>OY728166.1:1310627997-1311227997 GCA_963277665.1 Viscum album
TGATATTGTCGCTCGTGCGTATGTACGGACTACCGTCTCCACGAACGCGATGAGATTCATTGTCCATCATATCCATTCAAGTATAATTATAATTTGATGATTTAAAAATAGTATCTAAGGACTTGATATCATTCTGGATATGAATAATATACATCCCATTAATAACTAATATGGCTCACATAACAAAGAATATAAAGTAAAATGAACCCGTTAACACCCGAAATAACGATAATTCTAAGATATTATTAACAAATCAATGTTAAAAGATCATATATGATATCATATTAAAGTAAATGATTCTTGTATTATTCAATAACAATTATTTCACCATTATATAGGAGGTAAACCTACCATCAACCAAGGAAAAAGTACAAGTAAGGGATTTTCTTATCTCACTTTCAATTCCGTGAGATTTCCATTGTTCGCCACTAAATTATTGAAAGTGGTGTATTGTGTACTGCCATTTGATATATATTATCATGATTCTCTTTATATTCATGTTATTATGTAAATCATTTGGTGGTTATTAACTTTTGGCCATACGACTCAGTTGATTAACGTGGTAATGAGTTTCTTATCTCGCTCTTAATTTCGTGAGAATTCCATTGTTCACCACTTAATTATTACATGTGGTGTATGTGTACTGCCCATGATTGTATTAATTTTGTAATATAATTTAATTTATGGGTATTTACATAGTCATGGTATGATCCTTATTTCATGGTTTTTTGTTTCGTAAGTTACCAAATCGATAAGGGAATTTGAGATTTCAATTTCCACTCATTCGGCTTTACGCATATTTCATTGATTATATTACTCCAAGATTATGTGTGGAATCACTATTCATTTGATTATGTCATAATTTCCACTCCCCTTCCTGTGGATATACTTTTGATACACATAATCACTCCATTGATAATTCTCAAGTCATTAATATGAATTTGATAAGAGTAATTTTAACTCTTTCACCATTTGTTGAGTTAAACATCCAATTCGTTGGTGTTGTTTCTACAAGAATATGTGTCAATATCCTTTGATTGTTTTACACTGAATATTCAATCATATTTAGTGTATTTATATTTTTTACACATAATTATGTCGTTGATTTATCCTTAACCTAAGGATACAACCTTTATGAGAGATTTCATCTCAATTTACATTCAACTGAGACTTCTTTGTTGATATACACCAAATCACTTTTATGTGGTGTATAAAATGTACTTTGACATAGTATATCATGAATCCCTTTATTCTCATGATATTACAAAGTTTTGATTACCTAAATTATTTGTATTCAAGTGTCTCTCTTTTGGTTAGAATCTCTAACCAAAATACCATTTTAAAATGTTTTAAAGACTTATTCTTCTATATCTTGCTCATTAATGTCCATGTTTTTAAAAATGGTTTTAAGGATTTATTTATATGGACATTAATGTTTTAAAATTAAAACTCCTTTTAAAATTTTCAAAGTGGTATGGGACACTTTGATTCAAAAAAAATCTATTTTTAAATGGCTTCTTGACAAATAGTGAGACTTTTAAATGATTTCAAGAAAAGGGGGATATTTCCCTCAAATAGTTTTGATGATTATTTTCATCTATGTCAACATCCTTCATTATTCATGATTGAGGTTAATGTGATACAATACAATTTTCCGTATTGTATCAAATGAGTTATGTTTGACTGTGGATGTTCTATTTTTATACCATTCATGGTTTGTGGTTAAAGTATTGACATTTCGTATGCTAGTTTTAATACGAATGTTTATTTTATGTTTAAACCTATTCATATGAGGAATGCATTGGACTTAATAAGTGACGGGTGGAGCCCGCTATAGCTCCTCGATGCATCGGTAGGTCTCATGAGACAAACTAGTGTCTTGGCACAAGGCCTTGACAAAATCTTATTTGTAGTCTTGGCATGAGGCCTTGGCTATGTGGTTATGATAGTCTGGAATTATGCATTCCATCATTATGAAAGTGGTTATTGATATTGCATGTGATCATTCAACTAGTAGAATATCCATGTGAGTAAGTAAATGGAATTATTTCATTTTACCTTTGCCATTTTATGCTGAAGTTCAAGTTTAAAAGGCTTTTGTTTTAGTTATAAATTGCCTTAAGTGTTTATGCTTATTTATGAAAGCTTCTGCTATAATGTTATCCTTACTGAGAATTTGAGCTCACCCCTTTCAATGTTTTATTTTTTTTCCCAGGATTATGAAGAAGTAATTTATGAATGACCTGCAGGGATAGTATGAGGGGATATGAAGACAAGATGTTTGTTTATGATGTAATGTAAAATTTATGGATGTATCTAGTTATTCCAAGGCTACTAAACTAATCGGTCTTTCGAGACTTGATCTTTCTCATGATCATGCCAATGTTATGTAATAATGCACCGACTCTAGGTAATTAGGGTCGGGGCGTTACACAGTTCGTCACATGGCCTCAAGTGTATTTCCTCTAATGCCAGAGGATTCCGACTAGAAGCAATGGACTTTGTTGTTATAGTAGGGAAACTATGCCCTCATTGGCAGAGTAACAAAATCGAAGAGAAACATACAACAATAACATAAGCAGTATTAATGGCATACAATAGTAAATAGAAATATAATGAAAGTAATAAGCAGGTGGAGAACATATATAATGAAGCATGATACATATGTCTATGAAAGAATCCAAACACATCATAATGATGATATAAAGTACTAAACCTGGTAGAACCAAAAACAGTAAACAAATCCTCAGCATCACAAGCCTCAATTGGTCCCAGGCTCTCCAACTCCAAAGCAGTCAATTTCCTAAAGTAGAAGGGTGCTTTCCCATATCTATTCCTGCAACAATATAATCTCTTTGGGCCCAAAATCATGACCCAAAAAGGTTGTGAGACTAAATCCTATTAGGTAGCCACTAGGATATCTGTGCCTATCAGTCAGTGAATATATATGGGAGGAAATAATAATAAAAGCAGTATACAAGGAAGTACTCAATAGTAAATATTCTTACAGTTTCAAAGCATTAAACACCACATATCTTGTAAGAAGATAATCCCAAATAGGTAACCCTCTATGATGTAATCAGAGCCTATCCACTTTGAACCTTCCTAGCAACACAAGAAACCCTCAGGGAAGAACACACAGTCTAACCCCTATGGTTCAGCTTTTGTAAAGGCTCTCTGAGGAAGGAATTATCATCAATCCCCCCTATAACCAAGTATGATCAAAGAATCTATGAGGAAGCACTCACCGTCAATTCCTGCTATATTATTTTAATTTAACCTACATAGAACTCTAAAGAATCACTCAATGTCAATTTCTCAATGGGCCTCATAACATAATTATAGACACTCTGAGGTAGCACTCAACATCAATCCCTCCAACAGTCTTGCATCATTATAATAAATAGACATTTTGGGGAATCCTCTATGTCCATTCTCTATATGGTCTACAACACCAGGTTCTCACAGCCCTGTTTATGTCAAACAAGCATAGCAATGCAAAGTTCCCAAAGTAAACCTCATGAAATAATTGGATAAATAGTCTATAACATAACAGGGAGACAAATAATAACCCTCCATCCTATAATACTAGTCACGGGAAACAAACAAGGAATCCTAATAATCTAATCAAGACCAAATGTTCATAAACAAAAAATGCATGGGAAAGCACTTCAAAATCATAGAAATTAACCATATTCACATTCAATTAATCTCTTCTCATGTATCCAATCATGGAAGGCAATTAATAGGGATAAAACCATAAACACACAGTACCCTGATCAAGGGTATTGGGAACTTTTTCACATAAAATTCAATGACTCTCTATGGAAGGCACAAACTACCTACTGTGGTGCTGTAGGATCCTTATATGTGAACCTCAAGCCTTGAATCACTCATGAACACCGTAGATTTAAAAAAAATCTAAAATGTTCAATCAAGAATTACTTGAGAAAAAGGAGGAATCACGAAACGAAGTTCTGGATGAAGGAAGATCATACCGAGGTGATCCCAATGCAATCGATGGAAGTAGAATCAGAGAACAAATGCCCAGTTAGGGGCTCGAAAAAGAAACGTGACTGTACTATATCTCTCGGATGAACTAGGTTGAGAAGGAGATGGTTCTGTCTGTCAGACCTGACCCCGATACGTTTAATGAAAAAAGGAAAGTACACAGCATGTACATTGGAAGTATAAGGTGTGTATTTTCCCTTACCAGCCCCCACATTAGGCGGTCTCCAGGTCACCACACACATCCAAGTGCATGTCCACTACACGTCCAGCACCTGACTACCCATGGTATCCATGTACATGGAATGTACTCATAAAATAAATGGAAAGTACATAAAAATTTCCAGAAATTCCACTTTTTTTCAAAAACACCAGAAAAAGGAAAAAAAAATTATAATGAAGATCTAGGTTTTTACAAACATCCCCACATAATGAATGTTTTCCCCTAATTTTCAAATCAAAGCGGGATTGAAGAATAATCCTCAAACAGCTTCGGCCATTATGATCTTACATCGAAATCCCTCTCCCATGTATCGTCCTGTACTTTTCCATCTTTCTATAGCACTCATACCAGAGGAACAGTCCGGCCCCAAAGAACCTTTGTACTATGTTCGGTAATCTAGATAGGATGCTCCTCGAACGAGGCATCCACCTCTAACTCAACGTCCTCAGGATGAACAGTATGAGACAGTTCTAAGAAGTAATGTCAGAGCTGAGAAACGGGGACGACATTGTTCATAGCCTGGTACCTCTGTGGTAATAGCTACCGATAGGCATCGAGCCCAACTCTCTCCAAAACCTAAAATGGCCTGATGAACCTTGGTGCAAGATGACATTGTCTCCTAATCCTCCTATACCCCAACCTCATTGTGACATGAATGAATACCTGACCCCCGACCTCAAACTCCAGGGTACGTCAATGCTGATCAACATAAGAAATCCGTCGAGATGGTGTGGTATCCATCCTCTTCTGAATTAACTCTATCTACTATGTGGTCTTCTGGACAAGACAAGGTTGCATCATAACTACCTCTCCTACCTCCAGCCAATATATGGGTGATCGGCATGGACCACCGTATAAAGCTTCATAATGTGCCACGTGAATAGTTTCTTGAAAACAATTATTGTAGGAAAACTCCATAAGAGGTATGTGCTTCTCCCATGAACTTCCAAAATCAAGTGTGCACGTTCGAAGCATTTCCTCAAGCACCTGAATGGTATGATCGAACTGGCCATCAATTTGGGGATAGTAAGCAGTAATCATATGTACATGTGTACCCAAAGCCCTTTGAAGTTCCTAAAAGACCTGAGAAGCATAACGTGCATCCTTTTCTGACAAAATGGAGTGTGGAACTTCATATAGACATACAATCTCATGGATGTACAACTGTCCTAGATCATCAACACAGAAAGTATCCTTGAACGAACAGAAGTGATATAACTTCATGATTCTTTAAATGAAAACCCAAATAGTCTCATTCTCTCAAGGCGACATCAGCATACCTGTCATGAAATCCCACGTGAATTAATTCCACTTCCACTCATGAATGGGTAACTACTGAAAAATCCCTATTGGTCGCTGATGCTCCGAATTCACCTACTGTCTAGTGGAACACCTCATCACGAAACCAAAAACATCTCTCTTAATACCTGACCAACAATATTGAGGGTGCAGCTAATGATACATCTTGGTGACACCAGGATGATCTTTCCAAATTTATAAATGAATGTCCCATATCAACTCCTTGTGTATGTCTACTGACACCCATACACACCCATAGAAATGCAATATTTCATCCTCTCCTATGGTCCATCTAAGAATTGGGTCCTCTCCTGACATTCTTTCCCATAGGACTATGTATTTTGAATCTGATAGCTTCCTCATTCACACTCGATCAAGAAGAGTAGAGGTAACTGCTACAGAAGAAAGAAATGTTAACCCCTATATGTTATGCACATCCAAATGCATCTCCAAGAATAGAACCACAAGCATCCACTCACTATTGGCCTCCTGAAATGCCTGTATCTGAGTCCTCCTGCTTAGCGCATAATCCACCACATTTCCTTTTCTAGGCGTATATGCTAGCTAAAATTAAAATGAATGAAGGTACTCAACCCACCTTCGTTGTCTAAAATTAATGTCACACTAAGTAAAGTAACACTTGAGGATTTTTTTGGTTTGTGAAAACCACAAAATTCAATCCCAACAGATAATGTGTCCAACATCATAAAGCATGAACAACTACTTGCAACTCAAGATCGTGTGTTGGGTAATTTATCTCATGTGTCCTCATCTACCGAGACCCATAAGTAATGAATTTTTTCTTGTATAAGGATACCTCCTAGCACAATAACTGTATCATCACAACACACAATATATCTCTTGCCCGGATCTGAAAAAACTAGTATCGATGCTGAAGTCAACCTCCCTTTCAGCTCCATAAAGGCGTACTCACAAGAATCTCACCACAAGAACATTTCACCCTTCTAAGTCATTCCCATTAGTGGAGTTTCTAAGAATGAAAAGTCCTTTATTAAATGTCTGTAGTATCCAGCCAGCTCTAGAAAAATATATACCTCAAATATGTTCTTCGGATTCTCCCTGGAAACTACTACTCTCACTTTTTCTGGGTCTACATAAACTCCTGTTTCTAAGATAACATAATCTAAGAAGTGAATTTGGACCATCCAAAAGTAGCATTTTGAGATATTTTCATATATATGATGCTCTCTTAGTGTACTAAAAAAGATCTCAATATGTGTAGCATGGTTGTGTCGAGTGTGAGATTACACCAAGATACTGTCCATGAAAACCACCATGAATGAATCCAAATATGGATGGAACCCTAGGTTTATCAGTTCCCTGAAGACTGTAGGCATGTTCGTGAGACCGAAAGGCATAACCACATAATTGTATTGACCATACCAACTTTGGAAATATGTAAGAGGTATGTAAGATGGTATAACACGAAACTTATGATAACCGAACCTCAATTAAATCTTCTAGAACACCCAGGCTCCTCGATGCTGATCAAAGATATCAATAATCATTGGCAAGGGATATCGGTTCATGGCTATCAATTGGTTATGCTTCTAATATTCCTCACAAAGTCAGATTTTACCGTTCACCTTCTTTACAAATAGGACAAGAGATCCCAAAGGTGAAGTACTAGGTCGGGTAAAAAACATTGCCTACAACTCCTCCAACTATATCGTGAGCTCCTATAATGCTGGGGTAGCCATCCTATAAGAAGGAATGGACACCAGTGCTGCTCTTGACACAAGCTCAATAGAAAAGTATACCTTGCGCTCTGGAGGAAAACCTGAAAATTCATTTGCAAAGACATCCCAGAAACGATCTACCACTGGTGGAAAGTCTATCTGTGAATTCCCCTGGTCATACTGGTATAGACTAAAAATCTGGGTTGTAACTCCTCCCAACCCTTGATTCTCACATCCTTATCTACTCACCTAGACATCCCATCCACCCTTATGAAGAAAATATATGCCATTTGGTGTTATGAAGCACTCCCTACGATGATAGCAATCGACAACTGTCTAAAAGAATACTAACACATCCATTCAGAGAATGAAATCACATCCTATCATCTCTAGGACATATAGGTCCCATAAGAAGTGACATCCACCAACCACTAGAGAGAACTCCATGCACTGACATACACTAGTCGTTCATAACCCCACTGGTGTGTCCCACATCAATAAATAAATAAAATAAAGATACAGAGCCTAAGGATCTCTACAACAGCAATAGATATAATGCTATGGGAATAACCTTGATCGAAAAGAGTAGTAGAAAAAACTGAGGAAACTAGGATTGTAGCCTCGAATTGTAGAGGGTCTGGGATGCAACTCTTGCTGGGTCCACTCCTGTGAAAAAGTATGTCCTACATTGCAACCCTGTGACCCTTCCTGACCAATCTGAGATGATCCACCCTGTAGTATTTGAAACTCTTGTGGCTGGATACCATAATGGAGACCTCCAACTCGGCCTAAACTGCTAGAAGAACTCATGTTCACGGACTGATGAGAAACTGGTGGTGCTTCTCTTGAATGTTGAGTCATAAAAGAACCCATGTAACTAGCTTCTGGTGAGAAGACCTGATAGGAGCACTGAAGATGACCCATCTTACCACAAGATCAGCACTCCATTGGGTCTCTCAGGCAATGGGGCCTCGTATGCTCGACCTTCCCACACTGGTAGCATACCACCTGGCTACCTAAAGGTGCATTCTGTCTACTTGAATCTCCACATGTAGTCTCCCTGAATCACAAACTTATATTAACTGGTGAATCACTATCTTTGGATGGTGAACCACCCTAGCTCATAGCTACTGAATCCCCCAGGTTATGCTCTTTGATCAGAATCTGGTTGACGATAGAAGTGATGGAAGTCAACATGAAGATGTTAAACTACGATCAAATGTCATGACTAAGACTATCCTCAAACTTTGTTTCAATAAATAACCCATCAACTCATAGAATATGCATGAAGCACTGTAGCTCATTGAATCAAGAAGAGTACTCTATAACAGAAAGAGTACCCTGCTCCAAACTCATGAACTCTCGATCTCTATTGTACCTCAATGTCTCCTGATAGAATTAATTGTAGAAGGTATGATGAAACTCCCCCAAACCATATCTTGTTGGTGTCCCACCGGTGAGATCACATCCCACCATCTCTTGGCATAATCTCGAAGAATGTACGTTGCGAGAATAACCCTCCTCTCTGGAGGCATCTCCAGATGATTGAAAATAATTAGCATGGCATCTAGCCATGACTCTACTGCCTAGGGTCCTCAATCCCATTAGAAGGTGGGAGGTTGGTACTACTTAAAGAACTGATTCAAATCATCCATCAATGGGGTAGGAGTCGGTAATCTCTGTAAGGTCTTCTTAAACCTCATAAATCTCTCTCAGAACTGTGCATCAACACATGTTTCTAGAATGATGGTTGTTTCCAAGACTGGAACTACCAGAGGATCTGGTGGTAGTCCCTGAACAACCATGTCTATTTTATGATCATTTCCTTGCAACTGGCGTACAACTTTAGGAAGTTTTGTTCATTTTACTCTACATGGTCAAGCACACATCTTAGATCATGATTATTAAGGACTAAAAACTAGAAGTTTAAGGAGGGAACAAGATAAATAAAGAATTATGTTTTTTAAAAACATGGATACACATTGTGTATATTTAACTACACGACATGTTATTATAATCCATTCACATGGGTGTATACTTCTTACAAAACTGGCCATGTAACACCCCATAGAAAATGTTTTGTCCTTACACACGGTGTGTACTTGTATCCTCTTCCCCTGCCTGAGTTCCCTTACATGGCTATGCCACATGGTTCTCCTAGAACATTTCTACATGACCTGTTAGTTCTAGACACATCATGTACTATACAATCTTCACCAACCCGTGTTATTAGTGACACGACTGGATACACAACTTACACTACACAACGTGTTCTAGATGGACATTGCATGTACTAAGATGATTTTTCTGACCCGTGTTGTTAGTGACACGACCAGTTACATGGTTCTACAACACCGTGAGTACATCCAGTTTGCGGAGTGTCCTAAAAAAGATTCCAAACCCCGTGTCCCCCCCACACAGTCTGAGACATGGTTAGCGACTACACGACATTTACATATAGTACACGACGTGTACTTAATAAAAACATTTTCTTCCCAAATCAAAGGACACATGGAATGTATTCATCATTAAAAGTCATGTATTCTTGGTTTTTGCAGATAGTATGCCTCAGAAACTACTATGAAGACCGAAAAAGACTGAAATGAACATTATTGATCCAAATTATGATCCGTGAGGGCCCATACTCTACACTAATCAATGCTTGGAATCTTATATAGGTCATAACCAAGCATAATAGATCAATGATCCACAAAATTCCAGTCTATGAGGTACCATAACACCTCAAGAACCAAAGATTGTCATTAATTCAAACAAAACCTTACACAACTAATGACCTATTAAACATCAGGTATTTTTATCAAGGTATTGATCACAACATCATTTATATCTTGAACAACACCGATCACAATAACATGCAATCACTAATGCACCCTAAATGGCATGGAATGAATGAATGAAATTTGATTCCTATAAAGTACATATAGATGAATGAGATGGAATACCCTTAACTCATTAGGTAGCAACCGAAATAGAACCTCAATAAAGAAAAAATAATAGTACAATACATATGGGTCACCAAACGGTTAAAATAAAATCAACTATAAAATTTAAAAACTAGAAAACATACAATAAAGGAGGTAGATTGGATTTTACCTATACATGGGATAGCTAGTCCTGAGCACAACTTATTTCCAAGTACCTATTCCTTCCTATCCCTATCTATAGGCTAGAAATAGTAATTCAAGAGAAAATAATCCTTGTGATACCACATTGTAATATCCTGATTCTAGAAGGCTACCAGAGGCACCCTGTACCCGATTGGTCGCATGACCTCAAGTGCATTTCCCCTAACTCCAGAGGCTTCTGACTAGCAGTGAGGGACTTGGGTGCGATATTCAGGAAACTAGGCCTTCATTGGTAGATTAACACAATGGAAGAGAAATAGATTTCAATAGTGGAAGTAGTATTAATTTCATTCAACTGTAAACATTAGAGGACTAAATGTAATAAGCAGGTGGAGAACATATATAATGATTCATGATACATATGTATAGGAAATCATCCAATCAAGTCACAATGCTGAAATACAGTACTAAACCATGTAATAAAATAAAAAGTAAAGAAATCTTTAGCATCGAAGCCTCATCTTGAACCCATGATCTATAGCTCTAAAGCAGACACGTTCCTGAAGTATAAGGGTTCTTTCCGTTATCTATACCTACAACAATATAATCTGTTTGGTTTTAAAATCATCACCCAAATAGGGTTTGAGACTAAATCCTAGTAGGCAACCACCATTTGATATGTTCCTAATAGTCAGTGAATATATATGGTAGACAATAAGAAAAAGATTCAGTAAACAAGGAAGTACTCAACAGTAAACATTCCTATAGTTTCTAATCATTCAACACCACCTATCAAGTAAGTAGATAATCAAAAACTAGTAACCCTCTGAGATGTACTGACATCCTACCTCCTCAGTTCCTACCTTGCAACATAAGAAACCATTTGGGATGTACAAACATTCTAACCCCTCTGGTTTAGCTTTTGTAATGGTTCTAAGAGAAAGCACTCAACGTCAATTCCCCCTATAGCCATGTATGTTCAAAGACTCTCTGAGGAAGCACTCACCGTCAATTCCCCATATAGTATTTTAATGGATCCTATAGGAACACTAAGGAAACACTCAATGTAAAGTCCTCATGTGGCCTCGTAATGTAATTATAGACACTCTGAGGGAGCACTCAACGTCAATCCCACCTATTGTGTCACAGTGTTAATAAACAGTCACTCTAGATAATCCATTATGTCCATTCTTTCAATGGTCTACTACACCAGGATCTCACGACCCTGTGTAAGTCAAACGAGCGTAGAAATGAAAAGTGGCCAAAGTAAACCTGAAGAACTAAATGTCTAACCTATCTACAATATAACAAAAAGACAGATAATATACCCATATCTGATAATACTAGGCATGGGAAAAAAAACAAGGCATCCTAATAGGCTAAGAAAGACCAAAAGATCCTAAAAATTCATGCATGGGAAAACACTTTTAAAGCATAGGAAATAATTGAATTCACTTCCAATTATCATCTACAAAATCATACAATCATGGCAGGAAATTAACATGGTTAAAACCATAAACACGCAATACCCTAATCGAGGGTATTGGGCACGTTAGCACATAAAATTCAAAGATTATATATAGAAAGGCACAAACCACCTAAATCAGTGTTGCAAGAACATTACACATTATCCTCAAGCCTTGAATCGCCCAAGAACACCTTATATCTACAAAAACATCTAAAATGTTCAAACAGGAATAACTTGAGAAAGAGGAGGAATCAGAAAATGAATCTCTAGAAGAAGGATGATCTTTCTGAGGCGATCCAAACGCAATCGACATCGGTCGAATCTGAAAATGGATGCTTAGTTAGGGACTATAGAAGAATCATGGTGTTATGGTCTCTCTCATAAAAACTAGGTCGAGAAGGAGATGGTTCTGTCCATCATACGTGAACCCAATATGTTTAACAAAAACCAATTACACGGCGTGTACTTTGGAAGTACATGGCATGTACTTTCCCATACCAGCCCCCATATCAGGAGGTCTCTGGGTCACCAAACACAGACATGAGCATGGCCACTCCACGGCCAGCACCCGACAACCCATTGTAACAAGTACACAACATGTACTAAAAATGTACGCAGTGTGTACTTATGAAATTTCCATAAATTCATATTTTTCTCAGAAACACCAGAAAATGGAAAACATAACTGAAAAGAAGATCCGGGTTCTTACAGTTATATTTTATTATGATTTTTTGACATGATCATTATCATAGATGATCCTTTTATGTAGCATAGTAAAAATTAACCTTGTATAATCATTAGTTTTAATTACTACATTATTCTCACTAGATATAACGAAATGGATATATTAATGTGTTTTTCAAGTTTAGAGAACAAGATCAAAAAATAAGGATCATATTGAAATACCTAGATTCATCTACCCCCAGGGTATCTACCATGATGAAGGACCAATAAGTCAAATAACAAGGTTAGTTTAGTGTGTACATTTCTATCTCTCTCTATCACTCTTAAAAGTATGAAGAAAATTTCCCACCAATAAGAATTTCAATCATTGAAGGTAAAAACATTTAGTTTTGTAAGAGTCATATGAAACAATATTTATGACCATTGGTCATGTATTTTTATTTTGATTTCATTTATAGTATTTATATTTGAATAAATATTTTATATCTATCATAGAATGATAATATAGAATTTGATATTGACTCAAAGGAAATTAATTCCTGAGGAAGTGTATTTATCAGTCCCATGTATAAAAAGGTAATGTTTGGAAATGGTTTTAATGTTATGATGGAAAACCTAAAAATATATATGAATGATAATCAAATGATTGTGAAGGAAATATATAGGCTCCATTGAAAAAATAAGAGGACTTAAGAATGATTCCATGGGAGACTATTGACCCTATCTTTGATCAACTCAATACCCATGTTGAAGACATGTGCAGTATTGGATAGAATTTAATGATGAGAATACATTAAATAGAACCATGAGAAGGATTCTTAATTTGTTTAGTGAAAATGATTTTTATATAAAACAAACAGAGAAATAAGATATCTCTAGAAATATTTCATTGAATTTTTATTGCATATTAGAAGAAAAAAATGATCCCAGTGCCAAGGAAATTTCTCATAAATTGGATATTAATTAAATTATATGTCACCATGAAGTAAATTCCAAAAGAATAAAAACTTGAATAGATGCTTTCATTTCCTCCTCCAAATATGTTATTATTATTATTAAGAACACTTTTATGTTGAAAGTGAAAAACCAATAAGTACACCAAAACCGTAAAACACAATTGAACATTACAAAATTATTATAGACCGTATTAAACCCATTAGACATAATATCCATAAAAAATTTCCAGGAGAAAGATGTCACCTATATTCCAGGGTCATCTCTAATAATGTATTAGAAATTAGAGGCCAGCTTACCACACACTCCCATGAACTCCCCCTAATCTATTTTTTTGTTGTTGATCCCTTGGACTATGATTAGGTGATGTTTGTCGACCCACTCACATTTTTCCTTATTGATATCAAATTGATTTGTTATTTCTTGCATCCGTTCTGTATCCCTACCAGAAGCATAGATGGTTACACCCTTATCTTCCATCCCCTCATCGAAATGTAATAGGAAATCCCATGGATATTACATGATCAAAACATCCCCTTTCGGCTTTGTAGTCACCCCCTTCACTCCCACCCTGGAAGTTGAGACTATTTCACTCACTTTCACCTCCACTTTCTTTGCACCTATATTATCAGTTGGCCCGGTTCCATCCTTACACTACATTCCTGGGGAAGTAGCATCCTATACCATAGGTGTATCCTCCTCTGTATGAAAGGTCCACTCCTCATGATGACCTCCTTCTTTTGAGGATTCATTCTCATGAGACTCAAAGACCGAGACATGTTGGCCATCCACTGTCTCCACTGATTGGGACTCGAGATCTATGGGTTTCCCAACATTTTTGGTCGACCGGGTCTCCATCTATCTAGGAAAATAATAGTAGTCTTTGATTCTATTCGGTTTGAGCATCCATGAAACAATGCAACACCTTGGGTCTCTATTCTCAATGTTCCCCTTTATCCGTCTTTGGTTGTGAAAGCCTTTGCCTGCTGCTCCCAAGACATTATCATCCAAAAATTCTCCATCACCCTTAGACTCAGTCTCATATGAACCCTTGGAATATTCCTCGAACTCTCCTTCATTTCTCAAACTCTAAAAACAGTTGTTGATGGAAATGTTGTGTACCTCTCCCCTTGAGTTGAATTCTTTCATCGTATCTAGTGTCATGTGTTCCCCATGTAAACATTTCTCCCACTCATATCCTGTATTTGACTTATTCATTCCATTAGACACACTTTTTGAGACCATGATTTTATTAGTCCTCTCTTCTATTGCATAAGAGCTAGAATTTTACCTACCTCAGCCCCGAAACATGAACCTTCTACTTCAGCAGCTCCAACAGCCTCCCCTCAAACCTGAGTGGGAGCAGTGAGAGTGTCCCGAATTCCTCCATCTACATCACTGGCCTGAGCTATCCCTGTCCTAGCCCTATTGCGAGGGGGAGTAGATAATTCACCTCATAGCCTTTTGAATACTTCTTCCACAGTAGGTCCTGGAGGTAAGAACATGTGTGGTTTTTCCACCCTAGATCCGCCCGAGAACTCCACTATCTTTGGATCAACCCCACACACATCTTCTTGCTCATCCATACCATCAGAAACATGCGTCTTCTGGTTCACAACAGATTCATCCAACACCGTATTCCCCTTAGTTGCATTGTTATCCTTTTGTTGAACTATATGCCTGTGGAGACAAATAGAGACTGATTTCTCTATCTTGGGACAACCTAGATAGAAACCGGGCCACGATTTGAAGAAAACCCTTTGTTTCCTATGAAACTCCTTAGAGACCGAAATCCACAGCCACTCTGTGAGGTCCTTTGAAACATCATCCTCAACACAAAATCAATGAGAAATCAGATGACATACCACCATAATCTAACTATCAGAGCACAAAGATATTCCAACCATATTTTCTAAAATCCAGATAATTGCGGGGTTCTGGAAAGTAAAAGGTAAATCCGGGAAGCATACCCAAATCACGGATGAGGAAGATATGAAGATAATGAAAAGGTTTATGAGGAAGATATGAAGGGAATGAAAAGTTCTTTCATAATGAAATAATTTATCACTTAATAATAATTAAAACTCTGATGAATATGACATTAAAGAGGTTCATGATTTCTAAAATCTCAATGAAAATGCACTAGTTTTCATTTTACATAAAAATTACAGTTATTTAGATAATGATATCAATGGAAGAGTAGATATTTGGGTGGAACTCCAGTTATCCCCTGAAGAAATTAATATTTTGATGTCTAATATAAATAATTCTAGTGAATTTGTTCTATAAACTACACATTATATAAACCAATAAGAGGAAGTAATGTCAGAATTAAAATTTGAAATTGAAAATCTTATTATTTTGAATTTAAGATGTTAAATGAATGTAGTGGAATAAAAAATTTATGATGAGAATAAATCCAAAATCATTTATGGGTAACTATATTAGTGAATGATAAATCTAATATAATTGACTACCTAAAAGAATAATTTATTAAATTTTACTATATATATTGGGATCAAGAGTGACATACTAAACCTATTATTGAACAATGTATCTGAAAGACTCTTTCTCCTATAATGGATAATAAGTTTTCCATGGAATTAAATGAGGAACATATTTCCATTCCACAAGTTAAATTCTTCAAATACAAAAGGAAATCTATTTTGGTGTGTGATTTCTTAAATAACACAATATTGGTTGGTGAAAAACCTCAACTATCAACACATTAATGGAAATTTTGCTTTCAAAATACTCAACAAAGATCTTTTGGAGACATAAATATTTAGAAATATATTTAAAAATTAATTTGTTTTGTGTAAATATAAGACTTATTCAATATTTTTGTATAATTTCCAATAGTATTCCTACGAAAAATAGTTTGAAACAAAATAAATAAGGATCTATTTCATTGAATTTTATTTTATTGGATTTCTTATAATGGTTATAGGAAGAATGATATATATGGTGCACCAAGATTTAGAAACATTTTCCCTATAGAATCTTTAAAGGGTGGTAAAAAACATTTGGATTAAGCATATACAAAACTAAATGTTAGAAATAGATTCTTTGTAATCCAAGATAAAGATGTAGAATTAGAGGAAGTGGAAAAATAATGATAATTCATTAAAAATATGGGGGAACTGAAATATTGGGTAATGAAATAACAATTTTTGAATACTATTATAGATGGTTTTTCTTTGAGGGAAATTGACAATCCTTTTTGTAGATATATGATTGTGGATGTATATTTAACATGACTAGAAAATGAAGAACTTATCATAGGAATCAAATATAATAAATATAGAATATCTCAATTTTAAAAATGATGAGGTTCTCAGTATCTTTGGATCCATGAAATCTATAGTTAGAAGTAAATATCTTAGGTGAGTAGATATGGTCTTTGTTAAATTCTTGAATCATAATATTCTTAATATTATTTAATCATGTTACTATGTATATGTTGTTGAGTTAAAAAATGGTAGAAATTTTTATATAAAGAAGTGATTCAGTTATTCTTCAATTATAACTAACAAATGGGAATATCAATGTTATCAGTGAAGATAATTGGTTTATGATTTCTGAGGAAAATGGGAGCAGACTATGTCATAATACACATGATCGTTAGAGCCAATAAAATACATGAAAAATTTTGTGATATATAAAGGATATTGTGATGTCCCTAATAATATATGTTTTTGTACTCATATATTTTATTCTTTTTTAAAGTGTAATATAATTCTAAATACATAAAACCAAAGAATAAGATGTGGTTATGAAATCTGGAGATCATGCATATTGATGTATGTGGGTCAATTATACCAAAAACCATAGAGAAAAAAATAAACTACATTATTTTTTATGATTTTATTATAATGGATTGTTTTAGGGTAATATATAAAAAATAAGAAGTGGTTATATATATCAAAATATATTTGTGTCTAGATGAAAATATTTTTGTGACCAAATTAAAATAATTATTATTTAAATTTGAATTTAATTTAAAAACACCATAGTGAAAGAATATCTAGAAGAACATGATATTAAAAAATATGTTTAAATGGTTAAAAATCATAATAATAATGATGTTACCAAAATAATTAATCACATCATCAAAACCATGTCTTGGGATATACGTATCTACAATAGCATACTGGAGAAATATTGAAAATAGGTATTGAAAGTAGAAATATAAATATTATGTTGCTCTTTATTATATCCCAATAAAGAAAAAACAATATATGAAATATTTTATTTTAAATAGTAAATAGTTAAATACTTATTCATATCTAGAATTATGTGGATCTTTTTTAATAATGAAAGGAATATAATGTTTGAAACTTTTTCTGATGAAGATATATTTCATTATTATTAATCAAAGTCACATCATGTCATTTATTAAATTATAGGATTGTAAAATATTCTTAATTTAATTATTTTTTTAGTTGGAAATGAGAATATTATATCGACACATTGATAGAGTAAAAACTATATTGAGTTTGAGTTACCTGAAAAATATACATTATTTACATGAATGTGATAATGAAGTGAAGAATAGATAAAGAGTTATAAGGGGTATCGACTAATGATATAAATGTTATAATTATGAATAATTCATTGAAAAAATAGTATGATCCAGAAAATTATCAAGAAACGTGTAAATTAAAGAAAAAACATTTCTGTAGATCGATCAACCCCCATTAAAAGAGTAAGGATAAAGGCACAACAGCATGTGTCTCTCATTTCCCTGGAGGGAAAAAATATTTTCAAGATTTCATTATTGTAAAATACTTAATTTTATTCATGAGAAGATTAAATAAACTGAAAAGAACAACACATGGGAATTTGTTTTGATTTCACAAAAAATATCATCATCGAGACCAAAATGCATTTTGAAAAATTTAAATAAAGATATAAAGGTTACAAGGAATAAAATGACTTGTGTAAATATATTATTTACAAATTAAAAGTATTTATCTGGATAAAAAATTCAATATCAGTCTAACAAAATGAAATAATTTAATTATTATATAAGATTGTGGTGAATAAATGATTCATAGTGTTCAAAATCGACATCTAATCATCATTTTGTATTGGATTTCATAAATAAGATGTATAAAATGATCCATGAAATGTATTTCATATTAATAATTATGTAAATAAATTATATCAAATAAATCTAACCTTGTATTGGCTAACCCATGAACAAAGATCATGGTACTCATGGATGGACAAGTGTGTGAAGAATCTCTTATTTCACCAGTGAGGGGTTGATAAAAACCTATATATCAATAAGGTAAATCTAAAGATGATATTGGTTATTATATTGGTCCATGGTATTATATTTTTAATATTAAATGAAACTCAATGAAATAATATTTTATATGATTTTAGGTACAAATTTGAGATGTCTATTATTGTTGAATTTTTATTAATCCTTATCCTACAGGTGATTAAAAGAAAGGATATGATATATATCAGAAAACTATGATATGACTATGAGGTGTTAAAAAAATTTGATATGAATAACTCAGGACCAATGGAAACTTTGGCTAAGACCTGGAATAATTATCAAATGAATAATAATGAATACATGTTTATGTCACACTATATTGACATATGATTACCAGTTTAGTCTATTTTAATCCCACATGATCAGATATTGTGTTTTCACATATCAAGTGTCTTGATATAAAATTTTTCATAAATAAAGTAATATTATAACTATAAAATTAATACTTATTTACACCAATAAAATGGTATAATATGTGATTTTTCACTATAAAAATTCATTGAAGAACGTTTTGCTATATTCCAATATATATTCGTAAAGTTTGGTTGATGGGAAAATGTTGACATATGGTAATTTTTTCGATATTGGTAATCCATGAATTTCATGTATTATAAATAAGTTGGAATATAAATCTTTAATAACCACATAGAATGATTATATAGTAGCAACTCAAGCATTGCACTGGATTTCATTGGATTAATAGATATCATTATGGTGTTGTAATTGATGTTTTTTACCTAATTTCCATTATATATAAAAATTCATGTTTTATAAACTAAGTAAAAAAACAATCATCATTAAATGAAAAATCACATCTATATAACATATCACTTAAAAAGAAAGAAGGTTGAGTAATTTTTGGTGGTATTGGAGTTTTTTTCAAATCAATGCAAAGTGGTGGATATCAAAAATAATGAACATCCCCATGTGGCTTCTGAGAAACATCAGTTTGATCATAGATTCTTACTGAATCTATAAACATATATTGAATACAAAGGTATTATCATATCCCCATTTGAATTTAAATCAAGATAATAAAATGTAACACTACCACTTTTCTTTATTTTTTCTCTAACACATTTAGAAAACCATTAAAATAGGTGATCCCAATGGGTTCATCTACAAAGGGGAATAAATAATAAGGTTTTGACTATATTTTTTTAAGAGGGAGATCTTGAATAATGCTGAATTACGTGGATTAAATGTTGTTTGAATGTAGTTTTTAAGATCATGAAATGATATTTTGTGTTAATTATATTATTTTCATTAAAATCTTATTTCACACACTATGTATGGAACATGTGAACTATGATTTGGTGATTAGTATTTCAATGATCCATGAATGTGAACTTTTAATATTAAAAATATTTTTTCTTATTTAAATATTTTGTAGAGTTGATGTGTTTTTTAATTTCAAAAAAATACAAAGGGTAAGATCTCTAATAAAATCCCCTTTGGGTGTTTCTAGGTTGTGTTTGTTATCAAATATGATAGAAAATGTTTGTATGGACCCATTATTTCTAAAATGCAGTTTTGAGCAGGAATTTGAATTATTTCTATGAGATTACATTAATTGGGTAAAATGGGTTTTTATCCCTACTAAGTGATCTCAGATAAATTTTTCACTACTATATTAGTCCCACAATGTGGTGTTTACCCTAGGATAAATGTTCTGTGGAAATAGGAGCTATTTTAATTCTATTGGAAAAATTAATATTTAATATTTAACAAATTTGATATTAAGTTGTTTATATAGGTTTATTCGGTTGTAACTTCGAAACAGAGCATTTTATTGAGACTATGTCTCCTTCCATGAGTCCATAACAGAGGTTTTAACTTAGGCGAGGAATAAAATTTAGCTCGACGTTTGAATGGGCTTAATCCCCTTTCTCATTTCTTTACATTTTTGTTTTTTAAATCTTTTTCCCCTTATCTTTTTTCTTCTTATTTCCTCATTTTTATCTCACGTATAACCATAATGGAATCCTCCTATGCCACTCTACTGAGAGTAATGGGAGAAGAAAAAATATAGAGAGACATGAAGAGAGGGAGGAGCCATCGCAAAGCCTTCAATATACAGGATCGACGTTCAATGACTGTTGATTAGGAAATCGAATGTAGATTTGGCAGTATTCTCCCAATGGTAATTCATTTTTATTATTTACCATAAAACATATTTAGATTTTTTTAAATATAAAACACTATTATCCTTGTATGTGGACCTTAGTGACTTGATCTGTTGATTTGGGGTGTTTAAATGATGGTTTCGAGTGATCCATAAGGTTTTCTGTTTGAGAAAACTCATTAACATGGATTGTTGTTCAGGGTGACACATTTTGTGTTCTTCCCATTTACAGAAGTAGTATTTTAAAGAGTATACTCCATGTATGTGTTATATATTCCATGTATTGGTACTTGGTTGTGTAGTCAATTTCTCAGGCATTATACCCATGTAGGTATACATGGTCATATAGAGTACACATCCAGTCCCCATGTGGGTAGCATGCTGTGTAAAAATACACAACCAGGAAATGTACACATCTACACTGGTTGAGGAACATAAGAAAGTACTTATTACTAGTATACACCATGTACCTATTTCCAAATCCTTTTACCTGAGGCTTTTACATGCCCAGGTCGGTGAAGGTACACACCTAGGTGGGGTTATGGGAGTACATACCATGTACCCAGGGGGACACGCCATGTACTTTCCCCTTATAAACCATTGAGGATATTTCATATATTTTCACTCAGGATTTAGAATTGAACCTGTGATTAGTTATTTCTGTGTATATTTTCATGTAGATCACAATGATACGATTGATGAGGTGTTTTGGGGATTCCTTAGTGTTTTTTCAATCCTTTCATGAAAAAAAGTGGTTCTTCTTCCTATTGCTGTATTCAGTCAGTAGAGATGTATAACTTTTCATAGATTATCCATGAACTACATTTCATTACCTATTCTAGTGTAGTTATTTTTGAGAATTTTCTCCTTGTATGATTTTTCCTTTTGGCCTATGAATCCATGGGACCAATTGTTATCGAGGATCCCCCTGTAGGATTCATAGGATTATGTTTTGACCTTGCGAATCCTGTATTGGATGCATCTATCTTCTATTTTTTTTCATGAATCCCTAGAGGGATGATTTTCATTATATAATTGTATAGGGAGTCCCTTTTAGGATCCTAGTAACTTTGAACCTTTCTGAGGATGCCTTGTAGGATGCCTCTGCAAATTATAGTGTGAGGATCATGTATAATATTCCTCCCAACCTTTTACAGATACAGATACATAGAAAGATTCTTGAAAATGTGTTTAACTTCAAGGATCCCCAGTAGGATGTCTCTTTAGTTCTTTTAATTGAGGGACCTTTTGGGTTCCCGGTTTCTTGAATGACCCTAAGTTGTACATCTATATTTGGTAGATATGGTGTCCGAGTGTCACCTTATTACCTATGCTAAACTGGTTAGCCCATGGATATGTGGATAGAGTGTTGGGTGGGGTGTTCAAGTCACCCCCTATAATTTTTTATTATAAATTTTGCATTTTTATTATTGTTGCAACGATGTTTACAAGAGGTGATTCCTAGTTGGGGATTGTTGAGTGGGGAATAATGAATCTTTCTTTCTTTTAGGATGCCTAGATGTTCTCCTTTGGAACATTTTTGATTATGGGTGCGAGGTAGTTTTAACTCCTTCGAGATATATACATTTATGGGTTTGAGGAAGTTTTAACCCATTCTAGTTATATAAATTATGTACTGGAGGTATTCTTACCCCATACCTATATCATTTATTTATATATGGGAGGAATTCATTCCCCATGCCGTCATATTATATATGTATGGGTGAGAGGAATTATTACCCCAATAATGTTATATACATTATGGGTGGCAGGTATTCTTACCCCATTCCAGTTATATACATTATGTATAGTAGGCGTTCATACCCCATTCCATCATATTCTATATATCGGTGGCTGGAATTCTTACCACACACCGGTTATATATGTTATGTGTGTGAGGAATTCTTACCCCATGCAGGTTATATATGTTATGGATTATAGGATTTTTTATCTTATTCTAGTATCTTCTATGTACGGGTTGTAGGAACTCTCACCTCACATCATCTATTTTTTCGAAATATAAATAAGCTTGATGGTTAGGAGACAGTGGGGACTCTCATACCTGAGTAAGGGGTAGACTGTGAGAGTTCCCCTGGAATTGGATGTCGGTGGAACAACCTGATACACCCCAACATATGACTATATATATATATATTAAAGTTATCATGACCAGACGTACTAGACATAGGATGATATAGTATATGTAGATAGGTATTACGTTCCTAAGGATCAATTTTTTTTCATTTTAATGATATTTTTACCCTTTTGCGTGAATGTCATATCTATGTATGTAGGTATAAGTATGGGACTATACATAATTATTCATATTTCTATGGGAATCCATGTTGGAACTTTCCCAGTTGACCGGGATTATGGAATTAGGTTCGAATATTGTTTCACATTTGGTTTTACATACCCATTTTGGTTTCCCTTCAACTAGACTGGGCCGTTAACTTTTGTCTACACTTACAGCTACATATTTATAGGTTTCTTGTTGGGGTTTCATAACGAGATTATTTCTCACCCCTACTTTTGAACCTTTGTTTATGTGTATACCTTATGTATTCTTTTCATGTTGACAATGAGTATCATGGTTTATGGGGTTAAGGATCAGTGTTTCATGTTTGTATGGATATTTTCCAATGGCTATTCTGATGAGGATGGTTCCATTAGATAGTGTCGAGAGACCAGGTTCATCGTCTGGTTGTGACTTGGTAGTATATCCCCGTACTTTTACTTTTTATATATATTTTTTTCTCCTGTATCTGTATGGTCATCCCAGTGGGTGACCAGTGTTTTACTATATTTGATATCTATAGGAGGTTTTACATCATTCTTCATTTATTATTGCAGCATGATCTATATCAGTTATTTACGTCTTCCACACTATTTTTATTCTCTAATGGGTATGATAAATAGATATATTCAATATTTTCATACTCTGATATTATGTTATAGTATCCCCACTGTCATAGCCTAGTTCCCCATTTCTAGTCGATAACCTCTACCATATAGGGAGGCATTTTTTGTCCCTTTTAACAAAACGACTTAGAGAATTGGTTTAGTGTAATCCATGCCGTGATGTTACAAAGTGGTATCAAAAGAGTTTTCTTTTCCTGGTATTTACTATTTGTGATGTGGTATATATGAGTATTATTAATGTGTCGGAAGGTATGATGGATGCCATATTGGTGCATCGAGAACACTTTTTCCTGTAAAATGTCGGAGTTTCCAGGGATTGGGATTGTTGTTCTGATTTGTGAGGTTACTATTTTATATGATTTTACCCTTGAGAGACATAGAATATGTGTGGATTTAATTATTTTCTATGGATCCATGTAATTTATCCATTGGAAGGAGTCTAGGGAATAACTTTTACTCTTGGTCTCAAAGGTAATAGGAATCTCTTGTAGTATATTGAGAATGTAGGATTGGAATCATATATACCTAATAGTGTGTGATTTTTCTAAAAATATTGTCCCTTTATTTGGGCCTAATTATATATATATATATATCATTCGGATGGAAGATCATGTGAATCTATTTGTATTCTTCTTTTTGTGAGGTTAATGACTCATTCCACATACACATGACGTGCATTGACCTAGTCAGTCAATATCGCATGTGATTCCTTCAAATTTTACCCATTTTAGGATTGTTTTTCTCAATGTATTTTGTTATCTAGTTAGATCACTGAGTATGATGTTGATAAATACTAGTAATTTTCATGTGAACCGGACCACCATGGGGTATTGATGAATACAGATGTACGGTGAGGGTCAGTTCAGTTTATCATATGCATTGGTTTAGTGACCTCTAGGGAGCAGTTCCTTAAGATGATGCTCGATGTGGATTAGACCGTTGTAGAATGTTCTCTCAGATTTTACCCTCATAGTTCATTGACATCATTACCATATTTTGAGATGTTTTTATGTTTTGGTCTATGAGGTGGGACCTTTTGACCATGTTGTGGGGCTTGTTCTCTATGGATTGGTGGAATAACTAAAGGCCCTTAATTTGACTTGGACCCATGTCATTCGATGCCCATTTTATTCATGATAAATTTATGTGAGATATTCTGGCCCTTTTTTATATTCCTTTGTATGTAGTGATACTTTTTCTACACTCATTTTTTGTACTGAGGCCCGACATGTACTCAAGTTTTCATTATATGCCTTTTAATTCCTTAAGATTTTGATAAGCACCTTGGGTACTTGTGCTTTCGAGACTGATATCTATTGGTAGGATTGTTTGGGTTCCTGGACCAATAGATACGTGTTTCAACTACTTATAGTGTATTTAGAGTGCTGGTAGATTCTCGTGGTTGTAACAACATCATGTGATTTAAAATCATGGAATAGATCGTGGCATAGGTGAGGTGTCAGATCTGATAAAGGAGTTCCAAGGGAGCTTTAGTATTAATGAAACTAAACTTCCATGTAGTGTGGTTATCTTATATTTACGATGTTTGAATCATTGGAGTACGATTTGAGTGATAATTCTATACACTGGTTGCGCATGGTATCATTTAAATATAAATTTGTTAATGGTAGGGTGTAATCCAAGGATCAATGTTTCAAGACTTGTCATGGTCTTTGGATCCTTGAATTGTTTCTGGAATTTCCCTAAATTATAGATGCAACACCATGAAATCTATTGGATTCCATGACATGGTTGAATCATGGTTTTATATTGGTAAGGTTTTGACATAACGATGACTGTGGTTTAATGAGAGTTATAAAAACTTCTAGAAGAATCTTAGTGTATTCATGTTAGAGATAATCATTCTCTATCTTATTTTATCTTTTGTATGTTGTGACCACATCAGTTCTATGCTGAGGTACTTTTTTAATGTCTCTCCTGGTTATGATGAGGAAATATGTTTTGGTTGCGCTCTAGGATCATTGTATGATTTTCCATATAATGGGGAGTGCACCATTGGACATTGGTGGGTTGTGAACCTCATTTTCATGTGAACATTTGTGTTTTTTGTGGTCCATTTGGATCGTAGGTTTCTTATGAGATGATGATAAGGATATTCCTATGTTGTGGTGTACTATATTGAACACAGTTAAATGAATTCCATGTAGAAGGTGTTTTTTGAGGTTATGAGGTTGATCATAGGGTAGTTTAGATATCTTAGCTATGAAGCTTCTCATGTTGAGAGCATGACAATTGTTCATTTAACTAGGATTCTTGGGGATGAGAATATTTATGGTGGGGAGTTTGTAAGGACCCATGATTTTTTTGGAATTTGGTTTGGAGCAGAATTTTTTTTATCAGATGCCTATAAGGCATAAAATGGTCTTTTCCCCCAATAGGTGATCTTGGATAATTTTTATCACCACACTATTTGTCCCAAAATTATGTGTTTCCCTAGGACATGATTTTGAGTTAAATCCGATCTATTCGAATTCTAGTGGAATAATTAATATTTAATATTAAAAAAATTAAATATTAATTTGATCCAGTAGTTTTGTTTGATAGTAAATTTAAAATGGAGTGTTTGATTGAGATTAAGTCTCTTCCATTGAGTTCAGAATAGATATTTTAGCCTCGGGGAGGCATAAATTCAAGTTGGGAACTAGGGCCAGCATGTGATCCTCTTTCATTCCATTGTTTCATAATATCCCTTTTTTTCTTTCTTCCCCTTTCTTCCTTTTCTTCTCATATATTCCAAGGAAGGTGTCCTAATATGCCACTTGACAGAGAGGAATGGAAGATGGATGAAGATAGGGATACAAGAATAGAGGGTGGAGGAGTCGTGAAGCCCTCAACCCACTAGATCAATTTGTGGTGACCATGGACTTTGAAATCGAACAGAGCATTGGTGGTTTCCTCCAAAAGGTAGATGTTTTTATGATTAAATTAAAACACAAATATATTAATATTATCTCAAATATATCCCCCTATTATTCTTTTATGTTACCCCTAGTGTCCCAATCTGTTTATTTTGGGCTTTTAAATGTAGGTTTTGAGCGATCTAGAGGGTTTTCCATTCCGGAAAACACAATAACCTAGTGTGTTGTATAGGGTGACATGTCATGTGTTCTTATAATATGCGGAAGATAATGATTATGGAGTAAGTTTCATGTATGGTTCATACATGATTTGTACTGGTACTCGGTCGTGTACCCGAGTACTCAGGCATGGATACCTTTGTAGGGATACACATATGGATGTGTAGAGTATGTGGCCAGACACCATATGTGTAGCACACCATGTTAAAGTACATGGTGTGGCCAATTATTCTGCATGGCCAGTTGAGGGACATGGGAACGTACCCTTTGTTGAGTACACATCATGTACCCATTTAACATGGCATGTACATACGGATTTGACACACCTAGGTGGGCCTAGGTACACACCCAGTTGGGTCTTCGAGAGACTACTTCGTATACCCTTCGTGACAGATAGTGTACTTCCACCTTTTATCACTTTGAGGGGTTTTCATATCTTTTCTCACATGAGTCAGAACTGAACCTATGATTAGCTCTTTCTTATTATCTTTTCACATAGATATCATTAGTATGAATAGTGATGTGTTTTAGGGAATCCCGAGTGGTGTTTCAGGAATTTCGTGAACAGATAGGCTCTTCCTCCTTTTTTTTATTCAATATCATGAGATTGGGAACTCTTCAGAGATGATCCATGAGGTATCTCTCTTGACCTATGCTGGTGTTGTTTTTTTTTGAGAATTTTCCACATTTTATATGTTTAATTCTGGCATATGAGGTCATTGGTCCTGTTGTAAGAGAGGATCCACATGTAGGATTCCTCATCATATGTTTCAGCCTAGAGTATCTCATTTAGGATTCCTCTATATTCTATCTATTTATAGTGGATCCCCCGAGGGATTCCTTTTCTAATATACTAATATACGGAGTCCCTAGTAGGATCCTTATACCCATGTAAAATTTTGAAGTTCCCGTATAGGATTTTGATATTTCTTATAGTTTGAGGAACCCGTTTGAGATTCCTCCCTTACCGTTTTTAGCTAAGGACCCCTTATAAGTTTCATATGCTTGTGATTACCTTTGAGGATCCATAGTAGGATGCCTCATCAGTGTTTTTAATTGAGGTACCCAGTAGGTGCCCCGTTTCTTGACTAACCATGAGTTGTACATCGGGTTTGGGTAGAGATGGTGTTTATGTGTTACTATAGAACCCCTCCCAAACTAGTAATCCCATGGGGCTATAGATGAAGAGTTATGTTAGGAGTTTTTTTCACCCTAACTCATTTTTTTATATCATTGAAATGTTTCTTGATATACAATGATGTTTACTAGAGGTTATTCCTTGTTGGTGACTGTTGAACTTGACGTGAGGTGTCTTTTTATCTTTTGGGTTTCTTGGACATGCTCCCTGGGATCCGAATTGAATATGTGTGGGAGGAAGCTTTACCCCGTGACAGTTATAGATGATATGTATGGGAGGCATCCGTACCCCATTCCAGTATCTTATATTGATGGATGACAGTCATTCTTACACCATGATAGCTTATTATATTTTTATGGATGAGAGAAATTCTTACCCCACTCGATTTATATACATTATGGATGGGGCCATTCTTACACCATTCTAGTATCTTTTGTGTATTGGTGGGAGGCATTCTGACCCTACTCCAGTTGTATACGTCGTGGATAAGATACATTCGTACACTATTCCAGCATCTTCTATATGTGGGTTAGAGGCATTCTTACCCCACAAAAGTTATATATGTTATGGGTGGGATAAATGTTCACCCCACTCCAGATATATATGTTATGAATTAGAGGAATTCTTACCCCATTCTAGTATCATCTATGTATGGGTGGGAGGCATTCTTTCCACACCCTAATTATATATGTTATGGGTGGGAGGAATTATTACCACTTACGATTAATATATGTTATGGGTGGGAGGAATTATTACCCATCACTCTATATATTTTTGATATATAAATATTCTTTAACGACAAGAGATAGTGAGGTATCTTTGACCTGGGTTATGAGTAGACCATGAGATCTCCCCTGGAATTGGATGGTAGTGGTACATCTTGATCCACTGCAATATATAAATATCAATATATATATATATATATATATATATATATATAATATTTTCTTGATCAGACATCCCGACCATGGGTTGATTCTATATATGTTGATTTACAGTACAAAAATGACGACTGAAATCTGTTGGTTTTTATGTTATTAATTCAACATATGTGCGAATTTTATATGTATATATGTAGGTATAGGTATGGGGATATATATAAATACACCTATAGATTTTTTCATCTATTGTGGAACTTTTCTATTTGACCATGATTATATACCCGGTGTTAAAATGTGTTTTCATGTCTATTTTACCTTTCACTTTTTAATTGGGCCTCATCTAGGATAGACAGTTTAATTTTGTGTACACTAATAGCAATGCATTATAGATTTCTAGTCGGGGTATCCTTCTGAGATCATTTCTCACCTTTTCATGTGCACCTGGTGTATTTGTAGAACTAATGTCATATTTTTAGGTTGACCATGATTTTCATAGTGGATAGGGATGTAGATTAGTGTTTCATGTTTGAGTGAAGATGCACGTGTGTGGTTATTCTGATCGGTTTGGTGTAGTTTGATGGTGTCTGGAGATTGGGTATGTTGTATGGTTCAAAGTTGGTATTATGTACTTGTACTTTTACTTTATGATTCTTTTGTACTCATGTATTTTTATGTCTGGCCTAGTGGGTGATGTATTTTTTATTGTATTAGATAGTTTTTTAGGATTTTATATAATTATTCATTTATTATTACATCATCTAATATTTTAGTTATTTACTTCTTCTAAACTCTTTTTTTTTTATAGATCAAAAATATCTATTTATATTATTTTCATAATCTAATATGAGGTAACAGTATTCCCACTATCACACCCTTGGACCTCACTTCTTTTCGGTATTCTCGAAAATATGGAGAGGCGTGCTTGAGTCACTGTAACATACCAGTTGTGAGAACCAGTTTAGTGTCATTCGAGTCGGGACGTTATAATGTTTTCCTAGAAGATGAATTTGTTTGAAAAAAAATTAAATTTATAGTATTACAATAATTATTTTGGAAGGTATTATCTATATCTTACTCTATGTCATATTAGATTCATCCAGACCATATTGTTTTTTGATTATAGATATTTTGTGACCATTCCCACAAGAGTGTGTGTTTTGATCTAGGAAGCCACAATTTAATGATGACTATGTCCTAAATGGGAATGTCTGTTATTGGGTTGATTGTTCAATGGAAAAAACTAAATCACTAAACTATTTCATTGTATGTGATGGCTATGAGCCTACTTTTGTAATACATGGTATCCCACCACAGGCATAGAAGAGACCATGGAGCAACTTTAATGGAGGAATTCTACCTCTGATTAATATCATATATATGAAGATAATGGGATTATTTATTATATTATTATAGAAAACGTTTAAAATGTTTTTTTCACCATCCTATATTGTATGTTTTTTTGTTTTAAATTCATAAAAACTAGAAAATACATATAGTGAAATTTAGGGATTTTATTGTAGTTTTACCCTTCAATTGATGGGATAATATTTGTGAGATTTCAAAATGTTCATGGAAGTGAACAAATAGGGCTACTCAGAATATTAAAAACATATAAACATTAAACCAATGAGAATTTATTTTTACTAGTGAATAACAAAATTTCCATGAATACGCCCTTGTTATAGCAAATTTTAGGTGAAAGTGTAAAATCATCGGTGAAATTTATATCTAGAGAGAAATAAAAGGATAGATTTATGTGATTATCAAGTTAAGAAAACACAATTTATAATTATGGATCATACTAAAATACCACAATTGAACACTCCCCCATTTATTGATTATATGTCTTTATAAAGTGCAAAAATGTAATGTTTTTTTGGAATAATAATATCATTGTTGAAGAAACATTAGAATTAAAAAATATTAGGGGGGAAGAATACCCTCAATCATTTATGTATTGAATAAAATTATGAATACAAGACTTCATAAAGTGGATATAGTATTCATCCTAGGTAATTATAATTATAAATATTATTATTTGTAATTATTCATTTTATAATTTCATAATCATCATAATTTTATAAATAATTTTATAAAAGTTTGCAGTCAAAAGAAGAATAGTTTTTAAATAAATTCTTTTACCATGAACTATATGGGTATATTTAAAAGATAGATTTACAAATTTTAGATATTGAATTTGATAAAATAGAATTATTTTTTGATATAATCATATAATATTTTACTTAATGTTGAATTTTTGGATATTTCTGAAAGCTTTCTTTTTTTGAATGAATTCTGAAAAATGATAATTTTGAAAAAAAAACACTTTTATAACATTAAAAAATGTTTTTTCAAAGCCCCGTTATATTTTATATTTTTTAAAAGAAACATAATATAAATTTAATTAAACATAAATAATACCTTATTTGATGAAATTATATTTTATTTTTTTATAAATTTATTTTTATGATTATAATAAAATTTAGTTCAAAAAATAGTTTTCATTGCATTTTGTTCCCATTTGTAAAAACTAATTTGTACCACTTATAAAATTTTAATCATTAAAACTGGATTATATATTAGAAATTATGAGTTAAAAATTTATTAATGATTTCAATAATAATTTGAATCATTTTTAACATTAACCATGGTGTGGTGCAATTATAAATGATAAATTGGGTTGTTTAAGGTAAATAATTTTGGATATTGCAACAAAATTTAATCTTAAATAATATAATAATATTGTATTTACAAATTTATCACATGATATATTTAATTGGATAGATTTTGATCCACATAACAAAAATTAATACATTAATAACATTAAAAAATTGAAATATTACCAATGTGTCACTCCCTTCAATTATATAACTGTACCTCATAAGATCTATTCCTAAAATATTTTGAAAACTCAAGCTCATATGAGATACCAAAATATCACCAAAACATTAATCCACTTGTTCTTTATATCTTAGTGTAATTAAAAATCGAAACATAAATGATATATGTTGTATTCCCAAGGATTTATCCCAAATAACATGTATAACTTTAATCGATTATTTCATGTTTATTTATTATTATATGAGTTCAAAATCATTATTAAAATTTCTAGAATAGTGTAAAAATTATCATAAATGTAATTTAATTATTTATAATTATGGTAAAATGTTTTTCATCTTATTTTTCATGCAATGTGAATTGAAAATGATTCTTGTGTCTAGATGTGGACTACCACTTCCATAAAACGATGTATTTTTTCATCAGTGTATTATATGGATGTTTTAAATGATGGATAAAATAAATATATTTAGAATTTATGAAATAATTAGGGTTAATTAGGGATTATTGATTACGTAGATTCTAACCATTTACATCTATTGTAAGTTTATAATGTCACTCATTAGCATGTATGGAAAGACACGTCCACGAAGCTATGGTATTCATTTTTCTTCTTCACCTTACATGGACCATCATAAGGAATAAAATAATGAATTATTATGATTGGTATATCATATTTATGATTTTTAAATTAACATATTATCTAATTAATTTTTTTCCCACTCATTAAAATTATGAGAACATCATTCATGTGTACATTCGTAATATCGTCTCCATGAAATTTTACGATTCAATTTTCAAGAGAAACATACATTAATGGGTTTAAGAATTATGTTTAATATATAAATTTGATAATTATAACATGTTAAAAACTCTAGATATATAGAACTATATCCTCTTGTTACTACATTCAACAAATTGATGTCGTTTTGAGGTTATAAAATGAATGACTCTAAAACATACAATGTGAACTTAATCCTTTTATTTACTAAATAAAACATTATAATTAATAAAATAAAATTTATATTAATAATAAAAATAAAAATAAAAATAAACATTAATCAACTATAAGATAAATAAAATTTATTATTCAAGAGTTAGATATCATATGATGCTAGAGGAGACTTAAGGTAAGGGGATTTCCCATTAAAACATTGTTTTAAATGACTTAAACTCCTTTTCCTCCATAAAACAATTTATCCTAAATGTTCTGTAAATATTTTTGTAAATAAATAAAATATTGTCATAATTATTTTTTAACAACTGTTTTATATATTTTTATCTTATAAATATTAATATTATATACATTTATTATATAGTTCAATTTCATAATTTTACATAACTATAAAAAAATGTTTTTTACTTGTACACATTTAAAGTTTTTTCCTTCCATCAGAGTGGTTATTATTTATAAATATTACTCTATATGATAAAATTTATTTTATTATATTATCTTATTCACACTCTTCTATAATTTTTTTCCATTTTTATAGTTTTTGATTAAAATTAAATTTATCATTATAATGATGTGATATGGAAATGTTTTGTATTAGTGGTTCAAATGAATTTTTCTTGTGTTTATAATGGAAACAAGAACAATTTAAAATGTTTTATTCATGATATGGTACATGATAATAATGTTTTATGATTGATGATCTGTATATATTCATGATGATGGGAAATCCCAATATACCTCATGTAGATGGGCGAGCACGTTATGGCACCCAAATTAATTGGGTAATGATGTAGTCTTTGGAAATGAAAATGAGGGAGATAAATGATATGGTTACTCATGTGGAATTAAATTGTATTTATTTATTCTAGAATAGGATAAAAATAATTGAATATGGGTTATGAATATAATGATCTAAGATAACTTAATTATCCATAAAACAAAATAAGGAAAATTTTTGATTTCATGAAGTAATAAATGTTTAAAGGTAAAAGGTTTTCTTTTCAAATGAATATATTAATATGTCCCCATGTTACATTGGATAACATTATAGTTATTCAAATACATTCTATTGGGTATAAAATATTTTCTTTGATAATTTGTTGATTTTTATATGTGTAAATGTTTTTTATGTGCCTAATGTTTTATTGTAAAAAATGGAAACATCTCTATGGGTTTTCATATTTTTTCATTGGACTAATATTATTTAATTTTTTTTATATAAATTAATATCATTTTATGGATTAAACCACATATCAAAAAAAATCATTGGATATAAGGTTGTGTATAACTTTTTTCACGGTCAATATTTTTTTTTGTTGACTCCACATAAATGAAGAAAAAGTGTTTTAAAGGAAAAAATAGTGTAATCATAAAAGAACTATTATAATGAAATCAATGTACAATATGTTAAAGTATCCAATTTTATAATTAATGTTTTACCTAATCATTTGAAGCCCTAAATTTAAGGGTTCATAGAAATTTAAGAAAGTGAAACCCTTGATATAAATCATGTAATTATTGGTTGATTATGTCAAAGGTCATTATAGATTATATGATATATAAAATTGGTTGTTAATTTTTATTTAATTATCAAACATGTTGATAGTCGATAAAAAATATATTTTACTTGAAATAAAAATACTTGTTGTTGTTAAATAGCTGTGGTATTTTCAGTTAAATCGAGATTGAATGTTAGGTTTATTCTTATCAACATAAATTCATTCCAAATGTGGTATCTATTTATTATTTATATAACTGAAATATTTAATTATCTATGGGATGGTGACTCATAGAAATGGATTAATTTATTGCATTTATGTTTTTCTTCCGAACCTCATAATGTCTAGTTTGGTCGTTCTATTTTTTTTTATAATTTTGGCGTTTATACTAGTAAATATTATTATATTCAGGTTTTCATTTCCCCATAGAACATAGCTCATTGGATGTTGATGAAAGAATTATATATATATATATCATTATTAATTTACATCCATTCAAATAATAATATTGAAATCTATTTAAAATCAATGATTTATGCATTAAAATTATTATGGATTAATGGTATAACAAAATATTATATACATTTAGATTAAAAATATTATTAAATAAACATTATTGTAAAAATTCCATAAAGTAATAGACTATGGTTTATAAAATTTAGAGTACACATGGTACTATATCTTATATTACTACATGAATGATAGTAATGAACTTATGATTATTGACAAAAGTTATTGTTTTTTTTACTATTATCAAATATTTATTCCTATTTATTCTCTATTTTTTGTAATAAATTTTTTAATATTATGATTTAAATAAATTAGATTCCATCAAGTCTATGATGTATTTTGGTGAAAAATATCATGTTTTTGTTATTATTATTATTTGTAGACTAACCATGAAAAATAAAAATAGTTTTTTGGGGGATATCAAAATTAGAAAAATTCTAATTTTTTAGGATTTATCATACTTGCGTGGTCCTCTTATTCATGACATGAAAAATGTAATTCAGATTAAGAATAATTATTTTAATATAATATATTTTTTAATGTTATAAAAACATGGAATTAGGATAGATACAGTAAATATAATATTAGAACTCTTTTAAATATAAATACATTTAAAACGTGATTCATTTGAAAAAGTTTTAACACAATATTTAATAAAACCCAAAGAAGTTTATGAAATTAAAAAAAAAATATTTCATTATTCATTAAATGGATTGTAAATTGTTGTTTTAAAATATATATTCTTGTAATTTTTATTATTGTCTCATAAATATTTATATTATAGTGTTTGAAAAATATTATTATTTCACAATATAAATATTATGGTTCATTAGTCTTGAAGGGTTGTTTAATTAATAAATATAGGATTCATTGATGGAAATATCTAGTTTCCTATGTCATTTTTTGATACAAATATTCATCTATGAGATTATGTGTAATAATAAAAAGATGTGAAATTTTGTTTATCAAAATTAGAAAATATATTTGATCTAGACCTCTTTTATTCAATGGATTATTTAAAGTACTATTTTTCATATATAGTAAAATGAAAAATGATTGTACAATTTTGATAAATGTGACCATTGGAGAGTGGTCTTTAAAAATTGAAGGAAATGTAGTGTAATAAAGTATCAATTAAAGAGTCAAATATGGAGGAATACATTCATGAGGAAATTTCATATTTTTATTATAGTATTTTGAATTTGAATATTTTTCAATTAATTATATATTGAATAAATATGAGGAAAATGAACATCAAAACATATTAAATTAACTATCTGAGACTTGATATTGGTGTCGAACATGAACGTATTATTTTATATGGGGTATAATAAATATGCTAAATAAAGTTTTTATTCAATTTTAATGATATTACATGATTCTTATAAATAGTGACATTTTTTGTATTAAGTAATGTTTTGACAAAACAATTTTATATATTGTATAGTATATGATGATAATATTTGAAAAAGAACCTCATACATTTGTATAAGTTCCCTTAATGAATGTAAATGACATACTTTTATGTTTTTTTCAATGATGTGTATGTTAAATTTTTAACAACTATGTATAGAAAAAAATTCAATTGATTATAACAATGATTAATATTTATTTTTAAAAATATCATGATATGTAGATTGAATTGATATTTGATTATATGCACTGAGTAGGTCACAATTTAAATTGGTCAAATATTATTATTATTATATGGTTAGTAGATTTTGATTTCATACATGCACCTATGAAAAGTCAAATAAATAAATGAACATTACTATTTATTTATAAGTAATTCATTAAAGAGATTGAAATTGACATTAATGAAATAATGGGTGTAATAATTTAGTTTAAGTATCATGTTACACACCACTACTACCCCTCCCAAGTCAGTAGTGAATACATGAGTGACCCTAAAATCCCCCTCCAATATTCCATGAATTTAAAACTAGCACTATATATATAAAACACACACTTAAGGGATCCATTTCCCTAATGATTTCCAATATATGATAAAGAATCCACTAATTATCTCTACTATCATAGATAAAAAATTACAAATACATTTAATGGAATACAGTAAAAGAGAAAAATATATGTATATCATATAAACACCTATTTAAGAGACAATGAATACCTACACCCCTTGAAAACACATCACAAGCTAGTAACACCATGTTTGACCGCAAACTCCATTTTACATACCTAAAACAAACACACACACACATATAAGGGTTAGGATACAAATATATTCATTAGTATACTCTACAATACCTATCAGAAAAATGTCAAAAAATAATACTTAAGTCCTATTAAATATATAGTGAAATCTACTCAATACCATATGTAAGAAACTATATTATCATCCTCACTAAGTAATACTCACGAAATAAAGAATATAAGTTTTTAAAATATAATTAAAATAATATATATTAGAATGTTATTGGACATCCAATTTTCCAATGAACCGGTCACCCTACACCATAACCTCACATGTCTCGATGCTCACCTCCCCTATGTACGTTATAATGTGAAATCATTATAACACATAATAACCATAATTGCATAATCATAACCACAACATCATCACATCCCCATCATCACATAGTAATACTAATATCCATTATATCCAGTATAAATATACATATTTCTTTAATCCATTACTGTCCATTCATAAGTACACATGTAATAAAATCACTCCATTAAATAATTGATACATGTATACACTATAACCTTCAGAAACCAAAACTCATATATATAAATATATATATGTCATTTCCTCGATTTATTTCATATAATTTGTGTACATTTCTTATTTCTAAGAGCCACCATATCCTAGATATTCAAAAATTATTACTATATTTAGATGATAGATGGGTTGGTATAGGAGAAATGCATATTTATCCCCCACAACCCATAAATTGGGAGAATAGATAGAACACAAGGACATATATTTTCATCAGTATGCTTATATGACATGGGTGGTGGATCATAAAAAATAATACAATATAATGAATATTATAGAACATAAATTTTCTAATAAAAAATATACATCCTAATAATTGAATGATATGTAGTGTCTCACAAGACAATATAGTCATCACCATTATAGACAAAGAAGATAATTCATTCTTAATAAAAAATTGTGTCCAACACTTTAACCAATCATTTATCATTAATTAATTACCAATAATTTATTTATATCCCTTCACCTCTTCTGGCGTAATAAATTTATTGATTATCAAAATCCATGTTTTTCAACGATATAATTAAATTATCAAAACCCATAATCTCCTATTCATTTACTCAATCAATGTTTCTCACATATTAACAAACTTTTATTGTTAATAAGTCTTAAGGATCTTCATTTTATTGATTAACACCTTATTAATATATTATTCCATAATTATGATGTACTCAGACATAATTACTCTTATATCACAGATGAAAACAATCTAAAAAGAATAAGTAATCATTTGTAATAAATAAGAATTAAACAATAAATCATTGATCATTCATCCACCAATAAATTCACTAAAACGACACCAAATATCCTGACATAATATGAAACATATTCACAAAGATTTTATATTTTCCCATCATTAAACAAATCAACACACTAACAAAATAATATACACATAACTCTTCCCATTCAATATAAAGAAACTGTTTCATGTATTTAATTAAATCAATGAAATAGATATATATTATTAATATATAAAAATATAAATAAGTAATTATTTCCTGAGTAATAAATATCAATGATAAATCAAAATAGCTTCAATCAGTCTCCGGAAGCTAATCGCAAATAAGTTCTACATGCATCCAATCACTCATATTGATTCCACTAACCACCACCTTTAATTACTTGTTTCTACCACTTCCCACTAAGAATATTTTTTAGATGAAATAATAAATATATGATATGGTTCATTTATTCCATATTTCCAAATATGGGTGACTACTCACCTTTGGACTAACTAAAACGAAGCCTTTGATTGGAATGATAGAATGGTTGGTCTTCATATACCACTAATTAGGCAATTTACCTGTACGTTACCCCCTCATTAATATATGTAAATATCATGAATCCCTTTATAATATCAAATGTGAACATTTTATAATTACCTCACATGCTACCTTAGAAGGTTAAAGACTATGCAGTTAGAGAGGATGATTGTGATATTAATGTTGATGTATCATCCTCCAGTTATGATATATAGGTATCTAATACTATACACATAGAAAAAAGGATTTTTTATGCTCATTACATAATGATAACTCGTTTTTTATATGGTAATATAAAAAGGTAATCTAATACTCATCACATAAGTAAGGATCATCTTATTCTTTTAACGTATCTTGAAATGATGTTTTATTCATGAAGTGACATAAAGGATTCTTATAATCTTCACATAAGTAAGGATGTTCCTATTTTTATAGTCAAATAACGAGATTAGTTTCTTTCTCATGAATGTTTATTATGGAATTTTATTCTCATCAAAAAAGAAATGATGGGTCTCTTGTGATAAACACACAGATATATTGTGTATAATAGCTTGTAATCCACACTCCCAAATCCAGTGTCGTAATCATAAAAATAAATTTTTTTTCTTTGATACTGATAATGGTGGCCCAATTAATTTTCAACCAAACTGTACAATATCAAAAAGAAGAATTGGGTCACAAACATTATCAAGGAACTTTATGATTTTTAGTTTTATAAAATTATGAAAAACTCAAACATAATCAATTCCCATGTTGTTACATGATTCTTTCTCCAAATGAACCCATATTTTATTATTTCATATTAAGTCAACATCATCATCCATATAAAATATCATTTTGACAAAATTTGTTCGACCTCAATTTTTAATAACCATTAGAAAGTGAACATAAGATGGGTGAGCTTAAATTCTTAGTAAGGGTAAACAAATGTATTAAAAAGTGAATTTCGTAAATGATCATAATATGTAAATAACTATATGAAGAAAAAATATCATTCCATGATCAAATGAAAAAGGAAAATGTACCTATCAATTGTTGGATCACTAATAATGATACATGGAATAAGGATTTAATTAAATAAATGGTCATATGAATAAATAATCTAGATCAATGTGATATTGATCCTGATTAAAGGAAAATCTATTAACCAATAGAAAGAATAAGAAGTCGTTTTGTTATAATATAATATCATCTTCATAGAACACTTACAAAACACTTACAGAACCCTTATAATTCAAATAAATATATGATTGACTTTCAATATAATTATTTGAAAAACATAATCATTTCCCTATGCAATAGATAACTATATAAGATATTCCATCATATAAGATAAAATGAAATCACATGATGCTATATTGGTTGTACCATCATATAAGCTATAATGGGATCACTAGGATCCATCTAGACACACTCATTATATAAGTAATGTCTATGAACCATTAATTTAAAAATTTGCATATTTATTTCATTTTAAAAATCATATAAACAATAATTATTCTATTTATAATTTTATTAAATCATTAAAAAGAAATGGATTTCAAATCAAATTATTTGTATCATGATCAACCTGTAGTGATTAAATAGATTCCATAACTACCTCATATAAATATGGTTAACCCATGGAAAAGAAAGGTGTTACATACAATTACTTTGAAAATTGATTAAGCCATGGAAAATAAATAGGTTTCTATTGTGAGGGTCCTTATCATGCAAACCTCTGCCATTATTTATCCCCTTGAGAAATGTTATATAGCAGTCCCTGAGTTATCTCATGAGGAGGTATCAGTTTGATTGGAAAATTTTCACATTTGATTGTTTTTTGAATGAATATAAAATTGAGGTATTTGGTTTAAAAGATTGAATAAAAATAAAATAAAGGAAAATTAAATAACTAGGTAGAAAATTTAAATAATGAAATTGGTTTGAAATACGTATTAAAATAGTACTTGTATATAAGCTTCAACCTCTCATACACTACCTTATTACTTGTTTAAAAATATCACTAAATTGAATTTCAAAATACCATAAATTGTCCCCAAGGTGAAAACAAAAATTTGAATGGAAATCATATTGAAATATCAATATGATTATTGTCCCACATATAGTAGTGATTCAATTTATTGAAGATCTCCAAGAAATCAATCTTAATTTAAATCACTATACTCAATGGCAAGACCTCACCGAAGAAATTTTAAACAGTAAAAGAAAATAATTTACTTCCTAGATGGAACAACGATCCAATAAAATTTGTTGAAAATATATTTAATTAGAAAATAAACAAAATTCATTGAAAAAAATATGTTTAAGAGTATTTTAAAATGAGATTACATGATAATAATGAAACTCACAAGAGAGTGTTCATTGGGTGTCACCATTCACAACCACTTGGTACCTATCTGAGCATCACTTAGGAAGCCTCCATTATCTACTTTCTTGAATAATTTCATGAAATCATCATCAGTATCTCCATACCCCACATTCCCTTTCTCTCTAAATACAAATACATTGAAATTAGATATCCTAAAATGAGAGAAATTTTATATATTTATAGACGAAAGGGTGAATAATTTTCACTCAAAATATTTAGTCTAAATTTTTAGGAGATTAGGACCCATTAAATGTTCGAATATGTAATAGGGGTCTTCATAAATTTTGAATGAAAATATGTTATGAATTTTTCCTCATACGTTCACATTTATAAGACATATTTAGAGGATGTTATTGATAAAATACTGAACATATATGTTTTTGGATGAGACTTTCTGAATTCTACCTCCACTGTATAACACCTAATGACACCATTAATTATTCCAAATATACACCAAAATAAAGTATTAGTGCGTATATGTTCCCTCACTAAAATAAATTAGGAATAACCTCAATTGGAGGTTTTTATCTCGAATTTTTCTTCTGTTACGGAGGTGGGGTCCGTGCTATCCTCCAGAACATTTGTTTAGACTGATTGATTTTTAGGGCCTCATTTTATTCTAATTAGTTCTTATCCTTGAAGAAGTAGTTTAAGTAAATAAAAATTGCATTTAAAAAAATACTCAATCATGAAATATTTTATAAAATAAATGAACAAAATATCCCTAAGATAAAAATCTTTTAAATATCCATAATTATGCAATTTTAACATTTTCCCATAACACACTCTAAATCCAAAATGGTAACAAATATTCTCAAATTGTAAAATTGGTGGGGTTTAAATTAAAAAATATGATATGAGAAATATTGGAAATATTATCTCTATCAATTCCCCCATACATAGCATTTGGACTCCTAGACAAATGACCAGTAAATAGTCAAATTCAAAATACATACCAATGGAGTATACAAATTTATCACAAATAATCTAAATATATCATGCCTCATTTGAAAATATTAAATGTTCTCAATTTTGATCATTAAACCCCTTTCCAATTATTTTCTTATCCCATGAACACAATTTGGTTTTTTAATGAAGTCATATGGGTCTAGAGTGCATCATCATATCTTAAACTCCAGTCCTTTTTGTAGGACCCTGGGACACCCTGAGAGGGGAGGGGTGAATCAGGGTGTCAAATTTTTCTTTTAAAAACAAGGATCTTGTTCCCACATTGGTAGGATATAGTTAAAACTATATGATGGATATGATCAGTAATGAAACATTCACATGCAATGAGGCGACACAACAATTTTTACTTGGTTCACCACTAAGGGCTATATCCAAGGAGCATACACTGACAAGTTGTTGGTCATACCAAATTCCACTATTCTTCACTAGTTGTGGATTACAATGGTTCTGGCATAGTCACTCTGTCCTAAGATCACCACCTTTACAAAGGCTCAGGGATTTCTCACTACGTCCCTCGGGTCACTCCAATTGACTCCCCCTGGCTCCCTGCCTTTGGTGAAGTCCCACTCAGTTTATAGACGTGAAGGTCTCTTCAATAGATTTGCATTAATGTCTTTGTCTCCTATTCAGCATGATACAATGCTTGAATCATAGTACTGATTTTATGCTCATTGGTATTCAATATTCTTCTTTAGTGCTATAACTGAATGAAACAAATCCTCTTCATCTCTTCCTTTGATTCCCAATACCGACACCTGAGTGTATTGATATATTCCACTCTTTCTGTGCAGATCTGAGATTAATTGCACGAACCATTCTTATTCTCTTTGTAAAGCACATTGAGGGTGTTAACCACCAGTAATGTGTGTGTAGTAAAACTTCTATTTGTAAAACTAAATATTTCACTGTTCTTCCATCATAACAATTGTGGTCCATCTTCCAGATTTTGCACAACCCAAAAAAAGGTCGTTCTCCAAAAACTCCTGATGTGCTTCTCCAAGCCCGGCGCACAAGTCCTAATATGGCACACAAGTCTTCAACATGAATGTCCAAATTGGCGCGCACATGTCACCAATGCACCTACGCGATGATTCCATCCCCAATTACAAACTTGCGTGACCCACTTGATTTTACGCCCAAAACGATTTCGGCGCGCAACTACGAACTGTCGCGCAACTTAAAAAACTGGCGCGCAATCTATACTTGCGTGACCACACACCACTTGCGCGACCACCACACCTGCGTGATTGGAGCTCTGATTTTCTCTAAGTGAAGAGCTCATCGTGAATGAGGAGGGGTGGACCCGTATTTATAGGCATTAGAGCACCTTTCTCGACGGCGCAAAAGTCTCCCATCAGTGCGTAAGTCTCTGCGAGCAGGTCTCTTCCCCTGCAAGTCACATGCACGACCAAATTCCAAACATGGGAGCCATTCTCCATTTACCATATTTTCATGTTATGATCTTGAAAAACAATAGGCTCTCATGTTCCCAAGCCTCTGAGGCATCAGCGTACATGTTTCTTCACGACATGCAAGTCACTTGCACGACCAAACCAATACTTGCACGACCCTCTTTCCTTAGCCATATTTTGATGTTATGATCTTGAAAAACATATGGCGCACATGTTTCCAAGCCTTCAAACACATGGAACTCAAGTACCTTTTCCAAAAACCACTTTTCTACATTTGTCGATTTTCATGCCCAAAAAATTGGCTAACACTGGAAAACGGCGACACCTTATATCTGCTCTTTTTGTACCGCCTACAGATCATCCATTCCTTTGTCAACCTTCATGAATAAAAAATGGATCGTTAATCACAACCCTTGAACCCGACATGCCACCATGAAATACCCTTTTTCAACAAATTTGTGTGTCATTGTTTGATTTGTCAACAATCACAATCACCTAAAAAAATATCTTTTCTGTGATTTTCCTTCTTCAGCAACTCTTCTTCCTTCATCACAAACTCCACTATCATGATATATATCCTTTTATAGATCATATTTAGCATCATCATACTTTGATACAATGTGAAGGGAATGGCCATCTCAGGAATAGAATCCCTTGCACATTATCTTGTCCTTCAACTGTCATTCTCTACTTCATGCAAATCATAGGATTCCATTCTTTAATATGTCTCTTTCATGGTTCACATGAAATCATGAAGAATTTCATGGTCTTCATCAAAACCTAATTCTTCTTTAATCATCGTCAGATGGATTTTACCTTATCATTCTTCACTGTTGTAAACAATGTGTCACCTTTGACACATGTTCTCTGAACATATGATCAGTACAACAATCATCTGACTTTCCATTCCTCCATTTCATTGGATTACTTCTTGATGTCCTTTATTTTGATCATCATTGAAAACTATTGACACAAAATAGAACCTTATATAGAAATTGTTCCCAAATATCTCCCCCTTTGTATTTTTTTGTCAATACCTTACATATCTTTTGAAATTAATTCGTCAATTTCAAAATGAGAATCTTCTCTTCAATCAACTTTTCTTTTCAAACATTCATTTCAATTTCTCTCCCCCTTATTGACAATAAATAAAAATATCACGATAGGGAGGGTATCAATCTATACTTAATAAATGTTTCATTAATCATTTCACTCTAAGTCAAATTGAGAAATTATCTATGTAGAAAAGAAGAGGATTTGATTTAGACAACAAGGTTGTCCATTATCCATAGATCATGTTACCACATGAGATGAGAACAATTATATTTTGTCTTCAAGGGTTTACCACTTTCATTTAAGGATAATGAAATCAAATTTGATAAGGAATAATCAACCTAAAACTCCTTCACTCACATCAGCAAACATATCAAAAACATTCAAGTGCAATTGGTAGGATAAGTGGCCTTGGGGTACTTCTATTCTTATTATGTCACTGGTCAATTTAGTTACTCCCCCTTTGTAGAATGATCTTTGTTCTGAGTAACCATGGTTGAGAGATTGAGAAATGACATAACTTCTCAAATGACATGTTCTTCATGAAATTAATAGAGTAATTTCATTTAATACCAGCAGGAGTTGATACTGATTGAAACCATGGTTTTGGAAGCCTCTTCATTTCCCCACCACAAGGGAAACACTAATCATATTCTTCATCAAGAGTGATCCTTCATCATATTAATATTTGAATACCAATTGACGAATCATCCAAGGAAGGAATATTCTTCATCTTAGATATCAAGAGTGGATAGAATTCACTACTTCTCTGGTTCTCCCCCTGATATCTTGCTTCACGTTCAATTCCCTGCATCATTAGAACAAATACAATACACAAATGATTAAGGGAATAAGGTGGTTCCTCCTTGCTTCACCAACGTGAGTTGGATGGTTGAGGTTCTTTTCTCAACCAATATCCTCTGTTCACTCTAGTCTTCATGCCTGCTCATTTTATCATATGTTCTGATATGTGTTGATGTGTCATGGTTCCCTTCACATTTACTTCTGTGTGGTATGGAGAATTATTCTTCTTAATAACCATATTTAATGATGCATTACTACTCCTTTTGAGGACTGATTCTTGATATGGTATTAAGCATAAACAACCTTTTTCAATTTCACCATATTTCTTTCATCTCTCACACAGAACATCATTGACACGTGTGTTTATCTTGGTTTGAAATCTCTCCTTCACTCTGTCTTCATCACGTGAATGTTTTTCCTTTCCTTTATCACCATCCATGGCCTTCCCATCTTCATGTTTCCTTATACTGTTCAAATATTTTGGCCAGATGAACAATATTTCATTTGGAACTATTTAAGCTAGTTTTTATCTTCCACATGGGTTCATCTGAGTTTCAACCAAATTAGTTTTTATTTTGGATGAATGACCCTTCAATTTGATGGATCTAAAAACATGGGTCTTCTCATCTTCCCTACTTGAGATATTCTTGGGGAAATGTGTGTTCACAATATTCTTCTGATTTCTTCCCATGGTACTTGATTCATACATAGATAGCATCAGAGGTATTATTTTCTTATCAATAGGGAAAGCATGTTGAGATGGGCATGTACCTACCTTGTGACCATTGCCGTTGCATACATCATAGATGTTATCAATAATTCCAGATCTGTTTGCTATAAACAAATGCTTCTAGACCTGCATAAGTTTCTTTTCTTATTTTGATTTCTACCCTTTGATACAAGATTACATTTTTCTTTTTCATTTAAGGGATTGTTCCAACAATACAGTGCACAATGCCCAAATCTTTTTCCGCACCAACATTTAATGACAAATATTTTCTTCTTCATATCTTCTGTATGAGATTGTGGTGTCATCTTCTTAATTTTTTGTGCTCTATATGAGGAACAATATTCCTCCTTTTTATTTCCATCCAACCTAGAGATAGTAATTGGTTTCTTATCATCCCCTTTCCTCATCCATACTTTTTTAGAATTGTTCTTCCAACCTGCACTTTTTGAAGGAACATATTTAGAAACAATAGTGTAGGTTTGTATGGATGGTACCTTCACTTTAATAGCTGCTTTTGATAGATCAATGGGTGAAGTCATGATCTTCTTATCACATGTTGGAGGTATTTTGACAGTAGAATCATCCAGTGAGCTTTGAGTACCAACAACAACGAATTCTTGAGATGGATAATCAAGAGATGTCATAATATTCTTGTAACATGTTGGAGGTAGTTTTGCTTTAGAATCCTCCAATTAACATTGAATATAAGCATCACCTATTTCATTATTTTGTGAATCCTCAATTTGTGTCTTCCCAAGATTTATCAATTGGGCTTCCAAATTTTTACCTTCAATATTGAGGATGATCTTCAGTTCTTCAATCTTGATAATATTCCCTTCACCAGTATTCTTCAATCTTCCAACTTCATATTCATGCATCTTAACTTTGTTTTGTAAAAAAGAGTCAAGTTTCTAGAATATCTTCTACGTTTCTTCCAAAAAAACTCTTTACCTCGGTGTACATCTTCAGCTCAGCTTCAAGTGCATGAATATTTTCTTTTAGAGTCTTATTGACTCCCTCTATTTCTTAAAATACATTAATCTATTTGGTGAGCTTTAATAATTCAAGAATTTTTCCTTCCAAGACCTTTTCCTCATTATCATCTTCTCTTTGCAATCGATTGCTCTCAGCCTGAATGAATTGAAATATTCTAAAAATAGGAGAAACTCTTTATTTAAAAATATCACGCAGATAGCTTATTAATTTTTCATGATCACTTGGGATACAAGTGTCTTCCTTTCCTATGGTAGGAACCTGAGACACCTGCTCGATACATTCCAAGCCTGATATTTCTTCATTATTGGAAGGTCATGGAGAACTAGACAATGAATCTCCTTTGGATATGAGGGACTTCATCAACTGCTTCTTCTCTTTCATTTTCCTGTTTGTCATGGTCTTACTGGATGTAGGCTTCTTCTTAGAAATGACTGAATGTTCATCAAGACTGCACTTCATTTTTGACTTTAGGAATGAAACTCAAATGCTCTTCTGAATAGAATTACTGTAGAGTATCCCACATATGCGAACCTCACTCTGATAACACTTGTAGGACCCCGGGACACCCTGAGAGGGGAGGGGTGAATCAGGGTGTCAAATTTTTCTTTTAAAAACAAGTATCTTGTTTCCACATTTGTAGGAACAAGTTAAACTTGTATGATGGATATGATCAGTAATGAAACATTAAAATGCAAAGAGGTGACACAACAATTTTTACATGCTTCACCACTAAGGGCTACGTCCAGGGAGAATATGCCGACAAGTTTTCAGTCGTACCAAATTGCACTATTATTCACTAGTTGTGGATTAAAATGGTTCGGGCATAGTAATTTTGTCCCAGGCTCACTGAATTTAAAAATGATCAGGGATAGCTCACTACGTCCCTCGAGTCAATACCGTTGACTCCCCCTGGCTCTCTGCCTTTGGTGAAGTCCCACTCAGTTTATAGATGTGAAGGTATCTTCAATAGATTTGCATTGAAGTCTTTGTCTCCTATTAAGTAAGAGACAATGCTTGCATCATAGTACTAAGTTTATGCTCTTTTGTATTCAATCATCTTCTTTAGTGAAATAAATGAATGCACCAAATCTTCATCTTATCTTCCTTTGATTCCCAATACCGACACTTGAGTGTATTTATATATTCCTTTTTTTCTATACAGAACTATGTTTAGTTGTACGAACCAATCTTCATCTCTTCGCGAAGCACAACGAGGGTGTTAAACACCAGTCATGTGTGTGCAGTACCTATTCACTTTGTAAAACTAAATTTTTCACTGTTCTTCTGACTTCACAAATGAGGTCTATCTTCCAGCTTTCACACAGCCCCAAAACAAATATGGGCGTACTCCAAAAACTCATGGTGTGCTTCTCCAATCTTGACGCACAAGTCCCAAGAAGGTGTGCAAGTATTTGGTGCGCAAGTCCAAATTGTCACTCAAGTGTCACCAAAGCACCTGTGCGACGCTTCTTTCCCCCAACTAAAAACATGCACGACCCACTTCCTTTTACGCCCAAACCGATTTTGGAACGCAACCATTAACTGTCCCACAACTTCAAAAACTAGAGCGCAACCTATAATTGAGAGAACACACACCACTTGCACGACCACCTCACCTGCACAACGGGATCTATTATTTTCTCTATGTGTTGAGCTTGTCGTGAATGAGGAGGGGTGGACATGTATTTAAAGGCATTTGGACACCTTGCGCGATGGCGCAAAGTCTCCCACTGGTGCGTAAGTCTCGACGCACAGGTCTCTTCCCCTACAAGTCACTTGCGTGACCAACTTCCAAACATGGGAACCCTTATCCCTTTTCCATATTTTCATGTTCTGATCTTGAAAAACAACAGGCAGGCAAGTTCCCAAGCCTCCGAGGCATCAACGCGCAAGTCTCTTCACGGCGGGCAAGTCACTTGTGTGACCAAACCAATACTTGCGTGACCCTCTTTACATAGCCATATATTGATGTTATGATATTGAAAAACATATGACATTAATGTTTAAAATCCTTTAAGAACACGACACGTAATTCCCTTTTCCAAAAACCACTTTTCTTCATTTGTTTATTTTCAGGACCCAAAATATGGCTAACACTGGAAAATGACGCCACCTTGTATCTTGTCTTTTTTTACTGCCTCTAGATCATCCATTCCTTTGTCTACATTCTTGAATCAAAAACGGATTGTTATGCACAACCCCTGAACTCGACATACCACCATGAAATCCCCCTTTTCTACAAATTTGTGTGTCACTGTTTTCTTTTTCAACAATTACAATCACCTAAAAAGACTTCTTTTCTGGGATTTTCTTTCTTGAGGAACTCTTCTTATTTTATCACAAACTCCACTTTCATGATATATATCCTTTGAAAGATCATCTTTAGCATCATCATATTTTGATACAATGTGAAGTGCATGGCCATCTCAGGACTCCAATCCCTTGCACATTTTCTTCTTCTTCAATCGTCATTCTCTACTTCATGCAAATCATAATATTATTTTCTTCAATCAGTCTCTTGCATGGTTCTCGTGCAATCATGAAGAATTTCACGGTCTTCATAAAACCATCAATCTTCTTTAATCATCATCATATAAACTATATATCACCATTCGTCACTGTTGTAAACAATGTGTCACCTTTGACACATGTTCTCTGAACATATGATCAGTACAATAATCATTTGACTTTCCATTCCTCCATTTATTTGGAGTACTTATTGACATCCTTCATTTTGATCTTCATTGGCGACTATTGACAAACAATACATCCTTATACACAAAGTGGTCCCAAAAATCTCCCCATTTTTATTTTTTTGTCAATACTTTACATATCTTCTGAAATGAAATCTTCAAAGTCAAAATGAGAATATTCTCTTCAGTAAAATTTTCTTTTAAAACATTCATTTCACTTTCTCTTCCCCTTATTGACAATAAATACAAATCTCATGATAGGGATTGTTTTAATCTATAATTAAGCAACGATTCATTAATCATTTCACTCTACATCTACTTGAGCAATGCTCGATGGAGAAAACAAGAGGATTTGATTTAGACAACAAGGTTGTCCATTATTCACATATCATGATACCACATGAGATGAGAAAAAATTTATTTTGTCTTCACGGGTTTACCACTTTAATTTCGGGATAAAGAAATCAAATGTGATAAGGAATAATCAACCTGAAACTCATGCACTCACATCAGTAAATAAATCAAAAAAATTCAAGTTTAATTGGCAGGATACATGGACTTGGGGAGCTTCTATTCTTCTTATGTCACTGATCAATTTAGATACTCCCCCTTTGTAGAATGATCTTTGTTCTGAGTAACCAAGGTTGAGATATTGAGAAATGGCATACCTTCTCCAATGAAATGTTCTTTATGAAATTAACATATTAATTGCATTTAATACTAGTTGGAGTTGATACTGATTGAAACAATGATTTTGGAAACTTCTTCATTCCCCCACCCAATGGAAACACTCCTCATATTCTTTATCAAGAGTGATCCTTCATCATCTTAATCTTTGAATTTCAATTGACGAATCTTCCAAGGATGGAAACTTCTTCAGATTTGCTATCTATAGTTGATAGTATTCACTACTTCTCAGGTTCTCCCCCTTAGAGCTTTCTTTACCCTAAATTCCCTGCATTATTAGCACAAATACAATACACAAATTACTAAGGGAATAAGGTGGTTCCTCCTTGATTCATCACCATGAGCTACATGGTTGAGGTTATTTTCTCAACCAAGTTCCTCTATTCACTCCAGCCTTCATGCCTGCACATTTGAACATATTTTCTGATATGTGTTGATGTGGCATGGTTCCCTTCAGATTTTCTTCTGTGTGGTATGGAGAATTAATCTGCTTAATAACCATTTTGAATAATGCATTCTTACTCCTTTTGAGGACTGCTTCTTGATCTGGTATTAAGGTTAGACAACCTTTGGCAATGTGACCATATTTCATGAATCTCTCACACAGAACATCATTGACACATGTGTTTATATTGTTTTTAAATATCTCTTGCACTTTGTCTTCATCACATGAAAGTTTTTCCTTTATCACGATACTTGGCCTTTTCATCTTCAATTTTCCTCATTATTTTCAAATCTTCTATCCAGATGACCAATATGTCATTTTGAACTATTGCATCTGGTTTGGATCTTCCACATGGGTTCATCTGAGTTTCATCCCACATAGTTTTTCTTTTGGATGAATGAACCTTTAATTTCATAGATCTAAAATCCTGGGTCTTCTCAACTTCCCTACTTGAGATCTTCTTGGGGAAATGTGTGTTCACAATATTCTTTTGATTTATTCCTAAGGTACTTGCTTCATACATAGACGGAATTAGAGGTATTCTTTTATTATCAACAGGGAAAACATGTTGATATGGGCATGTACCTACCTTGTGACCACTATCGTTGCATACATCATAGATGTTATCAAGAATTCCAAATCTGTTTGTTGTAAACAGATGCTTCTAGACCTATAGAAATTTATTCTTCTTCTTTGGATTTCTTCCCTTTGACACTGGATTACATTGTGCATATTCATTTAAAGTATTTTACCAACAATGTAGTGCATAATTCCCAAATCTGTTGCAGCACCAACATTGACCCACAAATCTTTTCTTCTTGATATCTTCTATATGAGATTGTGGGGCCATCTTATTAATTTTTTGTTCTCTATTGGAGGAACCATATTCATCCATTTTTTTACATCCAACCTAGACATAGTAGTAGGTTTCTTATCCTCCCATTTCCTCATCCATACTTTTTTAGAATTTTTCTTCAACCTGCACTTTTTGAAGGAACATATTTAGAAACAATAATGCAGGTTTTCATGGATGGTACGATCACATTCATATATGATTGTGATATATCAATGAGTGAATTCATGATCTTATTATCACATGTTGGAGTTATTTTGATAGTAGAATCCTCCAGTGAGAATTGAGTACCGGCATCAACTGATTCTTGAGATGGATAATCAAGAGATGTCATAATCTTCTTGTCACATGTTCGAGGTAGTTTGGCTTTAGAATCATCCAATGAAAATTGAATAAAAGTGTCACCTGTTTCATTCTTTTGTGAAGTATCAATATGTGTCTTCTCAAGATTTGTCAATTGGGCTTCTAATTTTTCACCTTCAATATTGAGGATGATCTTCTGATATTCAATCATGATCATCTTCCCCTTACATGTCTTCTTCAATCTTTCAACTTCATATTCATGCATCTTAGATTTTTTTTTATGACAAAGAGTCAAGTTCCTTGAATCTCTTGGATGTTTCTTCCAAACAAAAACTCTTGACTACAGTGTACTTATTCAGCTCAGCTTCAAGCACATGGATCTTTTCTTTTAGATTCCTATTGACTCCCTCTATTTCTTCAATGAAATTAATCAGTTTGGTTAGATTTAAGCATTCAAGAAATTTTCCTTACAAGCCCTTTTCCACTTTATCAGCTTCTCTTTGAGATCTGTTGATCTCAGCCTGAATGCATTGAAATATTCTAAAAATAGGAGCTCCTCTTTCTTCCATAATATCATGAAGATAGCGTATTAATTTCTCATGATAACATGGGACCCAAGTGTCTTCTTTTACTATGGCAGGAACCAGATCCACCAGCTCGATACTTTCGAAGAGTGATATATCTTCATTATTGGAAGGGCATGGAGAACTAGACACTACATCTCCTTTGGATATGAGGGACTTCTTTAACTTCTTCTTCTCTTTCTTTTTCCTATTTATCATGGTCTTACTTGATGTAGGCTTCTGCTCAGAAATGACTGAATCTTCATCAATACTACACTTCATTGTTGACTTTAGGAAAGACACTCAAATCCTTTTCTGAATAGAATTACTAAAGAGTATCCAAAATATGTGAACCTCACTTTGATACCACTTGTAGGACCTCAGGACACCCTCAGAGGGGAGGGGTGAATTAGGGTGTCAACATTTTATTTTAAAAAAAGGATCTTGTTCCCACATTGGTAGGAACTAGTTAAACCTATATGATGGATATGATCAGTAATGAAACATTCACATGAAAAGAGGTGACACATCAATTTTTACATGGTTCACCACTAAGGGCTACATACAAGGAGAATACGCTGTTAATTTGTTGGTCATACCAAATTCCACTATTCTTCACTAGTTGTTGATTACAATGGTTTGGGAAAATTCACTCTATCCCAGGCTCACTACCTTTACAAAGGTTCAGGGATAGCTCACTGTTTCCATCAGGTCACTCCCATTGAGTCCCCCTGGCTCACTAACTTTAGTAAAGTCTGACTCAGTTTATAGACTTGAAGGTCTCTTCAATAGATTTGCATTGATATATTTGTCTCATGTTAAGCATGAGACAATTCTTGCATCAGAGTACTGAGTTGATTCTCGTTTGTATTCAATATGCTTCTTTAGTGAAATAACTGAATGCACCAAATCTTCTTCTTCTCTTCCTTTGATTCCCAATACTGACACCTAAGTGTATTTATATATTACCCTCTTCCTGTGAAGATCTGAGTTTAGTTGCATGAACTGTTCTTCTTCTCTTCGTAATGTAGGACGAGGGTGTTAAACACCACTCATGTGTGTGTAGTACCACTTCTCTTTGTAAAACTAAATTTTTAACTATTCTTATTTCTTCACAAATGAGGGCTATCTTCCAGCTTTCGCATAGCCCAAAAAAAAGATGGGCGTGCTACAATAACTCATGGAATTCTTCTCTAATCCCAGCGTTCCTATCCCAATACGGTGCACAAGTCTTCAGCATAGAAGTCCAAATTAGTGCAAAATTGTCACCAATGCACCTGCGCGACTCTTCCTTCCCCAACTACAAACTTTCACGACCAACTTTCATTTACGCCCAAACCGATTTCGGCGTGCAACTACAAACTGTCACGTAACATAAAAAAATAGCGCACAACCTATACTTCCACGACCACACACCACTTGTGTGACCACCACACCTGCGCGACGGGAGATCTGATTTTCTCTAAGTGTTGAGATCATTATGAATGAGGAGGGGTGGACCTGTATTTATAGGCATTTAGAAACCCTGCACGACGGCGCGCAAGTCTCCCATCGGCGGGCAAGTCTCGGAGAGCAGGTCTCTTCCCCTGCATGTCACTTATGTGACCAAATTCTATACTTGGGCACCCTTATACCTTTTCCATATTTTCATGTTTTGATCTTCAAAAACAATAGGCGTGCAAGTTCCCAAGCCTCTGAGGCATCGGCACACAAGTTTCTTCACTGCGCACAAGACACCTTGTATCTACTCTTTTGTACCACCTCCAGATCATCCATTCCATTATCGACGTTCATGAATCAAACATGGATTTTTAACCACATCCCTTGAACACGACATTCCACCATGAAATTTCTTTTGTCAACAAATTTGTGTGTCATTGTTTTCTTTGTCAACAATCAAAATCACCTAAAAAAACTTCTTTTCTATGATTTTCTTTCTTCAGCAACTCTTCTTCTTTCATCAAAAACTCCACTATCGTGATATATATCCTTTGATAGAACATCTTTATCATCATCATACTTTGATACAATGTGAAGTGCATGTCAATCTCAGGATTCCAATCCCTTTCACATTGTCTTCTTCTTCAACCGTCATTCTCTACTTCATGCAAATAATTGGATTCCATTATTCAATAAGTCTCTTGCATGGTTCTAGTGGAATAATGAATAATTGAATGGTCTTCATAAAACCTTCATTCTTATTTAATCATCGTCAGATGGATTATATCTCACCATTCTTCACTGTTGTAAAAAATGTGTCACCTTTGACACATGTTCTCTAAACATATGATCAGTACAACAATCATCTGACTTTCTATTCCTCCATTTCATTGGAGTACTTCTTGATGTCCTTATTTTTGATATTCACTAACAACTACTGACAAAAAATACAACCTTATATACAATGTCGTCCCCACACTTTTAATTTTTGATTATTATTTTTTTAGAATTTTTTTGATTCCTCTATTGGATAACTCAACCGGTCCATTTTTTGAGGATGAAATGTTATAGAGACCTTATGATGAACTCTATGTGTATTCAAGAGATATTCTAATTAATTATTACTAAAATAGATACCATAATTTGTAACTATAATCATTGTAAATTTTAATCATTAAAACAAATTTCTTTTCACTAATTCAGACACTATTTTTTGCATTATTATTTGTTGTGGGAATATCCTTTACCCAATTAGAGACATAATCAACATCGAGAAAGATGTAAAGATATCCAAATGAATTGGGAAATGTGACAATTAAATCAATTCCTCAAACATAAAATGCACCACAAAATAAAAGATAATTTTGTGGCATCTCATTCTGTTCAGAAATGATTGCTTGTAATTAAAAAATTTATAGGCTTTAAAAACTCAAAAGCCTCTTTAAAAATGGTTGGAAAACACAAAGAAGAATCATGAATTTCTATCTATATTTTTTGCGGCCCAAAGGGTCCTACACATCTCAATATGTGACAAAAAAATATAGTACAAATTGAAATTATGAATTCAGAATGCATATCAGAATAATTTGGTCACTACCAATGTTCCATAAGTAGGGATCATCCCAAATGTATTTCATTGAATCAACCAAATGTTTATAAATTTGTTTCTTAGAGAACTAGTGGGTATGTTCATCAGGATCCAAATAGTTCACAAGAGTCGAAAACCATTTACTTTTACATTGACATGAAAATAAATCCTCATCTGGAAAGGTTTCTTTAATTGGTGGATAAATCTGAATTTTTCCAATCATAACTGATGTTATCCATCTCAAATGATCTGCAACAGGGTTCTCAAATAATTTGATCCTTTATTTCATCATCAAATTAATTTAATATAAAAAACATCGCAAAATTCATGGTTTTAACCATGTTGCTTTATGAAAAATCTTATTTCAGAATGATCTGTGAAAACAATCTCCTTTAAGAACAACATATAACATCTAAAATTTTCCATAGAAACAACAACTAATGGAAATTACTTCTTAGTTGTTGTGTATTTTTATTAGGTCTGATAAAATATTTTGGAGTCATTGGAAACCACATGATATTTATTTTACAAACTTTGACATAAAACTGCCCTAAGAGAATTTTCAGATGCATCAGTCATGATTTCAATGGGAATACCCCATTGGGTTTTTTAACAATGGTAGTGGTTATGAGTTTGTGTTTCATCTCCAAAATGGAATTTTTACACTTCTCATCATAGAAAAATGGGGAATCTGTTGGAGTAGTGTGTACAATTGATGTGAAAACAAACTGAAATCCTTTATGAATCTCTTATAAAAGCTATCATGTACAAGGAAGGATCTCGCATCTCTCATAATTTTTGGGTATGGTAGTGAAGAAATTATGTTAACTTTGGATTGACCGAAAAGAATTCCATCGAGGTACACAAAATATCCGAGCATAATCCCCTTTCCATCTGTGAAAAGGAATTTTTCATACACTAGAAAATTTTTCTTATTTGGGAATATTTCATAACATGAGCACAACATTTCAAACAACATTCAATTGATGACCAATAGATAGTGAATTTATCCATAAAGACAAACATGAATATTTTTAGAAATTCAGAGAATATGCTCATCATACATATTTGATAATTTAGAGGTGCATTACCCAAACAGAAGGGAATTTATCTATATGAAAAATTACCAAAGGGGCATGTGAAAGATGTTTTCTGTTGATCCTGTAATGAAATGTGAATTGGGTAATATCTATTTAATCCATAAATAAAATAATAGAAGTTTTTCCCACCTAGCCTTTTAAGTACTTGATCAGGAATTGGATATCGGAAGTGGTCTTTCCTTGTAACTAGATTGAGTTTCCTATAAATAATGCACATATTCCAATTATTTGGAATCCTAACAGAGAAAATCTCACCAAATTCATCACTTGAAATTGTAAAACCACTTTTCATAGGAACAACATGTACTAGACTCCCCCATTGACTATCATCTTTAGTAAAAATATTTGTACCATCACCAAGGTTGGTGACTTCATTCATGAAAAACTCCAATAGTATTGGGTTCAATCTTCTTTGAAATTGTCTCACTGGTTTAGCATTTTCCACCAACAAAATTATATGCATGCACACTATGGGACTGATTCAGGTTAAATAATAGAGAGTATATCCTTGTAATTTCTTGTGGGACATGATAAATTATAAGAGTTTTTTCTCTTAGTCCCTAGACAAATAATTTTAAATTATTATAGGGAACTATTCATCTTTACCAAGGGAAGAATAGTTGAGGTTCATAGGAAGTGGTTTCAAATCTAACTCAGGTGGGATCAAGGGACACTACTCACATGTATGATTACTCGGTGATGTTCCATATTCTAAATGACATTCAAAATGATGATCACCTAAATTCTATCAAGAAATGATTCATGAAAAAAAATTGAAACAACTCTATAGAGATCCCGAGTAGGTTCAAGGGTTTATAGAAAGGCATCTTCCTCAATACTGAGATCAGCAGTCTCAAAATATCAAGACTTTTCTCAATCTCCCTTTTCATCCTCTTGGTGACCAGTTTCAGCAAGAATCAAATTTTTATCTTTATCACATTGTATGTTATCACTGGATAAAATATGAAACCATGTCGGAGTAATTTTTTTTATCATTTTTACCATGGGGATGAATGATCCTCAACTATGTGTTTTGGGGAATGAAATTTTTTTAAATCAACATATCTTCCCAATTCCAGTGAAAGTCTTCTTTTGGAAACATTTATTATTTATTTTATAGTTTAAAAAAATGGTATCCCTATAATGAGAGGTAGATGGGCACTGAACTAATCATCTTCTATATCCATGAAATTGAAATATATAAGAAAAATCATGTCTCTTACCTGAATATGAACATCCTTTATAATATCAGATGGCATGGTTGTTCTTCTTTTGGAAAGTTGAATGATAATTCCAGAGAATTTAAATTATATAACATGAAGAGATGAGTTAAAGAAATTTGGAATAACATTTACGGAGGCCCCTTAATCCAGCATGACATATTTGAATTCACATTTCTCAATGGTGAAGGGAATGGAAAAGGTTCCTAGGTCATTACATTTGACAGGAAATAGATGTTGAATCATCGATTAAACGTTCCACCTTTAATTGAAATTTCATCATCCTTTAAATTCCCTCTTGTGGGTACCCATGTCATTTTGAAACATATCATACCTTGGAATTTGTTTTCATAGCATCAAGCATGGATATGCTGACTTGAACTTTCTAAAATATCTCTATTTCCTCCTTATCTAACTCCTTTTCAGTAAATGACTTCACTAGTGGTTCATTCCTTGGATAAGAAAGTTGAGGTTGGAATTTTCTTGGAGTAATATATGTATGATTAGGAGAATAATAAGGACTAGGCATCTACTTCAAATCATTCTTTGTTCATTGAAACAAGATTTATTCTCTAACATTTCATAATTTATTCAACTAAGAATTTCCAAAACATTCATTACTTCCATCAGTGGAGTGATTCTCATCGATAATTTAAACAATAAGTTTTATTTTCTCTATTTGAGGGTTATTAAATTTCATTCCACTCTTAATATCAATTATACTCATATTTTCCTTCCCATTATATCTCATATTCACTTGGAAATGTGATGGTAAACCACCACTCATTTGATTTATCATGAAACTAAGAAGAGAGGCAAGTTGAACTATTTGATTCATTACGGTATTAATCAAGATCTATTGTTGTTTTGACAATTATATTTGTTTCCTAATAAATTTATGTTGTTTCCGCATTTCCTCTTAATATTTCCTCATTGCCTCATCAGGGTTACTCTTTGAATTTTGAGTGGGAGGGGTAGGCCAAAAATTTCTTCCTTAACATGAATTGTCTTTCTCATTGAAATATCATATTTTGGAATTACTAAATTGTCCCTGGAATAAGCCTCTAGGTTGTTTGGGATGCTAAATCATTTCATTAGATTCTTTTTTTCAGCCCTGATTGAAATGTTGGTTTGTTTGAAATGGTCTTTGTTGGTTTGATGGAAAGGGTTTTCTTAGAAAAACTATTTGGTAGTTTTTAGATGTCTCTTTCATTTGTGGACACTGACCACAAAAATGATCATTAGAAGATAAAATTCTATAGTGAAAACACACATGAAATGTTAATTTAGGTTTTATTTGTGTTGGTGGGTTATTAGACAACATCATTGACCTCAAAATAGTGGTAAGTTCATATAGTTGACATGAAATTGTGTAATTGTTGGTAAATGGAGTGGGGAATTCCTATTCATATTTGACATGGAGAAGAACTCTTTTTCCAAATTCATTTAAATTTTGATCCATGTTTGGGATTAATATCCTATCCTCATCTATTGTTTTTTCAGCTAAATATACTCTTGCCACTACATGGACCATGCTTCTATTTTTGAGGTGAAATACTTAATAAATGTATTAAAGGAGTTGATAGTTACTGATTTAATGGTGGGGGAATTTAAAGTAGAGTCTTTTACAACATTCCTAGTATCCGTGTAGTATTTCTCCATTCATATTCCAAATTCGACAAATCTACTTCTGAATTGATGAAGTTATTAAAGTTGGGATGATTTTTTTAGTAATGTTTTCTTCAATTCAGTCCAATATCAAATTAGGTCTAAATGGTAATAGAAGAACCAGTCCATGGAAGATACTTCAAAATAAAATGCAAATGACCTCAGTTTCGTTTTATTTTCATCATCACATTGATGTTTCACATTGAAAAAAATGTAACGGAATTGTTGGAGGTGTTTGCATGGGTCTTCACTAGTAGATCTATTGATTTTGGGAGGGTAGTGGAGGAAACAAAATTTGATTTCAAACCCGGAAGGTGAATCAGGGTATTCTATAGGATTTTATTATTTATTATCATAAGATGAATCCATTTTTTATGTTTCTATTATCATTCATTTGGGTTGATGGCTCAACCACTTCCCTTAAAGGTGTTTCACATGATGATTCAAAACATGGGATAAGATGATTTTTTAGCTCAAACTCTAGATTGAAATGTTTTATTGATTTCATAATCTAATGGTAGAAAATTTGGGTTTGATGTTCGGGTCATGAAAACCCAACTTGAAAAAAATTAAAATCAACTAAAGAAATGTTCATCTAAATGAAGCCAGTTAATGTGAGTTTTTTTTGAAAGCATCAATCAATATTTATCCCTTAGATAAATGAAATATAGAAGTCCTTAGGTTGTCTCATGAGGAGGATGCAGTTTGAGTTGAAAAATTGTCACTTTTGATTTCTTTTTTTCAATACAATAAAATTAAAGGATTTAATTTTAAAGTTTAAATAAAAATAAAATTAATAAAAATTTGTTAAAAATTAAATAAATTGAAAAATTGAAATAAGTTTGGAATTGAGATTAAAACCATATTTGTGTAAAAGCTTCAACCTCTCAAACACTCCACTTTTCCTTGTTTAAAAATATTTTTCAATTGAATTTAAAAATTCCCCAAAAGGGACCCTTCTGAACATTCAAATTTGAATATAAATCATATTGAGACCATTATATGATTGTTTTCTAACCTATAGAAGCAATTGAATTTCTTGAATACCTATAACCAATAAAACCTAATTTAAATCTCATTTCCTAATGACAATACCCCAATGAATAATTTTAAATAGTGAAATCAAATAATTTACTTCATATATTGAACAATTAGAAAATAAAATTTGATGAAAAAATATTAATGAATTAAAACAGATTCATTAATTAAAAATTATATGTTCAAGATAAATTAAAAAATAGTCTACACAATAAGAATTAAACTCAGAAGATAGTGTATATTGGGTTTCCCCGTCCACAACCACTTGGTGCTTAGTCATGCATCACTTAGGCAACATCTGTCATATACTTTCTAGCATAATTTCATGAAATATTCATCATGATCACCATATACTCCTTTACATTTCACTATCTAGAAAACTCCATTGAAATATGATATTCTTAAATGGGAGAGGAGGCACATATTTGAAGGGGTGAGGATTATTTTCGCAAAATATTCACTCTGAATATTTATAAATTTAGGACCCATTAAATACCCTAATATGTAATTGGTGTCTTCACAAATCATTTTTGAAAATACATTTTTAATCGATTATCAAAACTAGACATTGATTGGAATCATATAGTATATTTTATATATTAAATACTAAGCTTGTTTGTTTTTGGATGAAATTTCATGAATTCTACTTCAAATGTTTAATGCCCTATTACACACTTAGTTTGTAAAAAACATCAAAAAATTAATTAAATTAGCATGTATATGTGTAAAAATTCAAATAAATTTTGAATCACCTCAATTGGAGGTGTGCATCTTGAATTGTTTTTTTTGTTAGGGGTTTGGGGTCCACACTATCCACCCAAACAATTGTTTAACTTGATTTTTTATGGCATATTTTTTTTGGATCAGTTTGCATCCAAGAAGAAAAGGTTAAAGGAAATAAAACCAGGATTTGAACAGAAAATAATTACAAAATTTAGAAATATATTTTAAAATTAATGACTAATATATCACTGGGTTGAAAAACTGTAAAAATTCCAGAATTATGAAAATTTAACTTTTTATCCCAAACCACAATCCCAATCCCAAATTGTAACAAATATGTTCAAATTGTTAAATTGGTGGGGTTTAAATAATTAAAATATATATAAAAACAGTGGAAATATTATCACCATAAGTCCCATAACAATCTCTTTAAAACAGTGTAAATCTATCCAAATAATGAATAAGGATAGTATAAATAAAAAATAAACTTTTTGGAGTATAAGAATGAAAAATTGTGGTTGAATTTGATGAAATCGAATACCATGAAAATATAATTAATAGAATTTGGAAAAAATAATCTTTTAATTTTTTTAAATATAACTTTCTAATAACTAAATATTCACAACATAATATGGAAATACTATTCATTGAATGAAAACATGGAATCATTTATGATGAGTCTCTCTAAATAATTTTAAAAATTTCATGTGGAAAATTTTATTTACATTTTTTTAAAAAAAATTATTTGAAAATAATATTGAAATCATATATTGAATTACTTAAATAAATTAATAGTCATGATGGTGGAATATTTTGTTCAAGTCATTCCTGTTGAAACAAGTACTAATATAGAATTTTTAGTAAAATAAAAGCATTCATTGTTTAAAAATGAATATTTTTTGAAAAAAAATTTAAAAATTAAATTATTCAAGAATATTTCTTTCATAAATTATTTAAATAATTATAAAAAAAATTGATTTTTTTTTTGAAAACATGGTTTTGGAAGAATTTTTTCTCAACTAAATAAAGAAATAAATGTGATTTTTTAAAGACACGACAATTATTTGAAGTAACAATGAGTGTAAAAATGTTATTATTATTTAAAAATATAATGAATGACCAACATATAAGTAAAATAATTAGAATAATTGAAATTTAGGTAAGAAAAACTCAGAATTAGAGACTTAATCATAAATAATTTGGATAATCGATGATATTGTAACATAAAACACTTACCAATTTTGTAATGTTGAATCATAATCCCCATCGAAGGATAACATTATATTTAACAAAAAAATATAATGATAAATAAATTTAGTATATTACATGTCCGTTGGGATATATATACACCTACTTAAAGAATGTGGTTGTATAATAAGACATAAGTCTCAATGAAGGAAAACTGAGACAAAAATCCATAATAATGATATTACTAATGAAGTGGAAAATATTAAATGAATTGTTTATGTGTATAAAATATTAATCCATATAAAACCATTGTAAATAAAAAATAAAATAATCAAATTTAATTACTCAAATAATATTATCATTAATTAATTTGTGAAGTAGAATTTTAACCCAATGAATGGAAATTAGGTTAAAAAATACATTATCGCAAATTTCTTTTTGGTTGAAAAATATTAAACCAAATGTAATGTGTTTTGAAAATTTTTATTAAATTAAAATTGAACCATGTTAATATTTATTATATCATATATAATCCAATTATGACTTCTTATCATATGTTTATTAATAATAATCTAGTCGTCACTTTATCTAGGGTCTTAATTTCCATGTTTTCCCATTCATACATTGTTATAAAACACCCAATTCTTGTTCGTAAATATATTTGTAAAATATATAGACTAAAAATAATTGAATAATAATCATATGTTGATAAAAAATAATATTTTTTAACTGAAATTATGAATTTTGGTTTTCTAAAATGATGTATGTTATGATCATAGACATTGTTGGTTTTATGTATGCATGAGTAATATTTCCATTTTTCAAATATCATCATGGAAATGTTGTAAGAAATATTTTACACATAAAAATGATCAAAATATTATAAATAAAATATTATTTAATTAAATATTCTTATATATTTCATCAATGTATTGTGGTGATAAAAGATAGTCACATCGCTTCATGATGGTAGTAGTCCATATATACACAGACAACATTATCATCTTTTAGTTAATGAAAAGATATGAAAATAAATAGATATATTAAATTATAGGAATGAAACACAGGACATTAACATCATAATTAAATATTTTATATTATATATATTCATTAACATTATTATTATTCCCTTCCCTATTATGTATTAGTGAAAAATGAATCACAATGCATTGTGAGCCAGTAGTCTTCAATACTCACAAGCAATGTTATTGTATCCCCTACAGAATAGAAATAAAAAAATAATATATTATTTAATGACAATATATGTTTAATAGTGAAATAAATATAATTTTTATTATTTATATCTATCATCATAACCATATGTGATAAGTGGTAGTGAAAAAATGAATGACATCGGTAAGTGAGGTGGTATTCCATCGTACAAATGAATAGTGATTTTCCATCATATTTTATGGAATAAGAAGTGCGTTTAGATTATTAAATTAACATAATAACATATTATTTTATTTAGTATACCTAGGATATTACATAATTTTTTTTTAATAATAATTTAAGGATGTGGAGAAATAAATAAAATAAAAAACCCCACTGAAGAGTGTTACTTCTTATTCGGGTAACTTCTTTTGGTTTGAAACAAAGACCTTCTTTGGTTATATTTATGTCCAAACTAATGGTTATTATATCATATTGGGGAACTATATATGTTATTTGGACATGTATTTATTTAAAAAATTGGTTTTTAATTGTTCAAAATTTGAGAATGTGTTACCTTTTAGAAAATTGTTTAATGGAAAACTTATAAATTTTGAAAAGAATGAATTTCACCCGAATTTTTTCAAAAATAAGGATCCTATAATGGACTATTATCAATAATATATATTATAATATCTAAATAATTATATTATATATGTATTTTATTCATGTTTGTATTACATTTTTTCGATTATCATTTTAGTTTAACCCTAGGTAAACCAATTTTTACCATAACTCTAGTAATTTATTATTAATGTTTTCACTGTGAATTTGGGTTAATAATTAATTAGAAAATATTAGATAATATAAATTATTATTGTTCAAAATATTTAATCAAATTTCCAAATTGAGTTCACCTAATTTAAAAATTTTAATTTAAAATTTATCTTTAATGTGTGATGGGAAGTTGGGTATCCTAAGAAAAAATGTATAAATATTTACAATGTTTTAATATCCAATATCAATATGAAATTTATTAAATTTTCATGAAATGGATTAATAGATTTTTAATTGAAATATATTTTCTTTAAAAATAATTTAATATATATTTATTATTTATAAATATTTTCAATGAGAAGGCATATTTCAATTAAAACTTAGTATTTTTCACTACTAATATAAACAGTTAATCTTTTCAGAGAATTATGAAATAATCATAGAAACATATTTTTTACACTATAATTTTGGAAGAAAAAATATTTTTTAAATTATATATTCATAAATATTAAAAAATTAAATTTAAAATAAGACTTTCTTACACAATGAAGAGCGGGTTTTGAGAAATAATGTTTTTCAGGTACACGATGATTTTATATTAACTTTATTTATATAAATAATAATTTTAAGAATCTAAATTAAAATTTAATGAAAAATAATCGATATATTTAATTTAATTCCTTCCTCATTATAAATTATTTTAAATAATTATAATGTTGAAACATTATGCACTTTAAAACAGTTTTAGAAAAAAAACCCCGTTTTAAACCCAAAAACAATAATATACTAAAATAAAATATATTTTCTATTAACATATAATTAATTGGATTACATAGAAATAAATAATTATTATTTTACCCTAAGTTAGAATAAAAAAATAATATTAATATTAAATAACTAAATTTATTGAAATGAAATAACATTTTTTTATATAGTATATTTTTTTAACTATTCCCTGAATATAAATGTCTTATGAAAAATACCAAAATATTAATCAATATAGTAATTTAATAAATGAAGATAAATTTTATAAATAAATTTTATAAATTTTATTAAATTGAAATATAATATTTTTTTTGAAAATAAATGAAATTCAATTTTAAATAAAGTATATTTTAAGAGCTTGAAATTACCTTATGAAAATTAGAATGATTATTTACTAAAACTTTTTCAATAATTTTTTATGAGAATTAAATATATATATATATATATATATTTATGTAGTTAAAAAAGTTAATACCCTGAAATCTAATGGCTACTTAATAATGATATTTAATTTCGTGGTTTGTTTAAAGTTCTTATTGCATGTTTAAAATACTATTGAACGTAATAAATATCGAGGTTTTATGTACCATTAACTATCACTGAAATGAATCTTATTTAAAATTAAATATATCATATATTATATGGGATTTAAATTCTTATCTAAACTCTTTTTTCCATTTTGTATATTCTATTGAACAACATTTTCTTATTTTAAAATCATTGAGTTTTACATTGGGTTTATTATAATTTCCACATAAGGAAATGTTTGGTCCTCCTCATGTAGGGGAATGGGGGTATCTTATATTCATAACACAGGTAATTGAGGATCTATTATGAGAATAACAATGGATGATTAGTCTATTCTATTAATTACTATAAGATAATAAATCATGATTTAAATATTCTTAGATATGTTATTGGTGTTAGTATTAAACTAGATAGAGTATATTTTATTTCCCAATGTATAAGGAATGAAAAATGAAATATTTTACGGTTTATAGTTTACAGTCATTTGGAATACTTTTCTTGTATATTTCAGCATCATTCTAAAAGGATGACCATTTTATGAAAGGAGAAATAATAAGGGATGTAGTGGGACATATACATTCGGATATACGAAAAATGCATTAATGTAGTAAGGAAATGTGTTGGTCTTACATAAATTCAATCTGTACCTTGGTTATTGTTGATTTAATAGACATGTAATGCTATAATTTTTGTTGTAAGTAAGGGGTTTTAATGAGGGAATTTGGATCTAACGGTTATGGGATAAATATTCTATAAACTCTAACTGAAGTTGATTATTTGGAGGAGGCATCAAATAGATACCAAAACACAGTTTCATTAAATATTTATGTTGAATGAAACCAAATATTTTACGAGAAATTCTTCATTCACGTGATATGTAATATTTAAATATATAGAGTTATATAAAAAAATATTAAGAGATTTACAACAAATTTAATACATTATTTTTTGTAATTAACGTAATATATTTCACCTATATAAGTCCAAGTAAGTACCTTGGAGCAGCTTGTGTGATGTGTATATATTAAATATTATATGAGATTATAGATTGAACTTCTCTAGAATGATACAAAATTTTAAAAAATCATTTAATGTGGAAGAATTAGGATATTCATGGGCCTCTTGGATCGTAGAATTTGGGGCACATAGAAGAGTTATATTTGTGTGGAACATCATCATTTCATGGTACCTAGAATTTTTCAGACTCATGTAATTGGATTTTTATTTGGGACTATCCAAATTGTTTGAAATTTATCCATTCGAATTTATTCTTCCTTGATACATATTTAACATTTTCTTAGAACTATAAATCCCCCACCACTCTAGATTAGGTCCAACATGGGATAAGAGGGACACTTTTTTAGGAAGACACAGATGCTTTTTATTTTTTCCCTTATTCCCACAAAAATAAGGTAGCTAGAGAAATATACATTTTTTAATAAATAGGATTGGGGTCCTTATATGGGATTAATTCAATTTCATTAAAATTTATTTGATTATAAATTTTTATGAATCTCCTCCTCTATGTGAAGGTAATGTGAAATATTTTCAGTCTTCTCCCATATTAATATTTTATATATATAGTTTTCAATGAATTAGGTAGAATTAATATAACATCAAAAATTATTAAGTTTATCAATTTTTATTTGATAAAACTTTTATGAATACCATCATTTTGGGAAATTTACTAATACAATTCTTTAAAAATAAAATATACATGTAGTATGGCTACCGAGAGTGCTTAAGAAACTATTTCACATAGGGATATAATTGTAGATAAGCACAATATTAGATCCACCAAGTTATTTTTTAAACATTACAATATTATATCCATTTTTATTGGAAAGATAGAGTAAATTTGTTTTGTTATCTTGTGATTTTATGAGTTATTATTTTTCAAATAAATTAAAATTATTTAATGGCATGCATTTCACACTACACCTGGGTATGATTATTTTATACACAATACCATGTTATGATTACGCTACATTAAAAACATAGTCTATATTTAAACACATGAAACACTTATGATGTCATGTGTCAAATTTTATACCATGTTTATATTTCTTTACACGAACACTGAGCTTGGAAGTCATTACACACAACACTTAGGTAAAGGGAAACATGAATTATTGTTAAGATATCATTCTAGTTACCACCTAGCCATTGGATTTATGGGAATGAAAATGAACCACTAAATTATAAAAATATGGTTTATTAATGTTTTAAAAACCACCTCTTTGATTATAAATTAATTATAAATGAAATTAATAAGTTTTTTAAATAAAAAAATCATTATATAAAAAACTATTTTCTTACAATAAATATACAAATTTTACCTCAATAAATTTAAAAAATATTTTCTGCTGATTGATTTTAATGAAATTTATATATTAATTTTTCAATAAACTATTTAACATTCATATAATGTCTTCTCATGAAAAGTGATAGGAATAAATCCAATTTCACATATAGAAATGTATTTTTCTAAAAAAGCAGTTTTATTGATTTTTAATGGCACAATTATTTTAAGACAATGCTTTTAAAAATTTATAAAATATATTTTAAATATTTAACATTTTTTTTAAATAAGTAATAAAATAATATAATACGATTAATTTTTTAATTTTTCTAAAAAGATTCATTTTTTAATTATGAGTGAAAAATTGGAAATTTTATTTGAAACTGTATTTTAGTCAAATTATTTATATAGTAAAATTATGTTTTAAATTTATTTTAAATTATAAGTAGTTAAATTATTTATAAATAAATATTATTTAGGTAATTATAATCAATTTCACGTTGAAATTGGATATAGAAAACATACATTATTTTTAACATTTTAACTTTAAAAACTCGTCATCATGTCCCGTCTGTATGATTAATCTTAAATTATTTTATTCCCCTTATATGAATTTATTTTTTACAAATTTATTCCATATTTTTAGTAGACATAATTTATAATTTAAAATTGTTCCAACATATGTTTTTTTAAAAAAATTATCATTTAAAATAATTTAAACTCATTAGAGTGATTAAGTTAAAACGAGTTTACTTGTAAAAATTAGAATATATTTTTTAGAATTACCTACCAACTTGTCCAAAACCCATTTATTGAACATATTTATACCCATAACATTTTTTATCAATTATAATGAGTTATTTATATAAAATTCCCTTCAATTGACTCATATCAAAAGTTAATTATATTTAAAGACACAAAATATTATTTTCTTACTTTTTAATTCATAATGGATTTCGGATGGGGAAAGATATATCAAACAGTCAGTTATGAAGGTTTCGGGCGCATCAAAATTGCGTGGGTGGACGTGCCCACTTGGCCTTTTGTCATTAGCAATGATCAATCTGGGATCAATACGATGATAAACGCCAGTCTCCACGGATCGAATCACAGAAATAGACAAAAGAAATAGAAAGTCCTGGAACCACAATGTAGGAACATTACAGGTTGATTATAATTAATTTAATTAATTTAAAAGAAATACATTTTGCGGTTTTCATTCTTTGTTGATGTTCTTGATCACGTTCCAATGTGATCCGTCATTGCATCGCAGAGGCCAAGTGTAGACTTCCTCTAGAGGTGATCCACACATGTACCTCGTATCTCGGGACGTCGGCAAAGGAATATCCGGGTGATAGCGTGGAGAAACCATTGCTTGCATTGTCTGCCTTAGATCGTCTTGATCCAATGGAAGAGGATCTCTCTCGGTCTTGAGAGCATTCTTGGAGGAAAAGGTTATTTCGGATTTGAAAGAATTCTCCAGAGTTTTTTGTGTACAACGATTCTCTTGTGTGAAGGAAAAGAGTTGGGGTTGTGAGGATATTTATAATCAGGCTTGAGGATGTAGAGTTATGACAATAAATAAACACATTACACATTTTATTTATTTCATTTACTCTTATTTAAAAACCCCAATGTCGAATAATTAATTCCTTGACATGCGCCCATGCTGATTATAATAAATATCATTTAAAACAATATTATAACCTCAAAATCCCGACTGAAAAAACTAGACGGCGTGTACTTGTTTTTCATTAAAAACTACACGCCGTGTACATTCAATGTACATGGAATTTATATCTTGTTTTCATTTATTCATTTCCTTTCTATAACGAATAATACACGGCATGTAATTATTAATACACGGTGTGTAATTGTTTTCCATGAAAAACTACATGGCGTGTAATCTTTAATACACAATGTGTATTTCTTGTTTTTTATTTCCTTATTCCTAATTCATTAAAATGACTTAGGCTTCCTTGAATAATTATTAAACCACGTATGGGAATAATATTTATTCTACTTGAGTTACTTGAATACACATAGTGTGTGACCCTCTAGGCCTCTTTCTCGTTGGCATTAGGCGGGCTTGCCTAAAGTCCAAGATTACTCTCTAGAAATGGGTCAAGGCACCCAAGAGAAAGAAGTTGAAGCCGCATTGATGTATCAACTCATATGAATGCTTACTGTGTAATTTAATCCCTTTGTCTCGATATCTAATCAAGCAGGTTTCATGGAAGTGTCATAAACCTATATTCTTGATTCATCATTCTTTTACTACCTGAAATAAATTCGTCGTTCACACCATGGACATGGAATTTAATACGACAGTTATATTTCAATTAAAGGGCCGAGATATCAACTTATATTAATGGAAGGGAAAAATCCTTCCTCGACTTATCCATTAACAACATGTCACTCGTGAGGCACCCAACGTACCCTACTTCCTGCCAACTGTCTGTGTGACAGTTTTCGTTAGTAAATCTAAGTGCGTGAGTCATGACATGAGTTAATGATAATCCTTCAATCTAAGGAACATTACACACGCTCGTAGATAGCAATGTCCGATGATGCCAAGACATGTAGAATTGCTACTGGCGGGTCTGTTCTCATAATCTCCCATCTTGGAGATTACCAAGTGCGAACTCTATGAGAGAGAGTCTCATCTTCTTACGAGTACTCGCAAATGACAGTCTGTATAATATGTGTCCTATCATATTATGTCATCAAATCATAGAACTTTATTTGAAAATATTGTTATAGCATTTCCAGGTTCCCATCATAGCGGGGATCTACCATGACCTTTTCATTGAAACAAATATTCCAGGACATTATTATATTATTGTCATGCAGAACAATGATCTATATATAATAAGTGAACATTTATGTAATAAAAGTATAAATCAGTTGGTTCTCAGGACACCAACCCTAACAAACTCCCACATGGACTAGAGCCAACTGCCTATGACTTTTAGTCCGCTAGACCTCACATGATGATCATGTTTCTGCTGAGTCAAGGATTTAGTCATGGGGTCCGCCACGTTGTCTTCCGTGGAAATACTGCTCACTGAAACTTCACCTCTCTATGAAAAATACCTCAAAAGATGATACTTCTGAAGTATGTGCTTTGTTTGCTGATGTGACCTTGGCTCTTTTGCAAGTACCACCACTGCAGTATTATCACAATAGAGTGTGATGGGATCATTACATATCCTTAGTACATCCAGCTCATTACATCCAGCTCTTGGATGAAGCTTCACATTCATACTGCTTATTTAGATTCCTTAGAAGCTACGATATACTCGGACTCTGCTGTAGAATCGGCCACCACACATTACTTTGAGCTCTTCCGGTTCATTGCACCTCCATTCAAACTGAAGATGTGTCCAGTCTAAGACTTCATGTCATCTTGATCAGTCTGGAAACTAGCATCTACATGTCCTCTGATGACTAGTTCCTCCTCTCCTTCATAAACCAGAAACATATCCTTAGTACGCCTCAGATACTTAAGGATAGTCTTGACTGCCATCCAATGGTGGTCTCCTAGATCATATTTATATCTTCCTACCCCACTTAATGCGTAAGCAACATCTAGAATCGTACATATCATAGCATACATGATTGACCCAATCGCGGATGCGTAAGGGATCCTTGTCATTCTCTTTCTTTCCTCATGTGTCTGAGGACACATTTTCTTGGAAAATGAATGCCATGTAACACTGAAAACAATCCCCTCTTGGACTATTCCTTACTGATTCTCTTCAGTATCTTGTCAATGTATGTACTTTGACTCAGACCTAGCATTCTCTTGGATCTGTCACGATAGATCTTGATCCCAACAATATATGCTGCCTCGCCCAAGTCTTTCATGGAGAATCATTTATGCAACCATGCCTTAACGGACTTTAAGACAGGTACTTCGTTTCCAATTAGTAATATATCATCAACATATACTATTAGGAAAACGAGCGCACTTCCACTAAAACTCTTGTAGACATAAGGCTCACATTCGTTCTTAACAAATCCAAATTCCGTTATAGCTTTATCCAAATGAATGTTCCATGACTTGATGCTTGATTTAATCCATAAATGGATTTCTGCAACTTGCATACCTTGTTGGAATCCTTTGGAGTCACAAACCATTCAAGTTGTGTCATGTAGACATCTTCTTGGAGGTTCCCGTTAAGGAATGCTGTTTTGACATCCATTTTCCAAATTTCAAAGTTATGGTAAGCGACAATGGCCAATAGGATTCTGATGGATTTTAGCATCACAACAGGTGAAAATATTTCATCATAGTCAATTCCTTGAAGCTGTCTAAAACCTTTTACAACCAGTCGTGCCTTATAGGTGCTGACTTTCCCCTCCATGTCCAGTTTCTTCTTGAATACCCATTTATTACCAATTGGATTTATATCAACTGGAGGATCCAACAAAATACAGACTTGGTTTTCGTACATGGAATCCATTTTATAATTCATGGCTTCTTGCCACTTGGAAAATTCTATGCCTTTAACTGCTTCCTTGTAGGTAAGAGGATCATCATTGTCAACCAATAATGAGTCACCATCCTCGGTGACAAGAAAACCATATCGTTCTGGTTCTCTTACCTCTCTCGTGCTCCTACACAGTTCTTGTGTCTTTAGAACATACTGTTCTTCCATGGGGCTTTGTGGAATCTATTCTTGTACCAACTCGTGTGTATCTTGAGCCTCGACTTCATCGAAGTCTATATCTCTCCCACTATCCCTTTTGGATATGTGCTCCCTCTCAAGGAATATGGTGTGTCTTTCCACTGTAACCTTTTTGTCTGAGGGGTTGTATAGGTAATATCCTCTTGTTTCCTTGGGAAATCCTATAAAGATAAACTTTGTGCCTTGGGGTGCATGTTTGTTACCTGAAGAGGCCTTAACAAATTCTTCACTACCCAACACATGTAAATTCGAAAACATGGATTTGCGTCTACTCCATAAATCGTATGGAATACTATTTATCGATTTTTTTGGTACTTGGTTTTGTATGTGCACTGCTGTTTGTAATGCATATCCCCAAAAGTATAATGGAAGACTCGCATGACTCATCCTTGATCTCACCATGTCCAACAGGGTGTGGTTCCTCCTTTCACTTACACCATTCCAATACGGTGTGTAAGGAGGAGTGAGTTGAGATAGAATCCCAAACTCCCGTAAGAATTCAATGAAGTCCTGATTAAGATATTTTCATTCTCTGTCTGAGAGGAGTTTCTTAATCTTCTTACCAAGATGGTTCTCAACTTCATTCTTGTATTCTCTGAACTGATCAAAATAATTTGACTTATACCTCATTAAGTAGATATATACATATCTACTAAAATCATCAGTAAAAGTTTTGAAGTACGAGAACCCACCCCTTGCCTCAACTAGAAATGGCCCACACACATATGTGTGAAGGAATTCTAGAAGCTCTTTAGCTCTTTCACCTTTCCCACTAAATGGGGCTTTGGTCATTTTTCCTTGTAGACACGCATTACATACACCAAGTGGTTTTAGTTTGAAAGAATATAAATACCCATCTTGATGTAGTTTTGTCAAACGTATCTCATTGACATGACCTAGCCGGTGATGCCAATGTTGGGTGTGGTATGAGTCATGTGAATTGAATTTGTCATCGATTGCCATTACTTGGATTGTGTAGTATAACACATAAAGGCTGTTATATAAATGTTCCCTACCAAAACAAATGCTATCATTATTAAAGTAGCAACATTCATTTCCAAACTTGAACATGAATCCATCAGTATCTAATCTGGATACTGAAATAATGTTTTTAGTAATAGAAGGCACATAATAACAACCCTTTAACAATAAGATCATTCCAGTTGGTAATGTGATGTGGTAGTCTCTGAAAACTACATCAGGATGTCTGGCTCCTTTGGTTGCCCGTAGATCTACCTCCCCTCGATCAATCTTTTTGAATCTACGTGGTTCATGTATTTTTATATATATGTGTGAACCACAAGAAGTATCTAATAACAAATTAGTAGAAACAGATATATTTCATTTGATAACAAACGCACCTGAAGCTTCCCCTTGCTTCCTCAGCTGGGTGTAGTTTTTCTTCCAGTGTCCCTTCTTGCCACAGGCGAAACAAACAACATCATGTTCCTTTGCCTCCCCTTTGATCTTCCTTTTCTTGTAAGGCCTTAAAGAATCTTTGGGATTAAATCTATTCACCTTACCATTCCTTTTATTCACCATTAGGATAAAAGTCTTTTCATGCTTCATGTCATTGTCCACTTGGAGAATAAAGATAAGAAGATCAGATAGAGACATCTCAATGTTGTTCATGTTGAAGTTCACAACAAAGCTTGAGAAGGTCTGGGGGAGTGATGCGAGAATGAGATCGGTACCCAGTTCTTTATGGAGTTTAAACCCTAGAACCTCCAAGTGTTCAATGTATCCAATGATCTTGACTACATGAGGACCATATGGGGCACCCTCTCCAAGTTTTATTTGGAATAGATCCTTGGAGATCTCAAACCATTAATGTCTTTCTCTCTCTTAGTATAGACCACGAAGATGCTTGATCATGCTATAGGCATCCATGTCTTCATGAGACTTCATGAGCTCACTAGACATTGATGATAACATCAAACATCGAACATCGAGTGCATCATTCAAATGTTGATCATAGACTAGGAAATATTCATCACACGCCCCTGTGGCAGTGGAATCAGGAAGTGAGGACTCTGGCACGTAAAATATTCATTCATGGAGTAGGATAACCCAAAGGCGCCTAAACCATTCCTGAAATTTACTGCCAGTGAGGATGCTGTCTTTATCCAGAATTGATCACAGAGAAAATGTGGTTGATGTGTTTGTCATTTTGATTCTACAAATTAAAAGAGCAGATTTATCAGAACTTTCTTGATTACATTTTATGAGAAATAATAAATTTTATTAAGTATCCCACTATTTTATCATGTCCCAATGGCCCTCACCATTGAACTCGTAATGTCCAGTTTCTTTGAAATTCTAAGGGCAAGGATTCATATTCCCCTTCGCATAACCCCAACAAGGGTTGGTCAAACTATTTGGAGGTATTTAGGTAGGCATGTCTTTGCCAATTGTGATCTTACAGTTCCTTGATCTGTTGAGTGGACTCCCCAATCCTGAAATCCTGACTTGGATTTCCTCAACTATTACCTCCAATATTAAACCATGTCTAGCAAGGGATACTCCTCTTGATGTAATATGGTTAAGTCTACCCAAAAACTTTATAAGGGATTCCTTTGTAAAATCAAGTGTCCCAACAAGGGTTGTTCAAACACATAGTTTTATTGAGACTTGCCTTTAATTAGGTAATGGAAGGCTTGGTCTAACTTAATATGGTATTTGAGGGATTTTATTCTTTATGTGTAGTTTTCACATTATCACATGCTTGTTAATATTAATTGATGCTGACTTAAGTGATTAACCATGTTCTAATAATGTTTACGCATATTACGGTTTTTATTTTATTTCATATTTTCATGCTTGTTAATTTTATTTATTATGTGATCATGACAACACGTACATAATAAATAAACCGTTCAATTAGACAGAAATAAAATAAGATGGCATGACCATGAGCTTCTATTTGGTTAGCTTATCTAGCGGTTTTGATATGCTAACCCTGACCTAGGGAAAACACCTTGAACCTGATGGTTCGTGTTTTGTAGATCCCAACTGTCTACCTTTGTATATTCATGCATCGATTTTGTCTCAGCTTCGGGATTTGAACCATCTCCTCTGGCTTGGGAGATCCTCAATTACATGGTTTTACATTAAAGAAACCATGGGCACGCATGCCCTACATTTTATTGGAAGAAGGCTCGTAGGCCAAAAAATTTAAATTAAATAAATTTAAATAAAACCACACTCATAAAAAGGGTTTTTGGTCTAGCTCATTATCATCCATAGCATAAAACGACATTTATGCAAATTTAGAATTAAATCACTTTTAATCGTTCTTTCATTTAAGAAATGTCGCGCTCGAATTCAATTAATTATGATATTATAATTAATCAATTTTTTGTATTAAATTAATTTCGGAATTTCCCTGAGATTCTTCTCATCCATATTCATTGTACGAGTCTTTGTGCATTGGAGGAAACTTGGTGAAATTCCATTTCTTGAAAGTACATGGCGTGTAGTTTATAATTACATGGAGTGTATTTATTTTCACTCGTTATCCAAAGTACACGCCGGGGGATTTGGTGTGTTTTTCTGTACTTTGGAAATTTTGGAGTACACGGCATGCAGATGAATCATACATGGCGTGTACTTTCTTGTTATGCGGTAAATATCCTGGTGATCCCGTGTATGCGGAACACGGTTTCTCCTTGTACACGGTTTTACCTGGACCGGATCAGACTACACGACGTGTTGTTCCAACATACACGCCATGTATTCTGGTTTCCACATGCCGTTCAATTCTGGTCAACATGGCATGATTAAAAATTAGGCATAATCAATTCACACGACGTGGTTTGGCGGACCAATGCCGGTTCGTTGAACATAAGTACACGACATGTAGTTTTTAATTAAACACGGTGTAATCCCGTGTTGTATAGACAGAAAGAGCGGCTCCTCTGGATGAGTTCCTCATTTTTATTTTAATCAATATTAAATTTAAAAGGGCGTTTCTGTGATGTTAATTGAGAAATAAAGGAGGAATAACAGATCTCATTTATTCAGATTTATAGAATGATTTATTTCGAATTTAATCAAATATAAATGCGTAAATTATAAACGAAAATTAAATAACTATAATCAAAATTGTAACCTCCCTCTGATACCATTTGAATGTTTTGGGCGTAGTAGAAGCGCGTGGGTGGATGTGCCCACTTGGATTTTTGTCATTTCCAATGATCAATCCGGGATTAATACGATGATAAACTCCAGTCTCCATGGATCGAATCACAGAAATATAAAAAAGAAAGAGAAAGTCCTGGAACCACAAAGTAGGATCGTTACAGGTTGATTATAATTAATTTAATTAATTGAAAAGAAATAATTTTTGCGGTGTTCTTTCTTCATTGATGTTCTTGATCGTGTTCCGATGTGATCCGTCATTGCATCACAAAAGCCAAGTGTAGACATCCTCTAGCGGTGATCCACACGTGTTCCTCGTATCTTGGGACGTCGCCAAAGGAGTCTCCGGGTGCTAGCATGGAGAAACCTTTTCTTGCATTGTCTGCTTTAGATCGTCTTCATCCGATGGAAGATGATCTCTCTCGGTCTTGAGGGCGTTCTTGGAGGAATTGGTTCTTTCGGCCTTGAAATAATTCTCCAGAGTTGTTGTGTACAACGATTCTCTTGTGTGTAGGAAAAGAGTTGGGGTTGTGAGGATATTTATAATCAGGCTTGAGGTTGTAGAGTTATGACAATAAATAAATGCAATACACGTTTTATTTATTTCATTGACTCTTATTTAGAACCCCCCATGCTGAATAATTAATTTCTTTACATGCGCCCACGCTGATTATAATAAATATCAATTAAAACAATATTATATCCTCAAAATCCTGACTGGAAAAACTACATGGCGTGTATTTATAAATACACGACGTGTACTTGTTCTTCATTAAAAACTACATGGCATGTACATTCAATGTACTTGGTGTGTATATCTTGTTTTCATTAATTCATTTCATTTCCATAAAGAAAACTACACGGAGTGTAATTATTAATACACGACATATAATTGTTTTCCATGAAAAACTACACGGCATGTAATCTTTAATACAAAGCGTGTATTTATTGTTTTTCATTTCCTTCTTCCTCCATCATTAAAACGACTTAGGCTTCCTTGAATAATTATTAAACCATGTATGGGAATAACCTTTATTCTACTTGAGATACTTGAATGCACTTAGTGTGTGACCCTCTAGGCCTCTTTCTCATTGGCATTAGGCGGGCATGCCTAAAATCGAACATCACTGTCTATCAATGGGTCAAGGAACCCAAGAGAAATAAGTTGATGCCGCATTGACGTATCACCTCATATGAATGCTTACTATGTAATTTAATCCCTTTGTCTCGATATCTTATCAAGCAGGTTTCATGGCAGTGTCATAAACCTATATACTTGATTCGTCATTCTTTGACTACCTGAAATAAATTTTTCATTCACACCATGGCCATGGAATTTAATGTGACAGTTCTATTTCAATCAAAGGGCCGAGATATCAACTTCCATAAATGGAAGGGAAAAATCCTTCCTCGACATATCGATTAACAACATGTCACTCGTGACGCACCCAACTTACCCTACTTCCCGCCAACTGTCTGCGTGATGGTTTTCGTCAATAAATCTAAGTGTGCGAGTCATGACATGAGTTAATGATAATATTTCAGTCTAAGGACCATTACACATGCTCGTAGATAGAAATGTTATATGACTGCAAGACATGAAGAATTGCTACTGGCGGGTCTGTTCTCATAATCTCCCATCTTGAAGATTACCAAGTGCGAACTCCATGAGAGAGAGTCTCGTCTTCTTACGAGTACTCACACATGACGGTCTATATACTTTGTGTCCTATCATATTGTTTCATCCAATCGTAGAAAATTATTTGAGTGTATTATTATAGAATTACAAGGTTCTCATAATAGCGGGAATCTACCATGACCTTATCAATGCAACAAATATTCTAGGACATTATTATATTATAGTCATGCAGAACAAAGAACAATATATAATAAGTGAACATTTATGTAATCAAAGTAAACATTATTTGGTTCTCAGGACACCAACCCTAACAGTTATGTATATAATTTTGAATTTAAAATGATTTATTTTATAATGATACTTGATTTTAGTAATTTCATATATTAAATAATTACTCTAAATACTTGTGAAATGCCAATTCATGAAGATTTAGTTAATAATAAAAGTGAATTAAATTAAATGAATTATTCTCTTACAATAATTTTTCAGATGAATATATCATGTTTCACAGGAGTGAAATAATCATATTTAAATTCCTTTATTGTATAGATATTTTTTTAATTCAATTTATATAAAATTTAGAATAATGTTATATTATAAGAAATGATATTTTATTAAATGATTTAAAATTATTAAAAATACTATGTTCACGCATATGATTTTTAAATTTTAATAATTATAATATATATTCTACGTATGGTCCATTTTTTTTATAAAAAAAATATTTACCCTTAAAGAGTAAAAACTGTGTTAGCCTAGGTAGGGTAAAATCAATGTTTTTATAAATTGCTTGCACTTATAATAAATATATTTTCTATCAAATATAGAATTTTATTTTATAAATTATTTAGATTCATTTTGTCTAAATTTTTAAATAATTATCACTTTAGTTTATTCTTAATTAATAAATTAAAAAGGTTAGATAATTATTCGACTCAATTAAAACCAAGATTATAAAAATAGGGAAACAAAGAAATTTAGGATAAAGATTATAAAAATGCATTTAATTTTGAGTGGTGGAGTAGTTTCGTGGACTTATAAACCCTCCCATAATTTATTATCCAAATTTATTTCCACATGAGGAATGGTAGACCAAAAAATATTTAATATGTTTTATTATTTACAAGTATTCCACTCCTCTACAACTATAAAAGGGAACTTTCTCTCCCCCATTATTCAAACCTCTCAAGAACATTCGATCAAACAAAACCTAAAAATGTCATATATAAATGTCCCTCAACACTTCCTATAATCCTTAATTTCAGAAAATTAAAAAAATTATTTCCTTTGGTGAAAAAGATAAGGAGATAACCAAAGAAGAGGTAGTGTTCATCAATAAATGTTTTTATTTTAATTAATTCTAAAAAACCATCAATGTTTTCATATAATTATTTAAAAATAACCTCAGTATTAATCATATACATTGGTTATTTTATTTTGGGTTTTAACATTCAGACACACACACACACACCCATCAAATTTATTAAGAAATCATCGTTCATGTATAGGGTGAACAACCGCCTCATGAACCAATGTCATTCATTTTTTCATTTCCACATATAATGTTTTGGAATACTGAATAAAATTTTGTTTATATATTATATAAATTATATTTATGATTAATTTGTTTTTCTAAGATTATTAAATAACTCATACCTTCACAGAAACATTTTGTGGGAATATGATAACCTTGTTTCTGTTTACAGAATACAACGGAATCATTAATTGATGTGATTCATTTACACATTACATGGTATTTATTCATCATGGTTTTATTAAACATATTATATAATATAGTTAATATATATATATATATGTATCATTTAATTTTATTTTTTTCAACAAAAAATAAAATTGAGAAAGTGTTCATGTGTGCATATGGAATACCGTCTCCATGAACGGTGTATTTCATTTACTATCACTAAAATTTATAGATTTATATAAATAAATATATATTTAATATATTTGACATCTATGTCATGGTTATATTTATTAATATGATGAAATAATTATCTAAATAAGATTACCAATAACAACAAGTTGTAACATGTATAAAAAACAAAGTGATTATTACCCAAAACATAACTTAAACAAGGAATTGTTAATAAGTAGTTAATATAAATTAGTAGGTACGATATATATTATATTATATATATGTATATGAATAAAATTATTTAATATCTTTATAAGAAACTTATATATATTATAATGTATGTTTTAATGTGTATGATGAGAGTCATTACTTATGGTGATCGATTTTCATCATAGTTTTCCCTTTAGTGAGAATATGCTATTTTCCTCACCTATTTATTCTATGTGGTGTATATTATTCCTTTGAATTTATTTCATGATTATTTTCCCAAAATTAATTTCTATTTGTATATCCATTTTTATATCACCATTTTATGGGGTTTTCGGTTAAATAGTTATCAAATCTGTAAGATCCATCACTCAAGAATTCTCATCAATTTCATATCCTTTTTTATTCATGATTTCTCCATGCAATGGAACAATTTATCCACTCTTTTAAACAAATGATAATTAATTAAAAAAAATATGAATTTATAATCTATTTTTCTTTTTGATTGGTAATCTTTTTCTTTCAAAATAATATTTTAAATAATGTCTTAAAAATTAATTTTAAATTAAATTGAATATTATTTTAAAATAAAATGGTATTTAAAATTAATTTTATTTTTGAAATTTTTTTTGAATGATTTTTAGATCGTCTTTTATAAGTTTCAATGGCTATTTTAAAATAAAATCTTTTCAAAAACGTTTACTGTCTAAAAACAATTTCAATTAATGTTCAGATATTAAATTAAATTATTAAAAGGTTATTTATAAAGAAAAATATTTGAATTTTTTTAAAAAAATTGTTTTAAATGATTTTAAGACATTCTTTATATGTTTATAATGTAATTTTGAATGAATAGTATTTTGAGATTCTTTTATAAAAGGTTTTACCAATGAAAGGTAATTTTTAAGAGATATTCCAATTGATCATTCAAAATCCTTCTCCCTCTAGGATTATATCTTTTGATATAGTTTATTTGTTACTTAGGATATGATCCAAGGAAAACATTCATATTCTTGTTTTGGATGGATTGTTTTTATTATGTATTTGATTATGAAACTCTTTCTATTCCACATGTATACCAAAATAAAATGCATATGAAACCAATTTATTTTCATGGGTTATAATATATTGAAATTATTATGAAACATGTCTCTTTTAATAGGTAATGAAATGTGGTTTATGATACTATTTTCATTTCATGGTTTTTGAAATGATGAATATTTATGGTCAGGTGGCACAAATATGTATGACAATTATATGACCAGGGGTCCAATGTCTCCCTCCGATTAATTTTATATATATATATATATATATATATATATCATGAGCTAGACATGGATAATATTGGGAGTAAAACTAGTACAATAAGTAACTGTTTCCATTATGATGGTGTGGGGAGTGAATGTTGTGACCATGTTGGTTGGAGATGGTTGTTGGATGTAAAAAATGTTTGTTTATTAAGTTTGTGGTCTTTTGTTATCAAAGAGGATAAATCATTTCAATTTGTGAAATGGGTTTAAAAATATTAAGATTATTTTATAAATTATATTTCAAAAATATCATATGTTGTTTGAAGAACTTGTGATGAATGTCTTTTAAAGGAATGAGGTAGAAAATCTGATTCTAGTCATATTCAGTTTTGATTGAAAAGAATAGTATTGCTGGGTGATATGGAATTTTTTTCATTACTTTAAAAATTTTAGGTTGCTAAACAAGACCAATAAAATTCTATATAGCACGATAGATAATGTCCTTGATGAAAGAATCCATTTTTTGAATAATCTAGATGAGAGCGAAGCAGTATGGGTGTTCTTTCTGATGTAGATTTTAAGGTGGAATCATTTTTCAATGTTTACCAAATGTTTGGGCCTTAAAATATGGAAAATGTAGGAAGGTATTTTTTCCAGAGGAAGATGTATTCAAGACTGAATGTGAATTTTAATGTTTCTTGTATGCTGTGTTCCAGGTTCAACACATAAAAATATGGAAAATGCATGAATTGTGTGACAGATTAAAGGTGGTCTAGAATGTTGTGTGAAATTAATGTTTGAGGAATAGAATATCTAAATGTAGAAAAGGTATGAAGTGCACAATATATAAGTTTTCATTAAAGATACTTATGTGTTCAATATGATGTCAAATGTGGTTTTATGAACACAATGAGTATTTTTCTTTTGCATCAGGGTTTTGTGTGCGATGTTGGCGAGACATATAAATAATGGGTGACCGTATATCATTTAAAAATATCTACACCAAGATAAATAAAGATCATTTAATCAAGTAAGAATTGTATGAAATGGTATTTCCGCTAAAGAAGGAAGAGTTTCATGCAAGAAATGAAATCTACATAAAAGAATATAGTTGTGCGCAATATTAATGTTGAGCACAAGAAGTGTTTCACATAAAAAGTTAAATATTCCACGTAGGACATTAAATTTGTATACAAGACACTAAATGGTTTAATGACAGTTAAATTATGACTACTTTATCATACTATGAATGATTAAGAAGTCAAAAAATTTACTATCACCATAGGTTGAAGGCGATTTATTTTTTGAAATATCAAACTGTGAAACCAGATTAAGAATCACTAAAACATTTTTTTTCCTATTTTATGATAAGAGGGAGAACACACACTATTAGTTTTTTCACATAATGCTACCCAAGAGTAATGGTATATCCTAATAAGTGTATTCCATAGAAAAGGATTGCTTTCTACTCTATTGTGTGGTATTGGACTATATCAAAACTATAAAAAGTAAATCACTACTCTATTTGAGTACTGAACATTGTATATTTTTGTGTTCATGTGGATGTGTTTTAATTTATTTCATCATGAAAATAAATATTTAATAGAAGGTGGAGTTTTATTCATAAGTATTGAAACATAAAATAAAAAATATCACTGATTCAACCCTCCCCCTCCAAGTGATAGTTTAATTTTGACTGGGCCAATTTAGAGAACCAATTCAACTATAAAAAATGGCTATAAATGGGGATGGGGGTGTGTCCTACCAAGAATTTATTTCCCCCATGAATTTCCAATATATATTTTGACAACATGAAAATAATTATATAGAATGATTTAATATGAGTATATTTCATCTGTAATTCCATGTCTTATTCCTATTTTTTGTTTTCATGGATTATATTCTTGATCATCTAAAGATTATTCTTGTGTGAACTTCCAACCTCTATAACATGAATCATGATTATTATCTCTAATATGGAAGGTATATTATCAAATGTTTTTCTCATTTTCCCATACCCTTAGGACTATTTTTTGTTTATTTATCTCCATTATTTACCATTATTGAGAATATAATGTCACTTTTTCTATTGTTTCCTTTCCCTTGGTTATGAATAATGATTTTATTTCTAGTACGTCTGTAAGGGGTACTAATTCAGAATATTTTTGTGAGAAATATTAAATATCATTAACCATATTAGTAGTTTTTTCTGTGATTCCATAGTCTCTAATCTATTATGGTTCATGGAAATGTGTTTGTGTAATGTAATGAATATTCACCTAAAAAAGATGTAATATCAAGGTTTGTTAGGACTGGTTTTTTATATTTGTTTTCAAAGTAAATATTTAGTCAACCTTTATAAAATATGATGAATAACTATAGTTATATCACTATGGATATTTATAATGATATGTATAGGTATTCCTCCAAGGATAAGTCTAAGGACAAGTTAAATTATACGAAAATGTGTTGAAATTTGTGTAACAGATATGGATATTGGTTTCCTTGAAAATTATCCCATTATTGATACTATAAGAGGGTGTGGATATAGGAGAGATTTACCTAAGGGTAAAACCCCTGAAAAATAACATTGAGCTAGAATCGATTGGGAACTAGTTCACGATAAGAGGCCTTGATGCACACCTTGCTTGATACTATCGGGAGATATTATTCAAAAATTCAAAAAGACATCACGAACTATCTTAAAATATTTAAATATAAGATGACTATGATTATCTATAGAAAAATGGTTCCTAAGATTAAATAAGTAGGTGTCCTGATTTAGATGTCCTATAAGTGTTTTTTATGATTATGTGGTTTTACTCCAGGATTGTGCTTCTCACGCTATGGTATCTAGTTTTAATTATTGTTGGGATCCAGAAGGAAAAATTGTAACATTAAAAGTGATAAATGATTTATAGATGAGTATCCAATTAGGATGATGAGTAGAGAAAAGGATTTTTTGATTATACCTAACCAGTTTTCATTGAACATGACTAACAATGTGTACTTCAACCAACTATCAGACATACCAAAGATGATAGGGAAATATTCCAATAGTGTTTTGGTAATGGAGACAATTGAGGAATGAGAATTCATTTTCTTACATGTCAATAATATGGGAATAAGCACTCTATGGAACGTCTCAAAGGGATGAGAATATTTTTTGACTATGGAAAAGTAGGATAGATTGAATGTAACAACTATTGGAAAATGAAATTCTTGGTTAATGAATTAGATGAAAATAATGGTCTCCCTAATATATCAACTAATTTTTGGTTATTTATTTAAGAAATTCATGGGAATTTTTAAAATTGATTCATTTAGGGGAGATAATTAGTGAATAAATTCAGAAAAGTGTTATGAGTAGAGTTTTTACTTTTGATAGTGAAGAGAATAAAGACGACATATGAAAGGAAGGGAAGTGTTAAATAAAAATATAATAAAGACTAGTTAATTTTTTGACAATGAAGTTAGATGGATGAATTAGTTATGTTATTGAATTCCAATATTATTTGTTTATAATTATGAAATATATATTAGGATTGTTTTGTATAATTTTATCACTAAGGATATGAATGAAAATGGTCAATGGTACTGATGACCATAAAATGTGATTTATTAGAAGTGTTTCATTTTATAGAAAAAACAATATTAAGGAAAGCTAAAAAAATATTATGATCCTAATATTGAGAAAATGGTGTTTAGTATGGTTAAAATTCGATATTAATGATGAACTCATATTTGGTAAAATATGTTGCAACAAAATGGTATATACCATCATGAATGGAGTTTAAATACAATTTTATTTATGTAGTATATCATATAATATGTATTCTTTGTAAGGAATTAATGAGATTTTATATCTCAACATAGAATTGTATAAATTATTCTTATTATCATATTTAAAGAAAATGCATGATGAAAGTATTCACATGTTTGGTATCAGATAATAAATAGCTACTTTATGAGGTCGAATGAATCATTGTTAGGTCGATTTAGTATCCTTCTTTCTAAGGTTTTGGATTTTCATCTTTTTGAAGGTCCAAAAGGTTATCAAATTATGAAATGGATTATGTTGATCTTTGGTTGAGCTTTTAATGATCAACGTATTACTTCACGATATGAAAATTTATACATATCAGATAAACTATGATACCAATTTTTTAATGATAACTATTAATTGATAGAATAAATTATCATTATATTTGTGGATGATATATTCTATTATTTTTTATAAATAAAAAATTAACCTTCATTTCATGGAGAAAGTGGTGAAGTAAAATTTGATCAAGGCACACCCAAAGGGTTATACTATGCTTATAAAATGGAATTAAATCAATTATATATATATTCTCAAGAAAATTCATCATTTTTCAGAAAAGGACCTTGAAATAATTTTATTCCTATTATCATAATTTTTTATAATATCAAGTAATTCTTTAGGAAAAATTCTGTAATTGGTTTTGTGATTTTTTAGTTTTTTTGGGTCAAAAAATTTCTTATGACTAGGGATATTGATCAATCTCTAAAATTGTAACCATTAGTTTTCAAACATTACATTATTCCTAACATTTAGTATTATTATTCATTTATTTAATGTGGGTTTCTATGTAAGGAACATTCAAGTATTAAACATTTTAGGATATAGAAGAGTTTCTAGGGAAACATTCATTTTAATTGGGGTAGAATTTAACAAGCCAGGTTTTTATGAATTACTATTTTTGAATAAATTCAAAATGTTTGGGGGTATTTACTATGAACTACACCAAGATAAATTTATTTATATGAAATACCTTGTTCATATTATGTTACACACAACACTGTGTTGTGATTATTTTCCATTAAAAATGTATTTTTTCTCCTATTACGCACAATACCATATTTAGATTTCCTTATTCACTAGACTAAGATTATCCTACATTAAACACTATACTAAGTTTAAAAAATCGTGGTGTATTATTAAAATATAATTATAGTTATCCACAAGTAGTTGGAAAGATAGGTATAAAAAGCATTAACTAAATTATGAAAATATGGTTTATTCATGTTTTAAAAATGATTTTTTTGGTAATAAATTAATTATAAATAAAATTAAGAACTATGTGAATGTAGAGTAATTCCATGTATAATTATTTTCATATGTATATGAAGTTTTTACCTTAATAAATTAAAAAAAAATTTATGAATGGTTTTAATGAAATTTATATATTATATATTCAATAAACTATTTATCACACATATTATGTTTTCATTATAAAATACATAATAATTAATCCATTTTACGTATAAAAGGATTTATTTTTCTATAAACTAGTTTCACCATATTTTAATGGAACACTTATTTTAAAACAAAATGTTAAATATTTTATAAATTATTTTTGAAATCGCATGGTCATAATTATATTAGGATTATGTTTTTATATTATTTATGAAAATATCCATTTTTTATTAGTAGTGAAAACACTAAATTTTAAATAAAAACAACATTTTTATTCGAATTAATTATACACCTATATTATATTTACAGTTAGTTATAATAAATATTTAGTTTAAATATGCATAAAAAAGAAACTTTTAGGTTATTTTAATAAACTTAATATTTAAATTTGATAAAAAAACATTTCAATCCTTTGAAAATTTTCACTTTAGAAACTTATTGTCTTGTCCCATATATGAGATTAATTTTAAATTAAATTCTACGGCTTCAATAAATTAAATTTTTAAAAGTCGATTCCTTATTTGGAATAAGAAAATTTTATAATTTATAATAATTAAAACTTAATTTTTTAACAAAATAATTAGTGAATGTAGTTAATATTAATAACAACTATAAATGAAAAATCAAGATTATTTAGTTGATAAACATAGATTATAAGGTGTAAAACCTAAAATATTTTTATTGACACCCATTAGAAAGACATATATCTATATTTACCACATTGAGATTTATTTTAATGAGTTTTTTGTATAATATTTCATGAAATTGAATCTTATAATAATTAAAATAAATATAAATAAAAAATATCGTCTTCAAACTTTTAACTTTTATAAAGATTTAAAATAGGGGAAACTATAACATATATTCTTTTATATATATCCTTTTCCAATTTATATTTGTTTTATATCATGATAATCTATTTAAATATTTTTAGAGATCAAATAATTACTTTGAATTATTAAGATATTATATCATGTAAATTATTCCGTTAATAATTAATTAAATTAAATGATAATAAAAATATTATAAAGGAAATAAATTAAATTAATTAATTTCATAAATAAATTTCGTAGATGAATTTATCATGATGCACTAATTTTAAACTATCAAATACAAATTCCATTATTTTCTTGACATTTACAGTATTCAAATTATATAAACAATTTCAAAATTTTCATTAATTTTAATTTATAATAAATTGTATTTTATTAATTTTTTTTAAAATGAATAAAAATACTATATTTATAAAAGTGATTTTTTAATGTTAATAAATATAATATATGAGTCATTAATGGAACAATTGGCATTTATAATGAACCTATTAACCTATAAATAATAAAAACATTGTTAGCAGAATTACAGTTAATGTAGTGATTTCATGCATTACGCGTGCTTCTACTAAAATTAATATCCATCACATATGAAATTTTATTTTATAGAATATATATAATATTTTAGAATTAGTGGGTCAAAATTTTATAATATTTTAACTTTAATTTATTTCTTATGTATAAATTTCATAGGTTATAAAATTAGTTACCTTAATAAAAACTAAAATAGATAAAATGTGGAAACATATTAGGTAAGTAATAACATTATTTAAATTAATTTATTTTTTGTTGATTTTTTTGTGAAATAAGAAATCCTAAAATGAAATATTATCAAATTTGGAGCCACATGAGGTATGGGAGACCTCCTAATAGTAAATATTTTTCAGTATTTACAAGAATTCCACTCCTCCCCAACTATAAAAGGGCCCTCACTCTCCCCCATTCTTCAAACCTATTAAGCCATAGGGATAAAAAAATCATATAAAATTCACATTAAATACCTTTTCCCATCATCCTATAATCCTTACACTGCGAATAAATCCATTTAAAATATTCCTTTCATGCTAACCAAAAAGAGATACCAAAAAATGAGGTAACATTCATAAACGAACATCTTTTTAATATTTATACTACAAACAACATCAATTATTTTTATATAATTATTATATAAAAACCATAGTATATTCCATATAATATGATATTGTGATGTCATGGTTATTATCTACAAACAAACTCTTTTACCTAAAACGGGTTATGAAATCATTGTTCGTGTTTACGACAGACTATGGCTTTGCGAACCGATGTCCTTCATTTCTCTATTAAAACCATTCATGGTAGGTAATAATGGTCAAAATAAAATTTATATATGATATAAATGATATTTATGATGTATTTATTCTTTTGTAATTAATATATAAAACATATTTGTAGGCTTCCATTTTGTTGGAATACGATAACATCGTTCATTTGTATGGTGGACTACAGCGTCATGAAGTGATGTGATTTGTTCAGGCTTTAAATTATATCTATTAAATATTGTTTTAATATAAATATGTGATATGTATTATATAAAAATTATACATTAATTATAATCAATATATATCATCTACTTTTCTTTCTTTCAATAAGATAAGAAAATGGAAAAAGTGTCCATGCGTATGTATGACCTATCATATCAATGAATGTTTTATTTCATTTAGAATAAATAAATTTTATAAATATATATATATATATATTGGATATTTTTATCATGATTATAATTCAAGATATTATTAAATCATGATCTAATTAAGGGGACCATGAATAAAAATTAAAACATATACGAAAAAAAGCAGGTATTACCTGAAAAATAACATTAGTAAGAAATTATTAATAAATTTGTAACATATATTCATATGTATATAATATATGGTATTATATATTTGAATATTTTGATGTTATAGATATACAATAAACATATATTTGATAAAAATTAGTTTTTAATGAGTATGGTGAGATTCAAATCTTAAGGTAGTGGATATCCGTCTCACATTTTTCTTTAGTGAGACACATGCTACATTAAAAACTTATTTATTATATGTGTGGTATATAATTCCCGTTAATTTATATTATGATAATTATAATTAAATTTAGTTTTATTTGTATATCCATTTAATTATCTATCCTTTATGGGGTATACATTTCAAAATTTACCAAATCGGTAAGAGAATTTTGTCCAATTGTCCATCTTTCAAACACATGTTATGTTATACATCAAAATGTCTTTATGAGGTGTATATAAAAAACAAATTAAAATTTAATATAATGTATATACTAATTTAGATAATACTTTATGCTTTATATAATTTTATTATTTCATGGGTATTATGAATCATTTTTTTATATTTTTAAGTGTTTATTTCTACCGACTCATCATTTATTAGGATTGTTTATAATTATGATTAAATTTATGATATAATATGATAATTATATTAATAATTATCATCAATATTCACCTCATATGGTTATTCATGATATATTAATTTAATTTTTACACTTTCACTCTTTTTTACTTAATATAATTAAGTAAATGTTTTTAATAAAATCAAACTTATTTCCCACTTTGTTCAGAAATAATTTTTTATAAAAAACATGTTTTCTAAAAAAATCAAAAATAAATATTAATTATTTTTATTATTATTTTAAAATAAAATGGATTTTAAAATGTTTTATTTTTTAGAATGTGTGTTAAATGATTTTTAATACGTACTTAATAATTTTTAAAGGTTATTTTCAAAAGAAAGGATTTTAAAAATGATTTATGATTAAAAAGTGTTTGAAATGATTTTCAAATCATATAGTATACGTTTCAATGTTGATTTTCAAATATATATTTATTTGTTTCAAAATTTATTTTCAATGAAAAATATTTTTAATTTTTATATAATAATTATTTTCAATGAAAGGTTATTTTTCTTAAGAAATGTTTCAAGTGACCTTTCAATATCATTCTCTATATATGATTACATCCACTGATATAGTTTAGGATTTAAATGGGATATGATATAAGGAAACCATTCATATTATTTCATTGGGTGCTTTCTGTTTAAGATGACATGCTGTTTATGAATCCATTATCTCATCCACGGGTTATACAATGATAAAATAATTCTGAAAACAAATTACATTCATGTGTTATGCTATGATGAAATTATTATGAATCATTTATATTTTACAAAGGTTTTGATATAACATTTATGATACCCATTTAATTTAAAGGATTATCATATGATGAATTTTTATTATTTTTTGGATCAAATTTTTTTGCCTATTATGTGATGGGTGTGACCTATATATAAATATAATAAATTCGGTACAGATTTATATATCTATTAAGATATACATGGATGGAAGGGGGATTGAACCCAATAAATTAAGTCTATTTGTCCATTTTAATGTTTTGGGGGGTGAATACATTCCACAATAAGGAATGGTTTGTGACTAGAGAAGGTGGTGTGTCCCACCTAGTAGGAATATCCCCCATGAAGTGATCAGATAAGTTTAGGTAAAAATCCTTGGATTCTAGGGATGATTTTATATTATTATGTGCCATCCAAAATTCGGTGAATTATTCCTATATAATTATTTAATGGATTTTATTATTGATTCTATTATGATTCATGTCCTCTTAACTACTAATATTTATTTTGTGACTCGTAATTATGTTCTTTGATATGGAATGTGTATTTCTCTTAAGTTATGTTAAAGTAATTACACCCTTATGTTCATGTTATGATTAAATTTATCCATTATTTACCGTTATTGAGCACCTAATATCACCCATAATTATGTTTCCTTTACTCAATTGATGAATAATGGTTTTATGAGTGGTATTTATATAAATATTTCCAAATGGGAAGATATTTGGGGTAAAAATTGATGATCATAAACCAGAGTAGAATATAATGTACCATGTTTCCAAAGGCACTAAACTATTATGGTCCTTAATCATGTGTTTGTGTAATGTGATGAATATTTATTTTAAAATATATAATATCCATGTATTTTAATCCATGTTCTATATAATACCAATTGTCTCATAGGTTGTCATCTTATGGTTTCATCCTATAAGATGATATTACAGTACCAATTTCTGAATTTGACTCCAATGACTAAAAATTTATTTACATTATTTATAAAAACAATTTTTAGTGAAGTGATAATCAAACAAGCAAAACAAACAAAGACAGTGTGTCCAAGGGGATCCATCATTGCAGAAACAAGTGAGACCAACCAAAAAAACATGAAAATGCATTGTGCCAAAGGGAATCCATCATTGCAAACACGATCCAGATCAAACCAAAGAAAAACAGACAATGTAAATAACTCTACAAGATAGAAGAAAATAGGCACAAGAGACACTGAAGGAGGATGATATATGGTGAGGGATTCATCAAAATATCCCCACCAAGAGGAACCACGAAATATCCTGGCTACTTTGAGCAAAGAAACTGACCAAAAATCCAATCAATGGTTCAAAATTCACCAAAAAGGAGAGTTGGACGCCATGGGGTCACTTTCACCCGGAGAATTTACACACCAACCACATGGGATCTAGGGGTCAAAGGTCAGCTCGACGACATTGGATTCAAAATAATGGGAACCAGGAGAGGCATTTTTGTCATCACAGACAATGCTTCTCAAGAAGGATCGATGATTGGGTGCCTACTATGTCAGGAATACTCTGTCTGTTGGAGGAGAGCAAGGTATTCTGTGTTGATGGGATCCTGGGCTACTATGTCACTCAAGGGGGAGATGAACTCGATCCAAGGAGGGGAAAAGTTGACAGCGAGTGGCATGATACAGGGTTGTTGCGTCATGTTATATAAAGGTATTCTATGTTGTGTATGCATAAACAGTCTTATAAAATTTCATGCAGACAGATAATGATTGAGTGCCTAGTGATGAGATTTATCCTTCGTGGTGTGTTAGCATTTAAAAAGATAGTATAGTAGATTACCAAAAGAGATAGGGCAATTACCAAGACCTTATCCTAGGAGGAAACATCACCAATGATTTTGTATGGGCCTACTGGCTCCATTATACCCTAAACAGGTGTTGATAACTCGTATGTGAGATATAACTATATGAACTAGTATAGAAATCTAAATTCCATGAGTTCCACCACTAGGGCCTTCTTCTAAAAATATTGTGTATATGGTCATCATGGAGCTAAAAATTCTACCAATATTTGGATAAAGTATTGGTAAACCTATGGGATCTCCAAAATATTGAAAGGATCATCATTTTTGGTGAAATATGCAAAAGTCTTATTTTTTTGGTAACACTTGGGGGTACCGAGAAGACTATATTATTAGAGAATCTCTTCGACTTGTACTAATAAAAAAACATAATGATCGCAACTATAACCCCAGATACCCATAAATATTAAGTTAAATATTTACTTATATCAGTATAAAGGTAGTATGGTTGAAAGGATAAATAAATGTTTATGACTTCATGTAAATTACAATAATGAGTCATACTAGTTTCTTTTATTGTAGATCCAGAACAACAAGTGGTTGTTCAATTTGAATCATTGTTATAACCTGATATGAAATTAGTATGATTATTAATGGCCTTCCTTGATGTATGGTTGCTACCTTCCATGGATTCCCACATAGTGGTGAGGTCATATATGTTCACCATGGTGCCATGGCTTGGGAGAAGATATTTGGCCAACCAAATTTACCATGTCTTAGAGAAGTTTTATGATATATTGGGACCAATCAACTTGTAGTAAATAACCAATCTTTCTTAATAAAAATTAAATCTCCTCCATGGGTGGTTCATTATAGACATTGGGAGTATTAATTTCCGAAATCTGATCATCTCCTGGAACATAAACAACAAGTCTTCAATATTGAACATATTCGAGTTGTGGCCTCTTGTGCTCGATAGGGTAGTGTTCTTCACCATGATAGTTTTACATGATTGATTAAAATGCATCCTTTTTAATGCCTCAAATGTGATAATTAATAATGTAACTCTCCAAAAAACTAATGTAAGAACCCTGTATTCAATAACATGTATGACACTCAACAAAAATTGTGTAATGTAACATAATATCTATCTAAATTATAATATATTTAGTATTTAATATATATTATCAATATTTCCATGCATGAAACATTGAGTTAGATTTCAATGCATGTTAAATTGAGTTAGATTACATCACACACAGCAATGACCTTCCACTATAGCTTTTATTACATGAAAAATTTACCTTCTTCGATGGATTTCTCTATATGAAAAATTGAGTCCTTCCAAGAATGAATCTGTAATAAAAAATTATTATTTAATATAATAAAAGAAAAACTAGACATTATAAATAATATTTACTAAATTATGAAAATATAAAGTTTATTCTACTAAAAAATATGTTACAAATAAATTCAAAATGAATATAAGAACCAATTGAATATTAAAAGGACATTTTTATAGAGAACTATTTTTATTCTCACAAATCTATTTTATCATTATAAATTTTATTAATATCAGTTAGTGTGGGATATTAATGTAATAAATATGTTACATTTTGATTAAATTATTTTTGATTTTCATCGAATAGATTTGGTATGAATAAGATAATATAAACCCAATATTTCACATAAAACCCAATATTTTTATTAAGGCATTTATTACGCCTTTTATTTGAGACCCTATTTTTAATATTAATTTTAACATTTTCATAAATTTAATTTTATAAAATAAAAATTATTCTTCATTTCATAATGTCTAACTTATCTTAAGATGAATCTTTATTACTTTTCAGAGAAACATCATTTTTTCTGAATAGTGATTAATAATGTATTTTAGTTAAAAACTACCTTTTGGTTTAAATAATTATTAATGTTAAGTTGTATAATAATTTTTTTAAAGACACAGTGGATGAATTATAAATATATTAAAAAAATTTAATGCATTATAATTAATTCACCTCTTTAAAGTTAATATAAAAACTTAAAAATATTTTGAACATTTTCTTACCACGACTAGTTAATCTATCTCTCTACATGATTAACATTAATCTTAATTTTTTCAATTATGTGATTCTGAATTTTAAAGTCTAAAATAAAACATTTTAATAAATATAATATTTTTTTTCAAATATTATCATTTTAATTTATGAATTTTTTTTTGAATGTGATTAAAATTAATTACAGTGGTTAAGATGTAATTATTCTTAAAATAGAATAACACCTTATGTTTAAGGGCCCATATGACCTATATACTGGTCAAAAACCAAATTCCCATCCATATTTCTATAATGAAAATTTCATTCATGATTTTGGGTGATTTTTATGTCTTTTTTAGGTAATGGAATGTGTAAACCTATCTTCTTTTCAATAATACCAATTGAGTCATTTTCCTTCCTTAGAAAACACCACCACCTCTACCAATTCCTCACACCTCTGAAACCTGTTATTTTCATCCAAAATATATAAAAATATCGTTTGAAAATCCAAAACAAAATTCCTATAAGAATAAATTTTAGTATAATACCTTCCATGGATGCCTTTTGGTTAAACCAAAAGCAGTTAACTGATTAAATGTTAATGTGTTTTCTTAATCTCTATAGTATCATTTCTATTCTCCAACCCCTAAAATATCATTATTCTATTCTTATATAAAAACAACAGTATACTAAATATAATTGTATTTTTTATTTGAATTGTTATTCCAAAAATTTCACACATAACCTTTTAACGGTAAACAAACATAATGTTTCTTTGTATGAAGAACTATTGCCTCATCAAATGATGATTGTTCAATTGTTTCCTACTGCCTTTCACGGTGTCCATTAAGATGGAAACTATGTTAATATTTATTATATATGATATTAAATGTTCTTTAATAATTATTTAATTATTTTATATTACCTACGTCTAATAGGTTCCATTTTACATTAATATGATAACATCTTTTGAGGATCTGCGGAATTTTCCCCCTCAAAGCATTGTGATTCGTTCACAGTAAACATAGAATGTATAAAGGATGGGTTCCATTAGACATATGAGGTAGAAAAAAAATATATGATATTATTGACATAATTTTATTTCTTTAATTATTATATATATATACACCATCTCCTTTGTTACCCTTTACCAAAAATTAAAAGGGATAACGTCATTCATGGATGGGTGGACTACTGCCACCTCGATAAGATGTGATTCCTTTTAAATCATAAAATTATTTATATAAGTATAAATGATTGATTAATATGTTATTTAATATATAATTGTTATTCTATAATTATATTTTTTTTCTATCTTTATTTTATTAACGACCATTAAAAAATAGAAACATTTCTCATGTATACCTATGGTCAAACATCTTCATGATTGTAACATTGACACATTTTTCACAATAATATTTAATGATTGATTTTAAAAGAATAATTGATCTATAAATATGATAATAATGTCATGTTTATTTTTCTATGTATTTTATATAATGAACCCTATGATCATTGTTGAACAACAATTGTTGTTTTTACCCATAAAACAAATTTGGTCCAAAAAACCTGATGTAAACATAATTATTTGAGTAGTTGTACAAAACATGGTAATAAGTATGATAAAAGTAATTATAAACATTAAAAAGGATTTGAATCTAGTAAAAAATTAACCTAAGTTGGTTATATATGAATTGAATGGTCTTTCAGCTGAAAGGAAACACATGATAAGGTATTTTCGTCTCAATTTACATTATATTGAAGCTTAATAGAAATTATTCACCTAGTTTCTTCTAACTGGGGTATATACTTCCATTTACATGATATATCATGAATATCATTAAACTAATGATATTTTAAAATTTTATATAATTTTATTCCTTTATAAAGATTATATTTTAAAATATTTCAACGTTGTATGGGACACATTTGGATGTTTGAAGATTATCTTCCTCAACAAATATATTAAGGATATTTAATTGGTATTTTCATTACAAGAAATAATATAACAATTTTTTAATATATACATTCATTATTATCTTTTTATTCATGATAATTTACATGTATTAGTACCAATCATAAATTATTTGGTACACCAAAAGTTTTATAAATTGTTTTTTCGGAAACCCTGACTTTATTTCTCTCTTTAGTCGGAGAACTTGTCTTCTTCTAAAACCTATAATTTATAAAAATTTCTTCCAAAATTCAAAAACTAATTTTTTAAATACTTTATGACCATTTTATTAATTAACCAATATTTAAATGGAATTTTATTTCCATTTTCTTAATGTGGAATTTTCTAAACTTTTGTCCTACAAAAGAAAATTATTTTTACAGAGTACGACATGTACGGATTCATCCACTTCCATTTCATTAAAGAATAATTTTAATGTTTAAAAGGGTTATTTTTAATGAAAAATATATTCAATATGTTTTTAAAAATAATAGGATATTATCTTAATGAATATTTTTAAAATATATTCTTTTATTTCATCTACAACAACAACACACTATTTTTACTCCACGTGTGATTTTTTGTGTTGATATTATCCTTAATCGTGCATTGGATGGTTTATAATTTATTTTTCCAAATATAGTATTCACATTCACTTACTTAATTTATTTAATTATCCCATTGAAATATTCAATATCTTTTGATCATTTAACAATGAATTTCCCCTAAATTATCATTATCATTTATCATGATTATTACTATTTCATAAATCGTATAGAAATGTATAAATAGTGTATTATTTGAATGTTTTTTCATTAATTGTTTTATTCCACTCCATACTTATATTAGATAAGAAACATTGATATATAAATTATTTCATATATTATGAATGTTTTTGACATGTACATCACTGGTGGGAACTGATTATATATATTCCCTTGATGCATCTGTAGTCTCATGGGAAGAGTCATTTGGTTAGCCTCCTTTGCGGGGTTTTACTCCATATTTTATAAACCATCTTGTGAAAGGTCTTTACGATAAAGGTACCATGAACCTAGGAAACATGGACTCTAATAATTAATCATTACCCATATTTATATTTATTTATTATTCAACCATGAGATATTACATCAATATATCTATGGATACATTTCATTTTTATGATTATGTTATTATTCAACAATGATATATTCCATCGAAATATCTATGGATAAATATTATTTTCAGTTAATTGATTTAATGGAATGTTTTTGGGTTCCCTAAATTTCTATAGTTATATTTCCCTATCATGTTATTTGAAATGGATGTCTTTCCAGTTATTCCAATTTCAATGTTAATTTATTAATACTATTTCATTATTACTTCATCATTGATTACCCATAATGTGAATTTGGGTTCAAACTTATTATGTTTCATTCCCCTTGAATTAAAATAATCTTAATATGAATGATTTAAATGTATTTACAAGAAGGATTAGAGTTATCTGCATAGTTACATATTTTGAAGGACGAAAAAAAATTATGTTGTAATCAATGTATTCATTTATACAATACTAATTTACGTATCCGGTTTACCAATAATACTAAACTAATATATCCATGAAATATTGATTCCTTATAATCATTCAAATTTATTTAGTAATAGATACCAACATTGGGATATCTGGTGTTGGTTCATTACAATTGGTTTCAATGGATGTTTAGACACTACCTTGGGAACTAAAATTAGGAAAACCAAGATTTGAGATCATATTCCTAATGAAGAATTTGAGAATATGTATAGATGAAAACGAAAGAATTTTTGGTAATATTTAGATTATGTGGGTCTTCCTTGTAATACATCCCCATATGTAAACTATTAGTATATTTGGTTCTAGAGTAGATGTACCTTGGAGTATAAAATTTTACAATGTGTTCATGTCTTGAATTGGGGTAACCTGGTACATGAAAATGGGCTTACTACGCACCTGGATTGACACTCCCTAATGATATTCATAGGATAATCCATGTTTTCTTTACTAAACATTACAATGAATTTTAATGGATTTTTATAAAAAACTATCAATGTTAAACCTACGGTGTTTTAGATTTAATTTATGGTATCGTGATTATGAATCATGAAAATTATTTTATGCATAATACTTAGACCAATGAAGGACCTATGTGGAAATAAAATGGATGAGGTATTTGTGTACTGAGGTGTATTGTAAAAATTAGTTAAAATTCTATTTATATATATACTTGATTTCAAGGATGTCCATCTTATATATATATTTGAAGTTATATTAATATTTTTTTACAAATGGAAAACCTATTAGCTGAGTGATAATTGATCAAATTCCGCAAGGCCACAGGACTTGACCAATGCACAAAGAACGATAAGGTATTCACACCGACCATTGACCTATGCAATTTCCTTGTTAATTTTCATTTTTTTCCTTCAAAAAATTTATCGAATAAATATAAATTATGAACCACTAGTAATAATTTTTAAGATTAGGGATTAATCTAACACAGAAATTGGTCTGTATGATATTTAACGATAAGTAGTAATTATTTTCACTCATATGATCATTTAAAATATTATTTTAATGATTCAGGCATAAAAAATCATTGTTCGTAATTAATTTCACAGAGTAAAGGGATGAATTATAATTTGTCTGAAGGATAACCAAAAGATAAGATTGTCCAAATGAGATTGAAACCTATCATGTAAGAATATTTCAATATTTTCTTGTTCAATTAAATATTTACACAACTTTAAAAAAATGAATTAGAAATAAAATTTGGTCCTAATACCTTAATTTATCTTGAAATGGTAGTCTTCCAAATCATAAAAAAATTAATCGATTTCAGGACCTCATATTTTCATTCATAATTTACTTTTTTGATCTTTATAAACTCATTCACTTCGTATGAATATTTATTCTTTTCTTCCAAGTATGTGTCTCTAAATTTCACTAATGTACTACTACATAAAGACCTGCATACATGGCAGTACATGTGACCTTTTTACTTCCCATTCTCTCTTTTCCAGAGGATGTATCATGAACTCTTCCCAAGATGTGTAATATCTATGTAGGAAATATCAAACAATCTATTACCATGATTGTCTTTAAATAATGGTGACACAATTTAAATAAGGTTGGGAGAATGTGATGACCCAAAAAAAATAAAGTAAGAATCTTGTATTCGGTAGTGTGTATGACACCTGGAAATAATCACTTAAGGTAATACAACATCCATATAATTTATAATATATTTATAATTTAGAATATATTTTTTATATTTCAATGAATAAAACACCTATTTATCTTGCAATTCATGTGACCCTATGTTAGTGTACATCATATGCCACAATGACCTTCCTCAACAGCTTTCGTTACATGTAAAATCAACCTTCATCGATGTACTTCTCTATAAGCAATATTGATTCTTACAGAGGAACAATCTTTAATTAAAACATTACTATTTAATAAAAAAATATATAAACTATCCGTGATGAATATAATTATCCTAATAATGAAAATATATGATTTATAGAGAAAAATAATTGGTTAAAAAATTTGAAATGAATATAAGAACCAATTTAATATTAAAAGGATACTTTTTTAGAGAACTATTATTAGGCTCACAAAGCTGCTTTACTGTATTATTTTAAATTAATTATAGATAGTGAGTGATATTAATATAATAAAGATGTTTTATATTTAATAAATTGTTTTTATATTCTCTAAATAGAATTGGTAGGCATAAGATAAGAGAAAACCCAATATTTCACATATAAACTTATATTTTTATTAAGGCATTTTTACTTCCTTTTAATAGAGAACATATTGTTAATATTATTTTTGACATTTTTATGAATTTAATTAGTTAAAATATAATTTACTTTTTTAATTCATAATGCCAATTTTATCATAGGATAATTTTTTGGGATTTTTCTAAGAATCTTCAATTTTAATGAATAGTGAAAATATAATGTTTTAGTTAAAAACTGCCGTTTGATTAAATAATTATAAATGTTAAGTTATATTATATATTTTGAAATGTAAAATTGGAAAAATTATACATATATTAATAAGTTTTATTTTATTATAATCATTTTACCTTTTGAAATTTAATATAAAAACATTAAAATATTTTGAACATTTTTCTACTAAAACCATTTAATATGTTCGTCTATGAGATTAGCATTAATAGTAATTTTTTCTCTTCTATAATTTGAATTAAGAAAATCTTTCTAACCCCACTTTAATAAATTTAATATTTCTGGTTTAATAATATCAACATAATTTTTTAGAAAAATAGTAGTGAAATAGATTTAAATTAATTATAGAGTTTAATGTGTAATTAGGCTTATAATGGACTAAAACTCTTTGTTTAAGGGCACAATTGACCTATCAACTTGTCCAAAACCATTTTTATTTCAATATTTCAAAAATTAATTTTCCATTCATCAGTTATTATGATTTGGTATGAGTTTATTAGGTAAGAACATATGTAAACATAACTTCTTTTCAAGAATACCATGTGAGTCTATTTCCTTCCCTATAAAACGTAACCACCTCTACCCATTCCACACCTCAAAAAACTCATAATTTTGGAAAATATTTTCCCACATGGCCTCCAAAAATCCATCTAGTATACTTATAATCCTTTTTTGATAATAATACCATCCATGTATGCCTTTTTCTTAAACAAAATGAAGATAAATGACTAAAAGGTAATACATTTCCTTAATCTCTATAGTTTCATTTCCATTCTCCAACACCTAAAATATTTTTTATTCTATTATTATGTAACAAAAAAGTGTAATAAATATACTAGGATGTTTTTAAGCTGATATTTTGACCTACACATACACACACCAACATCTAATGGGTAACACGCATAATATTTCATTATGTGGTGAACTAATGTCTCACGAAATGATGACTGTTCAATTATTCCCTACAGCCTATCATGGGGGACATTATGATGAAAACACTGATTTTATATATTATATGTGATATTTTATGTTTCTTTATATATATTTAATTTTTTTGTTACTCCTAACATTAATAATTTCCTTTTTACATTAATATGATAACATCATTTGAGGAAGTGTGGACTACCACCCCTAAAAGGGTTATGATTCATTAACACTAAACATAGAATGAATAAAGGATGGTTTTAATTAAACATATGAGACATAAAAATATATTTATTATATTAATTACATAATAATATTTTTAGAAATATAATATAATATATATATATATATATATATCATATCCTTTATTACCCTTTCACAATTAAAAAAGAGATAATGTCATCAATAGACGTGTAGACTAATGCCTCCTCCAAATGATGCCATTCCTTTTACACTACATAATTCTTTATATAAGTACATATAATTAAATAATGTGGTATTTTTTATATAATTATCATTCTAGAATTATATAGTGTTACTTACTATATTTCCATAAGGACCATTGAAAAATGGAAATGTTACTCATGCGTACGTGCCGCCTACCGTCTCCATGATTGTATCATTAATTAATTTTTAATATAAGTATTTAATTATTTATTTTAAAAGAATAATTTATTTTAAAATATGATAATAATTTCATGGTTATTATTCTTTATGTGTTATATAATGAACCCTATGACCATAGTTTACCAACAATAGTAGTTTGGAAAAATAATTCGAATTTGTCAAAAAAAAACTCGATATAAACATAATTGTATGAGTATTTGTAGACAACATGGTAATAATTGAAATAAACTTTATTATAAACATGAAAAAAAATTAATCATGTTGAAAACATATGTTAATTATATGGGAATTTATAGGACATTCACCTGAAAGTAAATTCAAGGTAAGGGATTTTCGTCCCTATTTATATTATAATGAGGCTAAATTGTTGTTATGCACCGTGTTTCTTTTATATGGTGTATGTAAAACAATTTAAATGATATATAATGAATTCACCTACTCTAAGGATATTATAAACATTCATATAATGTTATTAATTTATGGGGAGTATGTTTTAAAATAATTCAATGTGTTATGGTACACTTTGGAATGTTTAAATATTATTTTCCTCAATAATATATTTAAAGATACTTCAATAGTATTTCCATTAGTGGAAATTATATAATCATTATTTATTATACCCCATCATTATTATCTAGTTATTCATGACCGTTTTCAACTATTAGTACCAATCTTCAAATCTTGGGTACCCAAATGTTTTGGAAAATGTTTTTCAGAAAACTCCAATTTATTTCTCTCCTTAGTAGGAGAAACATTTTTCTTCTAAAAACATCCTTTTATTAAAATGTTTTCTAAAAATTTCCTATAATGAGTTGGAAAATAAAATTTAACACTATTTTCTTTTACCAATGTCTCAATAGAATCTTCTTGTATCTTTCCTAATAAGGAATTGTCTAATCTATTGTCATAAAAAGGATTATTATTTTTACCTCATATAACATGTATAGATTCATCAACAATCTTTACATTGAAGCGTCCATTTTATTTTCAAATGGTTTGTTTATAAATAAAAATTTCTTCAAATGGTTTTTAAAAGAAAATGACATTTTCCTCAAGAATAATTTCGATATATATTATTTTATATCATCAATGAAAACCTATTTCTACCCCACATATGATTATTTGTATTAATAATGTCCTTAATCATTATCTTCATAGTTTATGAATTATTTTTCCAAGTGTATTATTAAAATTCTCATCTTTTTTTATTTATATTTCCCAACGAAATTTTAAATCTCTAATGGTCATTTAATATTGAATTTACCCTATATTATCTGGTTCATTTATCATGGATATTACCATTACCTAAACCATATAGTATTTTACATACATTGTATACATTGAATGTTATTTTATTAACCCATATATTCTATTAAATATGGATATTTGGTAAGGAACATTGTTAAAACAATTATTTAATAGATGAGGAATGTTTTGGGCAGGTACGATAAGGGCGGGGCCCATTTATAGATAGCTTCTTAATGCATCAGTATTATCTTGGGGAAGGTTATTTGGATATCTTCCTTAGATGGATTTATACACTATATTTTAGAAAACTATTTCTGAATGGTCTTAACGGTAAAGGTACCATGTACATAAGAAAAATGGTATCCAATAATTAAGCATTACCTTTAATTGTATTCAGTTGTTATTTATCCATGAGATATAGTTTTGATATATCTTGGGATAAATTTCATTTTAAGGATTAAATTATAATTAATATATGAGATATTGCATCGATATATCTATGGATACATTTAATTTTCAGTTATTTAATTAAAAGTAATGTTTTTTAATTTCATAAATTTACATATTGATATTTCTTTATTAAGTTATTTAAATGGAATGTGGTACTTGTTATTCACCTTTCCATGTTAATTTATTCATATTAGTTAATTATTTCTTCTATATTGCATAACCTTACTGATTATTTGAGCTCACCCTCAATTTGTTTAATTCTATAGGAATCTAAGAAACTTACTATAAATGATATTCATGGATTTACAAGATGGATAAGAGAAATCCTAAAAGTGACTTATTTAGAAAGGATAAAAAAATAATAATGTTGTAATCAATGTAATCATGTATACAATACTCATTTATGAATCTAGTTTACCAATACTACTAAACTGATCAGTCATAAGGGTCATGATTCCGTGTAATCATGTCAATATATTTACTAGTAGACACTAGGTATATGATATCTAGGGCTCAGTAGTTACTATTAGTATCAAAGGAAGTTTACTATCTAACTTGGGAACTATATATAGAAACAACTAGAATAGAGAATATATCTATAAGGTAGAATTGGAAAATAAGTATAGATGAAAAACCTCGAAATTTGGATAAGTATATATTATATGGATCTTTATAAAAATACATCTCTTTCTGAATACAACAAGTATATGTGGTTCTCAAATAGATGTACCTCGGAGTAAAAACTCTGAAAAGGTGTTCTGGTCTTGACTCAGGGTAACATGGTACATAAAAAATGGCCTTACTGGGCACATGGTTGGAAATTCTCCAGGGATATGCTTATGGTGATCTATGTATTCTATACTAATCATTATGATGAATTATAATGGATTTTGACACAGAGTAATCAATGTTAAACCTAAGGTGTCTTAGATTGAAGATAATGTTTCATGATTAGGAATTATAAAAATGATGTTTTAGATAATTCATAAACCAATGAAGGACCTATGTGGAAATGAAATAGCTGAGGTATTTATGTTTTCAGATTGTATTAAATACCAAATTTAAAATTGTCTCTATAGATTAACCTAAATTCAAGGATTTACATCATATATATTTCACAAGTTATATTAATATGGTTTTAGAAAAGTAAAACGTGTTTTTTGGGTGACAATCAATCAAATTTGGTAATTTCATTGGACTAGAACCCACGACTAAAGGATTATAAGGGTTTTACACCATCCACTGACCTACACAATTTCATTTTTAATTTTCATAGTTTTCAGTTAATCAAATTTATCTAATAATTATTAATGATGAACTTGTAGTGAAATATTTGAGTATTAGTGATTAATCTAATATAAAAATTGTTTTGGAAGATAAATAAGGACAAACAGTTAGACTTTTCACTCTTACAATCATTTAAAAGATTCTTTTAGTGCTTTAAGCATAAAAAATTCTTTTTGGGTCATTGATTTTGTGGAGAAAATAGATGAATTATAATTTGGTCAAAGCACAACCAAAAGTTATGATTTTTCATTTGAGATTGAAACCTATAAAGTAAGAATATTTAATTATACTCTTGGTTAGAAAAATAATTACTCATCTATAAAAATTAATTACAAATAAAATTTCATACTAATACCTTAATTTCTGTTGAACTGATGGTCTTCTACATCATCCCCTATTAATGGATTTCAGGCCCTCAACATTACATTAATCATTCACTTTTTTGTGATTGATGACTATATTCACTTCCTAAAAATATTTACGCTTTTCCTACAACTATGTATCTCTACTTGAAAATAATTTTCTTATACATAAAGACCAAGTTACATGGTAGTCCATGTGACCTTTTTACATTCCACTCTCTCTTTTCTCGAGTATGTTCCATGAAATCTTATCAGAATTTATGATTTCAATATAAGAAATATAGAGCAATATAATACCATTATTGAGTTTAAATTATGAGGATGAAATTTAAATAAAAACTGGAAAATGTGATGCCCCACAAAATTAAATTAATATCCTTCTATTTGATTGCATATATAACGTGTGACAACAAGTGTGTAAGGTAATATAATAATCGTATACTTTATAATATATTTAATATTTAAATATATTCTATATATTGCAATGGGGGAATCACGAAGTTACCTTGAAATTCATGTGACACTATGTTTTTGTACATCATACCCAACAATCACCTTCCCCTATATAATTTCATATATTTAAAAGAAACCTTATTTGATGGCTTTCCCTATATGCAATATTAAGTCTTACCAAGAAAAAATATGTAATTAAAAAATTATTATTAAATTTAATAAAAGATAAACTAGAATTTATGATTAATGTTAACTAATTTATTAAAATATATGGTTTAGAAAAATATTAATTTTTTAAAAATAAATTAGAAATGAATATAATAACCAATTGAATATTAAATGGATTATTTTCTAGAGGACTATTTCTTTGCTCACGATGATGTTTTAACCAAATAGATTTAATTAATTATATTTAGTGAGTGATATTAATGTAAAAAATATTTTAAATATTTAATATATTATTTTTTATTCATACAATAGTTTATTTGGACATACAATAAGATCAAACCTGATATTTCAAATAAAACCCTTATTTTTATTAAGGCATTTTTACCGTCGTTTAATGGAGAACTTATCTTAAATATTAATTTAGACTCGTTTATGAATTTAATTTTATAAAATAAACTTTTTTTAATTAATAATGTCTAAATTATCTGAAAATGAATATTTGGGATTTTTCTTAGAAACTTCATTTTTAGGGAATAGTGAATAATACCGTGTTTTGGTTAAAAACTGCCTTTTCATTTTAATATTATTTAATGATAAATTATATAATAAATTTATTTTAAAGTCACATTGGTTAAATTATAAATCAATTAAGAAAATTTATCTCATTTTAATAATTTTTCCTTTTCTGATTGAATATTATAACATTAAAAGTATTAGAACATTTTTCTACTAAAACCAGTTATTCCGTTTTTCTGTGAGATTAACATTTATCCTATTTTGGTAGTTTCTTTGATTTGAATTTTGAAAATAAAACATAAAAATTTTAATCAAGATATTATTTTAGTTCTAATAATATCAACTTAAATTTTTTCAAAAATTATTAGTGAATGTTCTGAAAATTAATTACACTAATTAATGTGTAATTAGGAAAAAATGGACTAAGAGACTAAGTTTAAGGGCCCAAATGACCTATCCACTAGTCCAAAATCTATTTTCTGTACATATTTCAGTAATGAAAATTCAATTCATGAGTTTCGGGGGTTTGGTATGTCTTTTTTTAGGAAATAACTTGTGTACACCAACATTCTTTTCAAGAATACCACGTGAGTCCTTTTTCGTCCCTATAAAAGATCACAACCTCTACCCATTCTACACCACTCCAACCACCTAAGATCGTCCATGATAGGCCAAAATGTAATCCCACAATCCCCAACCTCTACCTATTGGTCTATATTTGATTATAACACCTTCTATGGATGCATTTTGGATAAACCGAAAGAAGTATCCCAATTAAAAGCTAATGTTTTTTCTCAAGATCTCTATTTTCATTTCCATTATACCACCCCTAAAATATTCATATTATATTATTGTGTATAAAATACAGAATCCACAACATAAAAAGAAGTTATTATGATGATATTTCAACATAAATGCACACACACCACCATCTAATGGGTAACATACATAATGTTTCTATGTACGTAATACTTCTACCTCACGAAATAATGACTATTTAATTTTTCCCTACTGCCTCTCATTGTGGAAATTATGTTGGAAAGTCTATATATATATATGTTATATATGATATTTATTGTGTCTTAATAATTATTTAATGCTATTATAACATTTATCTTTAATACCTTCCATTTTACGTTAATACATTAACATTGCCTGATGAAGTGTGGACTACCGCCCCCTCAAAGCATTAGAAGTCGTTCACACAAAACATAGAATGTATAAAAGATGATTTTTATTAATCATATGAGTAATAAAAGAAAATTATATTATATTCACGATATAATTATTTTTTTGAAAATATAATATATATATTTATATAAATATCATCTCTTTTATTACCCTTTCACAATCTTTAATAGAGATAACATCATTCATGGACGTGTAGAATACCCCACCTCTACATAATGTGATTACAATTAATTCATAGAATTATTTATATAATTATATAAGATAAAATAATATGGTATTTATTATATAATTATCATTCTATAATGATATGGTGTTGACTACCATCTTTCCATAACAACCATTGAAAAATGGAAACGTTACTCATGCGTTTGTACGATCTACAATATCTATGATTTTAACGTTAATTAATTTCTCATAACCATATTTAATGATTTATTTAATAAGTATAATTTATATATATTTATGATATCTATTTCATGGTTATTATTTTAGAGATGTCATTTAATTAACCCTATGACCATAGTTGACCCACAATAGTTGTTTTGACACAAAAAACCGAATTTGGTCAAATACACCTGATGTAATATTAATTGTTTGAATAGTTTGGAAAAACATTGTAAGATGTATAATGAAGTTAATTATAAAAATAAAAATGTTTATGAAAGAATTATAAAATTAACTAACATTATTATATAGTAATTTAAATGATGTTCACCTAAAAGGACATAAAAGTTAATGGATTTTTGTCTCAATTTACCTGCAATTAAGGCTTAATTGTTGTTATGCACCATGTTTCACTTATCATGTGTATGTAATTCCCTTTACATGATATATTATGAATCCCCTTAATATAATGAAATTTTCATCATTCATATAATTTTAATCCTTATTAAGGATTACATTTTAAAATATTTCAATGTGGCGTGCGTCACTATGAGATGTTTAAAGATTATTCTACTCAATAATAACTTTAATTATATTTAAACGGTATTTCCATGAGAGGAAATTATTAAACAATTGATCAAAATACCCTACAATTACACACATGGTTATTCATGAACATTTTCAATAATTAGTACCAATATTTTATTCTTTGGTACCGAGAATGATTTATAAAATGTATTTCATAAAACCTAACTTTATTTCACTCTTTTTTCTGAGAACCTCATTTATTTTATAAATATTGTTTTATAAAAATCTTTTAAAAAATTTACTAATATTTTTTTGTAAATACTCTCTTACCTTTTTCTCTTTTACCAATGTTTCAAGGGAATCTTCTTGTCTCTTGGGTAATGGGTAATTTTTTATACTTTTGTCGTTCAAAAATAATATTAATTTACCTTGTACAACATGTTCGAATTCATCCATCATCATTTCATTGAATCATACTTTCCATGTTTAAAAGTTTTATTTTTAAAGAGAAATATTTTCAGACGTTTTTTCAATAGAAAATGATATTTTCCTCAATGATATTTTTAAAAGATACTCTTTTATTTCATAAAAAAAGCACTATATTTTTACTCAACATGGTATTTGTTAGGTTTAACTATATTTAATATTAATCTAGATGGTTTATGATTTATTTGTACAAATATTTTATTTATATTAAGTTATATGATTTATGTATTATTCCCCTTGAAATATTTAGTATTTTATGATTGTTGAACAATGAATTTCCCCTAAATTCTGCATATAATTTTTCATAGATATTACTTTTATGTATACTGTATACCCTTTTACATATGGTGTATAAATTTAATGTCCTTTGATTTATATGTATCTTCTAATATATATAGATATTATATAAGGAACATTTTTAAAATTATTATTTGGTAGATCTGTAATGTTTTCGACGGGTACGATTTGGGTGGGGCCCGATTATATATTTCCCCTCGATGCATCGGTACTATCATGAGATAGGCCATTTGCCTATCCACATAAGATGGGTTTTTACCCTATATTCTGTAAACCATATTCTGAATGGTCTGAACGTTAAAGGTACCATGAACCTAGGAAACATGGCATCCATTAATTAATCATTAATTTTTTAATTCAATTGTTATTCATCTGTAATTTATTGTGTAGACATATCTATGGATGCATTTCATTTTCAAAATTCAGTTATTATTTATCCATGAGATATTGCATCGACATATATATGGATACATTTCATTTTCCATTTATTTATTAAATGAAATGTATTTTAGTATCCTAAAATTCCATATTGATATTTCCTTTTCAAGTTATTTTAATGGAATGTGTTATTAGTTATTCGCCATGCCATGTTAATTTATTCATATTTATTCATTGTTTTTTTCATATTGCTTATCCATACTGAGAATTTGTGAAAACCCTTATTTGTTTTTACCCAATAATCCAAGAATATTACAATGAATGATATAAATGGATTTTCTATATGTATTAATTTAAACCTTAATGTTACTAATTTAGAAATATGGAAAAAATAATCTCTAATCAATTTATTCATTTATAAAATACTCATTTATGTATCTTCTTAACCAGGATAACTAAACTGATCGGTCATTCAGGGCTTGATTACATGTAATCATGATAATGTATTTTGTCGTAAAAATCGACTCTGTGTTATCTGGGGCTTGGTTGTTATAGTTAATATCAAGGGAAGTTAAGTAGCTACCATAGTAACTAGATTTAATAAAAACATATATTAGAGAACATAATTATAAGGTAAAATTTTAGAATAAATATAGATAGAAAAGCCTAGAATTTTGGTAAAGTATAGATTATGTGGGTTTTCATTGAAATACATCCATGTTTAGATAAAACAGGTGGATGTGGTTTTGACATAGATGTTTATATGAGTAACTAATTTGACAAGGTAATCCATGCTTAGCTCGGGGTAACCTGGTATAAAAAAACATGCCATACTATGCACCTAGATTGAAACTCCTAGGGGATATGCTTATGATAATCCAGGTTTTCATTAAAAAAATTCATAGCATTTGAAGGGAAATTGAAAAAGAAAAATCTAGGTTAAATATAATGTGTTTTAGATTAAAGATAAGGTGTCATTATTAGGAATCATAAAAATGATATTATGTATAATACTTAGACAAATGAAATACCTATGTAGAAATAAAATGGATGAGGTATTTATATATCCTTCTTGTATTCAAAACTATAGTTAAGATTCTATTTATTGATTAACCGAATTTAAATTATTTCTATCTATTATATATTCTGGAAGTTATATTAATATGTTTTTATAAAAGGAAAACCTGCATGATGGGTGAAAACCAATCAAATTCTTCATGGCCATGAGACTTAACCCGATAACCAAGTGATGATATGGATTTCATGCCAACCACTGACCTACACAAAGTCCTTGTAAAATTTCTTTTTTTAGTTAAATAAATTTATCTAATAAATATTAATGATGAACTACTAATAGAACTTTTGAGGATTATGGATAAATTAAATATCTGAGATGGTTTCGAAGATAGATAATTACTAATATTCAGACATATCACTCTTATGATCATTTAAAAGTTTCTTTTAGTTATTCAGGAATAAAAAATCATTATTTGTAATTAATTCTTTGGAGTAATGGGATGAATTATAATTTGGGAAAAACACAACCAAAATTCAAAATTGTTCATATGATATTGGAACCTATCAAGTACTAATATTTAATTATATTTTGGTTTAGTAAAATATTTACCTAACATTATGAAAATAAATTAGAAATAAAATTTGGTCTTGATAACTTAATTTATTTTTATCCGGTGGTCTTGTAAATCATCATAGATTTATGGATTTGAAGCATTGAACATTCCATTGGTCACTCTACGTTTTGTGATTGATGAACTCATTCCCATCCTATAAATATTTACATTTTCCCTCAATGTATGTGCCTATAAATTGCACTAATTTTCTCCTACTTAGAGACCTAGATAGATGGTATTCCATGTGACTATTTTACTTTTCATTTTATCTTTTCTAAAAGATGTTTCATGAACTCTTTTCACGACATGGGATTTAAATGTCAGAAAGATCAAACAATATATTACCCAGGTTATGTTTAAATTATGAGGATGCAATATAAATAATGTGGGGGAGAATATGACATCCTGAAAAACTGAATTAATCACCTTATATTCCATAGTATTAATGACACACAATAGAAATCACATAAGGTAATATAATATCTGTATAACTTATAATATATTTACTATTTAAAATATATTCTTCCTATTTCAACAGATGAAACAGCAAGTTAGTTTACAATGTAGTTGAAAATGATCTATTGAATATCATACACAACAATTACCATCCTCTATAGCTTGTGTTACATTCAAAATCAACCGTCTTCAATTTCTTGCTTTTTATGCAATATTGAGATTTTAGAATAAACTATCTATAACTCAAACATTATTATATAAAATAATGAAATACCTACTAGCCATTTAGAATATATTGAATAGAATTTTTATAATATATGGTTCTGATAATTAAATCCTTGATTACAAATAAATTATAAATAAATATAAGTACCAATTGAATATTAAAATGATATTTTTATAGATAATTATTTTATTATTCACAAATATATTTTACCTATATAGATTAAACTAATGTCTTTTAATGAGTTATATTAATGTAATAAATATGTAACATATTCAATAAATTATTTTTTTATTCATCCAATTAATTTGGAAAACATAATATAAGTTCAACCCCAATATTTCCCCTAAAAACCAATATTTTTTAAGGCAGTTTTACCGCCTTTTAATAGAGAACCTATATTAAATATTAATTTTTGACACTTTTATGAATTCAATTTGATATAATATTCTTTACTTTTTAATTCATAATGTCAAAATTATCTTAGTATTAATTGTTTGTATTTTTCTATGAAAATTCATTTTTTAGTGAAAAGTGAAAAATATTGTGTTTTAGTTAAAAATTTCTATTTCATTAAAATTATCATTAATATTAAATTATACTATAAATATGTTTTAAAGTAAAATTAGATAAATTATAAATATATTAAAAATTGTAGTTTATTAGAATCAATTTACCCTTTTAATTTTAATATAAAAACACAATAGACTTTGGAACATTTTTCTACTAAAATCGGTTTATTCGTATGTTTGTGAGATTAGCATTAATCCTAATTTTTTATCTTATGTGAATGTAAGTTTTAAAATCCTACATAAAAAATATTATTAAAAATTATATATGTTTCTAATAATATCAACTAATTTTTTTTTCTGAAAAATGATTAGTGAAAGTGGTTGAAATTAATTCCAGTGATTAAAGTGTAATTAGGTTTAAAATGGACTAAAACCCTATTTTTAAGACCCCAAATGACCTAGAAACTTTTCTAAACCCCATTTTTTGTCTATATTTCAACCATGAACATTCCATTCAAGATTTTGGGAGGTTTTTCAAGACTTTTATTAGGTAATAACATGAGAACAACAGCCTTCTTTTCATGAATACTATGTGGGTCATTTTTTCCCCTATAAATGGCCACCACCTATACTCATTCCCCACGACTCTCCATTCACTTATGTTCAGAAAATATCTACCAAAATGGCCTAAAAAAATCCCTCCCCCTGACCTAAATTCCTCATTTGTTGTATAATACATTCCATAGATGCCTTTTAGTTAAACCCAAATAAGATACTCGATTAAATAATAATGTCTTTTCTCAATCTCTCTAGTTTCATTTCCATAATACAACCATTAAAATATAATCATTGAATTATTTGGTAACAAAACTATTATCCTCAATATACTATGATTTTATTATTCTAATAGTTCAACCTAAACATACTGACACAGCCTTCTAATGCATAACGCGATTAATATTTTTGTTTATGATAAACTACTGCCTCACCAAATGATGGTTGTTCAATTTTTCTCTTCCACCTCTCATTGTGGTCATTATGATGGTCACTCTATTTATATACATTATGTACAATATTTATTTTATCTTTATACTTCTATAATTGTATTATGTATCATATCTTTTATGCATTACATTTTACGTTAATACGATAACATCATTTTAGGAAGTGTGGACTACCGCCCCCTCAAAGTGCTGTGATTCATTCACACTAAACCTGGAATGAATAGATGATGGTTTTAATTAAAAATGAGACAAAAAACCTACTATATGGTATTCATTAAATATTTATATTTCTATAATTGATATACAAATATATATATTTATCATCACTTTTGTTACCCTTTAAATTTCATTAAAAGGGATAACTTTTTTTCGTGGACGTGTGGACTACTACCTCCTCGACCTAATGTGATTCTGTTTATATCACATAATTATTCATATAAGTATATATTCTTAAATAAAATTTTATTTATTATATAATGATCATAGAGTTCATTATATAACATCTCTACCATAATAACCATTAAATAATTATCATATTTATGTATCAATTATAATTTTAAAATCAATCATTGACTATGGTTATGAAAAATTATTTAACTTTACAATAATGGAGATGGTAGTTTATATGTATGCATGAGTAATGTTTCCTTCATTAAATGGTTTTTTTAAATGTTTTCAAAAATATTTTTAAAATAATTTTGTAAATAAAATTTTACCCTTTCTTCCTTTTACGAATGTTTCAAAAGATTATTATTGTTTCTTTCCTAACAGGTCATTTTATATCTTTTTTTATACCAATGGGATATTATTTTTACCTCGTATAAAATGTACAGATTCATCCACCTTAATTTCATTGAATCATTCTTTTCTAGGTATAAAAGATTTATTTTAATGAAAAATATTTTCAAAAAGTATTGTAAAATAAAATGTTATTTTCCTCAAGAATATTTTAAAAAGATATTATTTTGTTTCATCAAAGATTCTAACCCTTTAATTTTACTCTACATGAGATTTATTGAATTGATACCATCCATAATCATGCAATGGATGGTTTATTATTTAGTTATCCAAATATGGTATTCACCTTCAATTCCTTGATTTATTTATCAGTCCCATTGAAATGTTAAACCTCTTATGATCATTGAACATTGAATTTCCCATAAATTATCTATTTTTCTTATCCTGGATATTAATATTTCCTAAATCGTATACCATTTTACATTTTTTTTTATATTTGTAATTTTCTTTTATTAACATATATCTTCCACTCTATACAGATATCAGATAATTAAAACTGTTAAATCATTTTTTTGATAATTAATAAATTTTTTAGATTGGTACGACATGGGTGGGGTCGAGTAATAGATATTCCATCGATGCATTAATAGTCTCATCAGATGACTCATTTGATTATCCACCTTAAATTTTTGTTACCCTATATTTTACAAACTATAATGTGAACAATCATCATGATAATGGTACTATGTACCAAGGAAACATGGCGTCAAATAATTATGAATTTCCTTGATTTATATTCTAATATTATTCATCTATGAGATTTTATATTGAGATATGTATGGATGAGTTTCATTTTATGATTCAGTTATTATTCATCCATAATATAATGCGTTAACATATCTATGAATACATTTCATTTTATGTTCATTGAATAAATGGAATGTGTTTCAGTTTCCTAGAATTCCATATTTATATTTAATTATCAAGTTATTTGAATAGAATGTTCTTCTAGTTATTACCTTACTATATTAACTAAATACATCTATTCAGTGTATTTATTACATGGAATGTGTGTTTAGTTATTCACCTTTTCATAAGGAATATTCTCATTGATTCATTATTTCTTCTACAAAATTTTTCCATTACTAAACATTTGAGCTCTCCCTTTTTATTTTTCTTTCCACAGGAATCAAAGAATCGTACATTAAAATATATGCATGGATTTTACTAGAAATATTAGAGTAATCATCATAGTAATTTATTTATAAAGATGAGGAAAATTATATTGTAATCTATGTATTCATTTGTAATATAATACTAATTTATCTATCTAGTTTTATGGAACTACTAAACCGATTGGTCATTAGGGACTTGATAACTTGTAATACTTCAAATGTATTTAGTATCAGACAGATAATGTATTCTAATTGGGGCACGTTCATTTCAAATAATAAATGTCAATGAATAATTAAGGGGAGGGAATATCTAATTACATTCATATGATGAGAATTGGCTATGTGCATCAATAATAATATTTTCTATGGTCCATACACCCATTTCATGTTCTGATGATTTTTTTTTTCTCTACCAGTGGATCACATCATTTTTGTACAATAGGGTTCACAGTTAGCACTACTCAATAATTATTTATAAACATAAATGGAAACAACCTTGTGAAGTTGTCGACGCTGGGATAATATTGTCGACGGATGGTACCCCAACTAGACTTATCCTATAATACACATATTGTTGTATCATAGTGTATGTTATAGAAATGATAAGGTATCTAGTTCCTTGAAAAGATTTACTACATCAAGCACTTGGATGACAGGGTGGAGGGATTCCACTAGGATTATAATAGTTGAGGTACATCAAGGAGAGACCCTAGGGGAAGGAAAAACTGTACGACCTCAGCCTTAAATATTAAATAATCATTAGTTATGTTATGAATTCGCATTGAGGATATTTTTAGGATTATATTTTTAGATAATTATTGTAACATCCCAAGTAAGTAATGAATAATAGATATTTTTATCTATGTCTATTAGTGAATTAGATAGTGTTTTAGAGGCTTAAAATGAAAATAAATCCAATCTTAAGCATGGAATACACTAAAAATTTTAAAAGATTATTTTACTGCCTTTTAATGGAAAACCATTTTTAAATCTATATTTTGACAATTTTATAAGATGTGTTTGTCAAAATAAACTAATTCTTTATGATTGGGACATCAAAATTTACTTTGTGTGAGTTTTTGGTATTTTTTCGATAAAGTTCATTTTTTAATGAATAGTGAAAAATGTTGTATTTTAATTCAAAACCTCTTTTTAATATAATTTATTCATATGATTAGATTATCATTTTAATTGGTTTTAAAGTGAAATTATAATATATTTTTACCATTTAATCCAATGGTGGTCATTGGAATCAATTTCACTTTGAAATTGGAATTAAACTAGTGTCAATCTTTTGATACTTATTGTTTCATAAAAACACGCTATTTGTCATGAAAGCGGGAATTAATTATTAAATTAATTAATGTAACTTATATGATTTGAATTTTTTAAAATAGACATAATTTTTTAATTCAGAATATAAAATATTTCTTAGGGTGAAGTTTTGATATTTTTCTGAAAAACTTCAATTTTTGATGAATAGTGAAACCACTAAGTGGTAGTTAGGAACCTGATTTTTCATTTAAATGAAACTTTTCCACTTCTGTGATTTGATTTTCAAAAGTCCGACATATATGGTTGTCATTAAGAATTAAAATGTGGTTCAATGAGATTAAAATAATTTTTTGTTGAATAGTAACTTTTAAGTTTTTAATCGCGATTAGAGGTAATTAGTGTAATTTAAGGTAAAAATAATGTTATAATAAAATGAAAAAACCTAGACACATGTCCTACCCTTATTGGATGTGTCATGGAAGACCCAAAAATGCCATGGGTCAACTTGGGGACCCCATGGAGCCACTTTGGTAGGAAAATGACATTAATATCTTTTTATTTAATGTTAAAATTAAAATGACACAAACATGAGTTGTTTTACTAAAACAATTTTTAAATGGGGTTATACAAGTCAGATTTTTGACTATAAATATTCATTAGAAATCTAAAAATATTTCCTACATCATGATATTTTTTTTATAATTTTTAGATATTAAATAAATTAAATTAGTTTTGACATCATGATGATGCAGTGATTACCTCATTAATAAAGGATTTAAATAATATGAAAAGATAATGTAAATTCTATGACCTACACATGTACAAAACCGATTTTATGGGTGCTTTTCTAAACCTTATCACCTTATCCTCTAATTATATCAATGTGGGACCTTTTTAATCCGAAGCTCATTTTAAAATAAAGTAACATTTCTTTACTTTCCAAGAGTGCCCCTCCTCTCCTCTTATAAAAGGCCCCACCTATACCTCTTTACCCACACTTACAAAGCCTTTGGATCATCAAAACTCTACCCATTTTGTCTCTCCACATCCCTATATTAGTCCTTGAAGCCTCACTTTGGGAAGAAGTCTTCCAAAGGAAGCCTTTGAGCTCAAACCAAAGGGAGTTACCCGATTTTAAGGTAATGTCTTCACTTGTGTTCTTTTGTTTTATTTTGCTTCTCCAACCCCCTAAACTATTTTTATTCATTTCATTTGTAACAACACCAGTATCTTCCATATACTAGGATGTTTTTATAAGAAGGATTCGAGCTACACTTACACACAACTACATCAAATGGTTAAAGAACACACTGTTTCTGTGGATGGCGAATTTCTGCCTCATGAAACGATAATTGTTAAACACTCATATAACACCTTAAAAGGTGGCCATTAAGATGTCACTATATTTATATATGATATATAATATGTTTATGTTTTCCTTAAGCTTATGTATTTTTCATTTTGGGCATACCTTTATGATTTCCATTATGGGTAAACGTGATATCTTCATTTAAGGAAGTGCGGACTACCGCCCCCTCAAAGTGATTTGATTTGTTAATACCATATGTGGGATGTATAAAGGATGGAGTTATGATATTATATATGATATTAAACTGGAATTATAATATTCCTTTATATCATTATGATTCCATTTCATAAAATACGAAATAGAAATGGAAGCAGCGTTCATGCGTACGTACGGCTTGCCGTCTCCATGAACGGTGCATTTCATTTCCTACCTCTAAATGTTATGTAATATTATAAATGCATGAATGTACTGGATATATATGATATATATGATATCTACATCATGAATACCATTCTAGATATAATGGATACATGAACAACTTGTAATTATAAAGGGTTTATTTTTGACTCAAGTACCAATGATCGTTAAAACGACCGTTATTAACATAAATAATTACATAGTGTTCATGACATGGAAATAAGTGATATAAAAGGAATAATTAACTATAAAAAGGTTCTTAAAAAAGTAGGAATTAACTCAAGTTTATTATTCAGGATGTTAAAGAACGATCGAGTCAAGTCGGACACGAGGTAAGGGATCATACTCCTCTCTTTCTTTTTAAGTACACTCTTTTATGTCATTCCTTTTAAGCTCATCTTTCTTGTGATTGAGATTTTATTTTATATTACTCTTACTATAATTTTTATGTTCATATGATGAGAGACCCTATTCTCTCTCATCAATCCATTTTGGAAGTTTTGAGTGGCGCCGTTAGGCTGTCAAATTTTAATAAGAGATCTAACCTCTCTATTTCTTTTTACGTACTCTCCTTTATGTCTCTTCTTTTAAGCTCCTCTTTGTAATGATGGGGGATGTTATTTTATATTCCACTTGCTATTTTATTTTAATATGATGAGAGACCCTATTTGATCTCATCAATCCATTTTTTTATGTTTTAAGTGGCGCCGTTAGGCTGCCGAGTTTTCGTAAGGGATTTTTCATCTCACTTTTATTCCCGTGAGATTTATGCTACATTTTCCACAATTTCCTTTGAGTGGTGTATGTACAGACCATTATTTTACTCATTGTGTAATATAATTTCATTTATGAGTTTTTACATAAATGTTGTATTGTCCTTCTTTCACGGGGTGTATGTTTCGAAAGATACCCATGTCGGTAAGGGAACCTTTCACCATCCTCTTTTTAAAAGACTTCTTTTGTTATATATTTTAATTCACATACAATTATGTTTTTATATGTTCTTCTATATCCTTAGTAATTTAAATTTTATGTCCAAGTGATGAGATACCCTTTGTATCTCTCATAAAATCATTTTCTGAATTTTGTAGTGATGCCGTTAGGCTGTCAAATTTTTGCAAGGGAAATTCTTAACCCAATTTTGATTCTTTGGGATAAGCTTGTACTCCTTAATATGTCATTCTATGAATATGTGTGAATAACCTCTGATTGTTTTACACTTAATATCCACTTATATTTGGTGTATTAGTTTGTCACACATAATTATGTAATTGATTTATCCTTAATCCAAGGACACCGTCTTTGTATGGGACTTCGTCTCAATCTCCTTTCATTGAGGCATATTTTGTTTTATACACAACCTTCTTTTATACGGTGTATAAAACCCTTTTAATTGTACGTTTATCCGAAAGGAATATTTTTTATACAAAGCGTTTTACTAAATGACAAAAGGGAATGTTTTTGTCGTACGTATGCAGCGACAACGACTTCTCCGCCGCCGAGACCATTATTTGAGTTTCGGATTCCTCTATAAGCCATACCTTTTTTTAAAATAAAAATAAATACCATGTTTTACTTTTATTTTATTTTGGTATTGAAAATGGTTTTCATAATGTTTTTATATCAATGTTTTGTATTGATATATTGTGATTGAAAAGTGGAAATGTTATGTTTCCTTTATGCATATTTTATGTGATACGATTATGATGAGGTTCTTGGGAATTATTATGAAGACGGGTGGTTCCGTGATCAACTAAGGGCGGGTGAGCCCGATATAGCTCTTCAAAGCATTGGGTAACGTGAAGCGGTTAAACGTTAAGGTTTCTCCGAAGAGATTTAGGGAATATACTGTGATGGGTATTCCAAACGCAACCAAGAGGGTTACTCCCTACGTAAGAATGTTATGAATGCCTCAAGTTACCTTTATGTCTTATGATTTCTATGATTTAGTCTTGATTTTACGAGGTATGTTAAATTTCTTATGTTTTATGGGTAAAGTATGATTTCATTATTATGTATACATGTAATCATGTTTCCTTTCCATATTTTTATATCCCTTACTGAGCTTTTTATGCTCATCCCGAGTTTTTGAAATGTTTTTCACAGGTCAAGGGAATGGTACATGATATGATGATAGTGTCAAGGAAGGGTCAAGAAAGAATCCATGTTTTATTTTAAATATGTTTCCATTGATGGGAAAAATGAATACTATCTTTTATGTAACCACTTTGTTTAAATGTGGAATGTAATGCAAGTTTTATGATCTAATTCTCTAAAACTCTAAACCTGAAAAGATTTTCAATGTGTAATCTTGTAATAACTCAGGCTTAAGTAAGGTTTAAGGGTGGGGCCTTATAGTTGGTATCAAAGGTCTGTTTAGTTAACTTTAGGAGTTAGAATTCTATTAAATGATTATCCAAAAATATTTTTTTATGGTCAAATTGAAATGATATAGCATTTGAAGATTTCCATGTTGCTTCATCTAAGGCATGTTTGTTAAGAATGGTTTTTCATAGAGGAAACAGAACAACTTTTTTGGGAAGGCATACAGAGGGAAAGGACCTTTCAAATCAGTATCCTGAGATGGTCAGAATCAGAACTAAACAGTTTGTTGCAGTGATGGCTCAATTGACTCAAGTGAAAAATGTTGGTTGTTTTTACGATATTTTGGTGTTTTCTAAAATTAAAGAGGAGCATGAAAGACATTTACGGGTTATTTTGAAAACCTTAAATGAAAAGAAATTGTATGTGAAATTCAGAAAGTGTGAGTTTTGGTTGTGAGAATTTTCTTCCCTTGGTCATATTGTTTCTAAAGATGGGATAACTGTTGATCCTGCAAAAACAATGGTTGTTGAAGAATGGCCAAGACCCACAAATGTAACAGAGATTCGTAGTTTCCTTGGTTTGTCATGCTATTACCTAATGTTTTTTAGAAATTTTTCACGGTTATCTAGTCCAATGACTAAGCTAACTTGGAAGGGTGTTAAGTTTATCTGGAAAAAAGAATGTGATGATTGTTTTCAGGAATTGAAAAGAAGATTGGTGAATTGTCCAGTTTTGGCACTACCTTCCAGGAATGGGGAGTTTGTTATCTACAATGATGCTTCATTGAAAGGACTTGGTTGCATCCTAATGAAGAATGATCAGTTAATTGCTTATGATTCACGCCAGTTGATAACTCATGAGGTAAATTATCCTACACATGATTTGGAATTAGTTGTTGTAGTTTTTGCTTTAAAAATTTGGAGGCATCATTTGTATAGAGTAAAGTGTGAAATATATACCGATCACAAAAGTTTAAAGTATATATTCACTCAGAAATAATTCAACATGAGACAGAGGAGATGGCTAGAATTAATCAAGGATTATGATTGTAAAATTCATTATCATCCAGGAAAAGCAAATAAAGTGGATGATGCTTTGAGTCGAAAAATTAATGCTTCATTAACAATGTTGCGTTTGGGACGTGATCCTTTGGTTAAGGATTTGATGAAAATTGGCATAGAAGTTTTTGGTGTAGGATGTCCTTCTGTTTTGTTTCAGGTATCAGTGAAATCTTCTCTATCAGACAGAATCAAGCAAGCACAGAAGCAAGACAGTGAGTTGCAGAAAAAGGTAGAGCTGGTTCAGAAGGGTAAGTTGCCTGAATTAAACATTGATAATGATTATGTTTTGATGTTTGGGAAGAGGTTATGTGTGCCTTGTGATTAACAGTTGAAGAGAGAGTTGTTATGTAAAGCTCATAGTTCTCTGTTTTCAGTTCATCCTGACAGTACTAAGATGTACAGAGATTTGTGTGAGTATTACTGGTGGGATGGAATGAAAAGAAATATTACTGATTTTACTGTGAAGTGTTTTACATGTCAACAGGTTAAAGCAGAGTGGCAGTTACCGAAAGGGATGCTTCAGCCTTTACTAGTTCCAGAGTGGAAATGAGAGAATATATCCATGGACTTCGTTGTGGGATTACCGAAGACCCCTCAAGGTAATAATGCAATATGGGTTATTGTTGATCGCTTGACTAAATCTGCTAATTTCCTTGCTATACGAGATACTTTTTCCCTAGATCATCTTTCCCGTTTGTATCTTAAAGATATAGTCAGGTTACATGGAGTTCCCCTCTCCATTGTATCTGACCGTGATCCCAGGTTCACTTCTATCTTTTGGAAAGGCCTTTAGAAGTCGTTGGGTAATGAATTAAATTTTAGTACAGCTTTTCATCCTCAATCAGATGGGAAATCAGAACGAAAAATTCAGAATTTGGAAGATATGCTACGTGCTTGTTTGATGGATTATCTGGGAAGTTGGGACCAACATCTTTCTTTGGTTGAGTTTTCATATAATAACAGTTTTCATTCCAGTATACAGATGACACCATTTGAGGTGTTATATGGGAAGCGATGTCGAACTCCAACTTTCTTGGATGAAGTGGGTGAAAGGAAGCTGATGAGACCAGAATTGGTAGAAGAGTTGGCAGAAAAAGTTCAGCTGATAAAGAAACACATGAGAACAGCTCAGAGCAGGCATAAGAGTTATGCGAACAACAGGAGGAAGGATCTATCTTTTGAGGTAGGTGATCATGTTTCTCTCAAAGTCTCACCATGGAAAAGTGTGATGCGATTTGGTAAGAAAGGAAAGCTGAGTCCAAGGTTCATTGGACCATATGAAATTCTGGAGAGAGTTGGATCAGTTGCATACCAGGTGGCTTTACCTCCGAGTTTATCTCAGGTACACAATGTTTTTAATGTTTCAATGTTGAGAAAGTATATGCCAGATCCGTCTCATGTTTTGAGTCCAGAGGTAGTTCAACTGGAAGAGAACATATCTTATGAGGAACAACCGGTTCGGATTCTTGACCACAGGGAGCAAGTGTTACGGAATAAGGTGATTCATCAGGTAAAGGTTTTTTGAAAAAACCACATGATTGAAGAGGCAACATGGGAATCTGAATATGCAATGAGGGATAAATACCCCCACTTATTCGATAAGTAAATAAATTGTGGAGACACAATTTTCTAAAGGGGAGAAGGATGTAACATCCAAAGTAAGTAATTAATAATAGATATTTTTATCTATGTCTAATAGTGAATTAGATAGTGTTTTAGAGGCTTAAAATGAAAATAAATCCAATCTTAAGCATGGAATACACTAATATTTTCAAAAGATTGTTTTACTGCCTTTTAATGGAAAACCATTTTTAAATCTATATTTTGACAACTTTATAAGCTGTTTTTGTAAAAATAAACTTATTCTTTGTGATTGGGACATCAAAATTTACTTTGTGTGAATTTTTGGTATTTTTCCGATAAAGTTCATTTTTTAATGAATAATGAAAAATGTTGTATTTTAATTCAAAACCTCTTTTTAATCTAATTTATTTATATGATTAGATTATCTTTTGAATTGGTTTTAAAGTGAAATTAGAATATATTTTTACCATTTAATCCAATGGTGGTCATTGGAATAAATTTCACTTTGAAATTGGACTTAAACTGTGTCAATCTTTTGATACTTATTGTTTCATAAAAACACGCTATTTGCCATGACAACGGGAATTAATTATTAATTTAATTAATGTAACTTATATGATTTGAAATTTTAAAAATAGACATCATTTTTGAGTTCATAATATCAAATATATCTTAGGGTGAAGTTTTGGTATTTTTCTGAAAAACTTCAAATTTTCATGAATAGTGAAACCACTAAGTGGTAGTTAAAGAAACTGATTTTTCGTTTAAATGAAAATTTTCCACTTCTGTGATTTGATTTTCAAAAATCTGACATACATGGTTGTCATTAAGAAGTAAAATGTGGTTCAATAAGATTAAAATAATTTTTTGGTGAATAGTAACTTTTAAGTTTTTAATCGCGATTAGAGGTAATTAGTGTAATTTAAGGTAAAAATAATGTTATAATAAAATTAAAATACCTAGAAACATGTCCTAAACTTATTGGATGTGTCATGGACTACAAAGAAAAGCCATGGGTCAACTTGGAGACCCCATGGAGCCACTTTGGTAGGAAAATGACATTAATATCTTTTTATTTAATGTTAAAATTAAAATGACACAAACATGAGTTGTTTTACTAAAACAATTTTTAAATGGGGTTTTACAAGTCCGATTTTTGACTATAAATATTCATTAGAAAGATAAAACGATTTCCTAAATCATTATATTTTTTTTATAATTTTTAGACATTAAATAAAGTAAATTATTTTTGACATCATGATGATGCAGTGATTACCACATTAATAAAGGATTTAAAAAAATGAAAAGATAATGTAAAATATATGACCTACACATGTCCAAAACCTATTGGATGGGTGGATTTCAAACCCTTGTCACCGTAGCCTCGAATTATCTCAATTTGGGACTTTTTGAATCCGAAACTCATTTTAAAATAAATTAACATTTCTTTACTTTCCAAGAGTGCCCCTCCTCTCCTCTTATAAAAGGCCCCCACCTCTACCTCTTTACACACACTTCCAAAGCCTTTGGCTCGGCCAACCCCTTCCCATTTTGTCTCTCCACATCCTTCTTTTACTCCTTGAAGCCTCACTTTGGGCAGAAGTCTTCCAAACGAAGCCTTTGAGCTCAAACCAAAGGGAGTTACCCGATTTTAAGGTAATGTCTTCACTTGTGTTCTTTTGTTTTATTTTGATTCTCCAACCCCCTAAACTCTTTTTATTCATTTCTTTTGTAACAACACAAGTATCTTCAATATACTAGGATGTTTTTATAAGAAGTATTCAAGCTACACTTACACACACCTACATCAAATGGTTAAAGAACATACTGTTTCTCTGGATGGGAAATTTCTGCCTCATTAAACGATGATTGTTCAACACTCATATAACACCTTAAAAGGTGTCCATTAAGATGTCACTATATTTATATATGATATATAATATGTTTATGTTTTTCTTTAAGCTTCTGTATTTTTCATTTTGGGCATACCTTTATGATTTCCATTATGGGTAAATGCGATATCTTCATTTAAGGAAGTGCGGACTACCGCCCCCTCAAAGTGATTTGATTTGTTAATACCATATGTGGGACGTATAAAGGATGGAGTTATGATATTATATATGATATTAAACTGGAATTATAATATACCTTTATATCATTATGATTCCATTTCATAAAATACGATATAGAAATGGAAGCAACGTTCATGCGTACGTACGGCTTACCGTCTCCATGAACGGTGCATTTCATTTCCTACCTCTAAATGATATGTAATATTATTAATGCATGCATGTACTGGATGTATATAATATATATGATATCTACATCATTAATACCATTCTAGATATAATGGATACATGAACAACTTGTAATTATAAAGGGTTTATTTTTGACTCATGTACCAATGATCGTTAAAATGACCGTTATTATCATAAATAATTACATAGTGTTCATGACATGGAAATAAGTGACATAAAAGGAATAATGAACTTGAAAAAGGTTATTAAACAAGTAGAAATTAACTCAAGTTTATTATTCATGATGTTAAGGAATGATCGAGTTAAGTCGGACCTGAGGTAAGGGATCATACTCCTCTCTTTCTTTTTAAGTACAGTCTTTTATGCCATTCCTTTTAATCTAATCTTTCTTGTGATTGGGATTTTATTTTATATTAATCTTACTGTAATTTTTATGTTCATATGGTGAGAGACCCTATTATCTCTCATCAATCAGTTTTGGATGTTTTGAGTGGCGCCGTTAGGCTTCCGAATTTTCGTAAGAGATCTAACCTCTCTCTTTCTTTTTAAGTACTCTCCTTTATGTCATTTCTTTTAAGCTCCTCTTTGTTATAATGGAGGATGTTATTTTATATTACTCTTGATATTTTATTGTAATATGATGAGAGACCCTATTTTATCTCATCAATCCATTTTTGGAAGTTTTAAGTGGCGCTGTTAGGCTGCCGAGTTTTCGTAAGGGATTTTTCATCTCACTTTTATTCCCGTGAGATTTATGCAACATTTGCCACAATTTCCTTTGAATGGTGTATGTACTGACCATTTTTTTACTCATTGTGTAATATAATTTCATTTATGAGTATTTTCATCAATGTTTTATTGTCCTTATTTCATGGGGTGTATGTTTCGAAAGATACCCATGTCGGTAAGGGAACCTTTCACCCTCCTCTTTTTAAAAGAATTATTTTGTTATGTCTTTTAATTCACATAACATTATGGTGTTATATGTTCTTATAACTCCTTAGTGATTTAAATTTTATTTCCAAGTGATGAGATACCCTTTTTATCTCTCATCAACTCATTTTATGAATTTTGTAGTGACGCCGTTAGGCTGTCAAATTTTTGCAAGGGAACTTCTTAACCCAATTTTGATTCTTTGGGATAAGCTTGTACTCCATGAATATGTCGTTCTATGAATATGTGTGAATAACCTCTGATTTTTTTACACTTAATATCCACTTATATTTGGTGTATTAGTTTGTCACACATAATTATGTAATTGATTTATCCTTAATCCAAGGATACCATCTTTGTATGGGACTTCGTCTCAATCTCTTTTCATTGAGGCATATTTTGTTTTATACACAACCTTCTTTTATACGGTGTATAAACCCCATTGACTTTTACATTTATCTGAAAGGAATATTTTTTATACAAAGCGTTTTACTAAACGATAAAAGGGAATGTTTTTTTCGTACGTATGCGGCGACAACGACTTCTCCGCCGCCGTGACCATTATTTGAGTTTCGGCTTCCTCTACAAGCCATACCTTTTTTTAAAAGAAAAATAAATACCATGTTTTACTTTTATTTTATTTTGGTATTGAAAATGGTTTTCATAATGTTTTTATATCAATGTGTTGTATTGATATCTTGTTATTGAAAAGTGGAAATGTTATGTTTCTTTTATGCATGTTTTATGTGATACGATTATGATGAGGTTCTTAGGCATTATTATGAAGATGGGTGGTTCCTTGATAAACTAAGGGCAGGTGAGCCCGATATAGCTCTCCAATTCATTGGGTAACGTGAAGGGGTTAAACGTTAAGGTTTCTCCGAAGAGATTTATGGAATATACTGTGATTTGTATTCCAAACGTAATCAAGAGGGTTACTCCCTATGTAAGAATGTTATAAATGCCTCAAGTTACCTTTATGTCTTATGATTTCTATGATTTAATCATGATTTTATGAGGTATGTTAAAGTGCTTATGTTTTATGGGTAAAGTATGATTTCATTATTATGTATACATGTACTCATGTTTCCTTTCCATATTTTTATATCCCTTACTGAGCTTTTTATGCTCATCCCAAGTTTTTGAATGTTTTTCACAGGTCAAGGGAAGGGTACATGATATGATGATAGTGTCAAGGAAGTGTCAAGAAAGAATCCATGTTTTATTTTAAATATGTTTCTGTTGATGGGAAAAATGAATACTACCTTTTATTTAACCACTTTGTTTAAATGTAGAATGTAATGCAAGTTTTATGATCTAATTCTCTAAAACTCTAAACCTGAAAAGATACTCAATGTGTAACCTTGTAATAACTCAAGATTAAGTAAGGTTTAAGGATGTGGCCTTATAATTAGGCCATAACTATTACACTACATCTCAAATATTACAAATTACATACTTATACTCTAACTAATTTATTTCACAATAATAAAACTCATTAAATAAAACAATAATTATTTTCTTGATAAAAATATTCATGAATTCTTATTTTCTCTTACCCTTACATATACCCTAGGAAAAACATTTCAAAATCATGGGATGAGAACAAAAATCTCAATAATTGATATAAAATAATGGAAGAAAACATTTGTCCATGAACACATACAAATAAAAAAATCATACTTTTCATTCATAAAATTTAAGTTACATAACATTCCTCATGAAATCATTAGATTTATGAATAACACATAGAAATCATAAATCATATAGGAAACTTGTTTCACCCATAACATTCTTACATTATAGCCTTCATAGAAATATATGGAATTACGTTTGGAATAATCATCATAGTAGATTCACCAAATCTCATTGGAGAACCAGTAATATTTAACTCTATCATGTTACCCAATGCATTGGATATCTATCTCTGTCTCACCCATCCTAGATTTATCACAGAACCATACATATTTCTAATTTATTCCAAATATCTATAACATAATCATATAACATAAAAAAAGAATAAATAGAAGATAAAATTTTCATGTTGTAATCACAATATATAATTTCAATATATTGACATAGTCAATGCATTATAAAAAAATTTCAAAAAAGGTTATATAGTAATTTTTTCCTTTTAAAAACATTACAAATTGATAAGGAATCCAAATATCAAATAATGGCCGCATCGGCGGATAGGTCATTGTCGCCACATACATTAAAAAGAAAAATTCATTTTTTCATTTAGTAAAACTCATCATAAATGAAATATTTCATTTCAACCCCATTGAATTAAATTAAATGAAGAATGATATAATTTTACACCATATAAATGATGGTGGTGTTTAAAATAAAAATATTCTTCAATGAAATGATATTGTTATGAAGTCCCTTTCAAAGATCTTATAAATGAAATTAGAATTTTTCAATGGGGAGATTATGAGTAGAAATAGTATATCCACACAAATGGAAGTGTAAATTACAAAATAAATAAACAAACATTTATTAAACACATAATCATGGCATAATATAATCAACTAAATATGCATAAAACCCAATGAGTGGAAATTAAGTTTATAAATTTCATTACAAAGATCATTTTGCAAATAAAATAGATATATTATGTGTATTCGCTATATGTAGCGATAAATCATGTATCAATACAAGATAGGATATAAAAATTTATTTCTCCCACAATCAAAGCATGAAATAATCATGAATATAATATTAACCAAAAAAATAGAAATTGGGTTAAGAAGTTCCCATATAAAATTTCTGATGTCGAACGATGTCAGTTAAAAATTCAGAAAATGAGTTGATGATAGAGAAAAGGTTCCCTAATCACAAAAAAAATTAAATGGACAAAAATACCTATATATAATAACTTAAGACGTCATTTTAAAATTGAAATTTATAATACATAACATAAAAAGAAGTCTATGACTAAAAGAGGAAGGTGAAAAGTTCCCTTAGCTTGAGTCTATCATATCTTGTTCGTTCTTTATCTCCCTGAATAATAAGCTTTATTTAATTTAGTAATTTCGTTAGAACCTTTTTCAATTTTATTAATCCATGTACATCACATATTACCTTGTTATAACAATCATATAATTATTCAAGTTCATAGCAGTTGTTTTGATGATATGTTGTACTTGAGTCGAAAATGAACTTGTTATAATTAAAAATCTTCCATGGGATAAAAAGTCCATTATCATAATAATATTATAAAATATTTAAATATAAAATATATCAATTATATATATGTATTTATAATAATACATAATATTTTGAGATTATAAATGAAAACCATTCATGGAGCGGTTATGTCATACGTACGCATGAACACTACTTTCATTTCTCTTTAATATTAATGGAATGAAAAGGAAATGATTCGTATATATATATTCTAATTCCCATATTCGGTATATGTTATATAAATTAAATATGTTCCTAAATTATATCTTTTTTATGTTCCATTTATGGCATGAATGAGTCATATAACTATGAGGGGGTGAAAGTTTTCACTTCCTCAATTAAAATTATCTTATTAACACATTGTGGAAAGCATAAAGGTATGCTGTAAATGAAAAATATAGAACCATAGAGACTATATAAATTTAATAAATATCATATATATAAATACAGTAACATCATAATAGACACCATGATAGGTGGTATAGGAAAACTGAACAATCATTGTTTCGTGAGGAAGTAGTTCATCGTACGCAGAAATGGAATGTTCATATCTATTAGAAGGAGGTCTGTGTAAGTGTAGTTCAAATCAATATCATAAAAAAATACTAATATATTTAGGATAATGGTGTTTTTATTTAATAAAATAATAATATAATATAAAGTGAATAAGTAAAATAAAATAAAAGAACATGCGAAAAGGCATTACCTCTAAAACGTGTAACTCACTTTGATTTGAGCAAAAAATATTTCTCGAATTTCATAATGCATAAAGTAATTCTTATAACAGGATTACAGTGAGTTTGGTATCTTATTTCCATACATTTTTTATGGGCCAAGGTTCTTGAGATGTGTGATTAAATGGCCAGAGGTGGTGATCTTTTATAATAGGGAGGAGGGGCACTTTAGGAAATATTGAAATATTAATTTATTATAAATACACATTGGATTAAAAATGATTCCAAATTAAATTATTTTTAATATAAGATGAATATAATTAGAAATAAAATCATCCAATATTAAATATACAGGTTTTTGATATTTTTTAATCCTTATCTCTTTTATTTAACCCTTTTTTACTCTTACTTTTTTTTCAAGCATTTAAGACTTTAAGAATTATAATAGCTACCAAAAAATTAAAAATTTCAAAATAAAGGGTCATTAATAAACCATTATAATTATCATAAAAATTTAGTAGAATATTTTATTTTTAGTAATTTTATATCATTTAATAATTTATTTTATATTTCAAGATATGAATTATGTTAGTTTTGGACACAATTCAAATCATGAATTTTTAAAAATCCATCAAAACGTGATTATTTCAAAAAAAACAGCATTAATTCAAGGATAAAAAGTCATAAAACCCAATAAAATTAGTTTATGACATAAAAATATTTAAAATAATTTTATTTTATTATTTATTATATCTTTTTTAATTTATTCATTAATAAGGAAATCACTACATCATCATTGTGTCATAAATAAGTTTAATCAATTGATGTGTAAAAATTATAAATAAAAAACCACGATAAAATAAATATTTTCATATTTATAATTAATATTTATATTCCAATATATCTCTTCTATAATCCCATATTTAAATTGTTTTAATTAATGGTACATGTTTAAGTTATATTTTTTTCTTTAAATTAATTCCTCTAAAATGTCATTTTCCCATCAAACTGGCTCCATGAAGTCCCAAAACAGAGCCATGGATTCTTGTGATCTAAACTATCTCATAGAATATGATTAGGAAATGTTTTACAGTGGTTTAATATATTTATAATATTATTTATTAAACTTATTTATCAAATTTACCCTTTAAACATGGTGAATAAAATAATTACAAATGTTACTATTCATGATGTCTCAAAATAAAATATTGCTATTTTTGAAATTTGAACCTCACAATACCTAATATGGATTCCTTTTTTCCAAATTAAAAACACCGGCATTGGATTAATTAATTTTAAATTAATTCTTGTTTTCAAAACCAAAAGGCAGGTTTTTAAGAAGTAATAACTATCAAAAGATTGAGATGTTTTTATATCAAATTAAAATGTGATTTTACTTCCACTGACCACAATTGGATTAAAGGATAAAAATATAATCTGATTATACTTTAAACCCAATTAAAATTACCATATGACTATAAAAATAAATTATATGAATAATCAGTTTTCAATTAAAATTCAGTATGTTTCACTATTCATTGGAATATGAAGTTTATCTGAAAAATACCAAAATTTCATCCAAAGTAAATTTTTATGTCTCTATTCTATATAAATTTTCATTTTGTCAAATAGTACATATAAAATTGACCAACAATATATTTAAAAAAGGTTCTACAAGAAAATGTGGTAAAACGACCTTTTAAAAATATAAGAGTATTTCAGACTTAAAATCAGATTCATTATTATTTTATGCCTTTGAAATTTGTTTGATATATGTAATGAAATTTAATATTAATGGTGTATTTAGTTCTATTCGTTTTTTCCAATAAAACTACTAGAAATTATCTTAAATTTAAAACAATAAACATATTATATTATTTTTTTAGTATAATGTAATGTTGTGTGCAACGTAAGATTTAAAAGAAACACATTGTTTTTGGTTGAGTACGCTATCAGAAAAAGAATCCTCATTAATCTGAAAATAATTTATTAGTCATAAATATTAATAGAAATTAATAAGATATTATTCTATAAATACCTAGGTGGTTACATCCTTCACCTATTTTAGAAAGTTTGTTCTCATAATTTTGAAATTGGGCTTGGAAACATCGTTGAAAGTCCCACATCGAAAAATGAGTCAAAAAAACTATCACTTTTAAAGAAATAAATTGATATCAAAAGGTTATACAAGATAACACATACTTGGATTCCATGTTTGAAAACATGAAAATGGAATAGAAACTATGTTTCATGTTATGATTGGGAGTCATAGAAAATGATATCAATATATTGTTAATAGTAAGAAAACCACAAACTTGTGATGGGTTAAATGGTATTTTATTTCATATAGGAAAAGTAAATGGAAAACATTTTTTAATGTTATATTTATAATATTTAGGAATATATTTATGATATTTAGTATGAACATAAAGAAATATAATTATTTATCAAGTATACTTTCATCCTTTAATAAAAATCTACCACAAACTCAAATTTTCTCCCAATGATGAGTATTCAGGATGAATTGGTCACATCTAAATCACTAGAATCAACTTCTATAGAATCAAATATTCCAAAAAAGATGAAATACATTTTCCCCTATCTTTATACATTAACTTAAACCAAAATGTTTAGTATAAGATCAGATAATTCCTAAAAATGATAATCCTTTATAGAAAGACTTGCTACTATTAATATAAATTTTTTAAAAAAACAATAAAAAATTATCAACAAAGACCATACCATAAACAACTGTCCATAAAATTTTTAAAAATAATACAAACTATATTTCAAATCCAAAATTTAGAAGTATTTGATCAGATATCCTTCTAGGATAAATCTTAACATTTATCTCCAAATTACATCAACTAATCTTAATGTATTGTACTAAAAAGTAATTGACCTAATCACATATTTCCAATGATAGTTTTATCATTTCCATAAATAACCCAAATCAACATATTTCCACAATAAAGGAAATAAAATTTAACCATTAACTCCCAATAAAATCCCATAGTATTCTATTTTCATTAGGTATATTGGGTTTCCAAAATAGAGAATATCTTCCAAAGTTAAATTTATAACTTAATAACTAAATCATTTTACTATACTAAGGATATAAATTTTATAAAACATAAGTTCCCAAAGTCAAATTATTCTTGATCCATAAAATCATTTAACAAAAAATAATATTTCATAGTAACCAGGTACTTCACAAAGGCCAGTGGTTGGTGATGCTCCCTTTTCACCCTTCGGTCGTGGGTTCGATTCCCATGGTCTTTCCAGACTCGACGGATGCTCACCCATCTTGTGGGTTGTCTTTTTTCTAAAACAATATCATTCATAAGTTCTCAAAAATATTATAATTTCTTCCAAAATAAATATAACATATTTTATTCTCAATGGTTATCTAATACCTTTCATTTTTCATCCCAAAATATAATAACCATTTATCACCTCAAAAACAAAGGATCATATGAAATCATAAGATTATACATTATGTAAACACAAGAAAAGTTAATTTATTCCTGAATAAAATTTTCACACATTAAACACCAGGGTTAGACATACTAGAAATACTCTTCTAATGTAATCCCATACTCAAAATAGAGTTAAGAATTTTAACAATTTTGTCATCCTACAATCTACCATAACTCTTGAATCCCTTATATGTACACTTCATACAAATTAATTACTTTTAATTATCCGTTAACTATGAATTTACACCTTAATTATTAATAAATCATTCCTAATGATCTAATATCATCATCATTTATTGAAATCAATCCAATTATGCTTTCATATTTATGGATTTGAAAGTAAATCATACCTTGAATCCAGATAACATGATCTTAAGGATGTTCCATTTCTATTTCATCATTTTTTACTACAACCAAATAGAAAATGTTTTCTCCACTACTATAATTTCAATTTTCAATAGAGTTAAAACTGTTGAGTTCATGGAATAATATTAAAAAGATACCATGACCCATAAAATTGTTTTAGAAATGAGTAGATGTTGTATAAATCGAACAATTTCTTATAGTTGATTTTAATACTCATAAAGCTACCAAAATCATTAAATCTTGATTTATCTATAATAGTGATGATAAAATAGTCAGGTAAGGATAAAAAGGTTGTGTAAGATCTATTTCCTTCGATCATGGAAAATGATCCTTAATCTTCTATAAATAATCAACACATAAAAATGATCCTAATTATTATTATTAAAAAAATAATCCTTTATTAGGTAAAGATATCAAGAAAACTTATATATTACTCTAATCCATAAATATTTATATATATCCATTGTTCATATTTTTATCCAATCAACCTATTTTACTAAAATCCTCCAAAAGTTGGTATATGATAGTAACCATCTTAGTTAAATGAGATCCTTTACTGTTGGACTCTTCATGTGTTAGTCATGTTTTAATAATCACAAATCTCATTACTGTTAATTCATCTTGATCTTCAGTGCACATCTTGCTAATGATCTTCAAACTCAACAATAAGTGCATATCATGTTTTTATAATAACAAATATTATGGATGTTAATTACTCTTTACAAGTTTTATGCATAATCAAAATTCTATTATATATTATCTCTAATGATTAACCTTAACCCATATTCTTCATATCACTGTCTTAGTCCAAATACAGATTTTTTTGTCTAAGTATGGAGACACCGTGAAGGACTCACCGTGACCAGACACCATGACCAGACACCGTGACCACTCACCGTAACCCAGACACCATGAAGGACGCATCGTGAAGGACTCACCGTGACCAGACACCATTACCAAACACCGTGACCAGACACCGTGACCACTAACTGTAACCCAGACACCGTGAAGGACTCACCGTGACCAGACACCATGATCAGACACCATGAAGAAGACACCGTTTCTATGATCACTATGACACCGTTTCTTAAACTTTTGTCAATATTATTTTAAATGATGCTAACGATCATATTTTTTGTTTTTAATGCAATTAATGTTATTTAATGTTAGTTGTTGGCTTGACAGGAAATCATATCTCGTAGCTATGAAAATGGAATCGTTACTACTGCCAGAGCCCGTGGAATATAAAAAAGATTGAGCTGCATTAGAGAACACGCGTGCTTGACACGTCTTGACACATATACTACAAGACATGCGAGCTCTGTACTGAACCGAAGAACAATACGGAGCACAAATGTGAAGAACACATTGCACGATCCTCAAAGAAGTTCCATACATGCAATCCTACATTTCTGAAGAAAACACGACGAATCAAGAGACTGTAGAACACAAGCTAAACTACGACACTCTATTTTTCAATAGAAAAACCAGAGAAGGACTCTGAAGCATTCCTGCTCAATCCAACGAGTCCAGAGCTACATTGACAATCACTAGAGCCATTTCTAAACTCTACATCTCTGCTCTGTGATTTATTATTTACTTTTTGAGCAGTGTGTGTCATCTGTTGTATTTTTACACACACACTATCTCCTGAACTTTAATTGGAGGATCTATAAATCCTCAATCAAAATCTTACATCTTTTATTTCCCACTGGGATAGTGATAGTGGTCTTGGACCTGGACAGTTTTTGTAAAACTGTTGTTAACCCCGATCCAGGGTGTGAATCAAATTCTTATATATATTTGAGAGGACTAAGTCTCAGCTTGAGACTGAAACTCTTGTTATATCTTTTGTGAATCTTTTATTTATGTTTAATGTATACGACATATATTATATTTATTCCGCTGCTATTACTTTAAATTACAAAATTATTTTGAAGCTACTTTGATAGTTAAATTATCAAGTGTTTACACTTATTGTAAATCAGTAGATTAGTTTCAAAAGTTAGTTTGATCTTGTGGTTAAACTAACTGAGACCTAATAAATCTTTGAGAAGCTAAGTGAACATTTACAATCTATATAAATTCACTACAGTTTAACTTATTTTATAAATCAGGGGATTTTAACTAGACAATATTTTAACCAAAATTTTAATTGGAACTCAATTCACCCCCCTCTTGAGTGTCCACTCCGACCAACATTTGGTATCAGAGGATTTAGTTTTTTTGTTCAAAGATTTTTGAAATACTCTGTTTTTCAAATGTGATTTTAGTTGCATCTTTAAAGATCTTAAATTTCTGTTAGTTCTAAATTTTTTATCTCTTTAAATTGTCTTTCTAAAATCTAGTTATGGATAATAGACTAGAGGGTGCTACTACTAACAGGCCACCTTTCTTCAATGGTACCAACTAGGATCAGTGGAAAATTAAAATGAAAATTCATTTAGAAAGCATAGGTTTTGATATTTGGACTGCCATAGAATCAGAATATAAACTTCCCACTACTTCTAGATCCACTTGGGATGAACCTAAAAAGACTGCCTACAGTAATAATTGTAAAACCATGAATGCCCTGTACTTTTCTTTAGGATATGAAGAGTTTAACAGAATATCTGCTTGTAGAACTGCTTTTGAAATTTTGGATACCTTAGTTGTTTCACATCAAGGAACAACCAATGTTAAGAAAATGAGATTAAATACTTATACTATTAAATATGATAATTTTAAAATGAAAACTGTTGAACCTATTTCTGACATGTATCTCAGGTTTAATGAGATAGTCAACACAATGAATTCACTTGGAAAAGCTGTTCTAGCAAAGGAACAAATTATGAGAATCTTGAGATGTTTACTAGACTGATGGAGAGGCACATCTGTTTCAATCAGAGAGTCATGTGACATTACTTCTCTACCTGTTAAAGAACTCATTGGTAAGCTTATGATGTATGAGGAAGAACTCAAGGTGAAAAAAGAAGAAGAAGAAGAACTTAGAAGAAAGTCTGTTGCATTCAAATCTTCAACTTCAAAGAACAAGGATAAGGAGAAACTTCAAGCTATAAATGAGAGTTCAAGATGTGAAGACAGTGAAAGTGCTTCTGATAGTGGTGCTGAAATGACTCACATTTCCATAAGGTTTAAGAAGTTTTATAGGAAAAAATAAATTATTCAGCAAATCAAATTATAAAGGAAAGTATGACAATAAGAGACATTGGAAAAAGGATTGTAAGAAGTCTGATAAAAGTAATGAAGTTGTCTGATATGAGTGAAAAAGAAAAGGATATATTAAATCAGACTGCCCAAAGATCAAATTCAAGAAGAAATATGAATACAAGGACAATAAGTACAAGAAAGCCATGAAGGATACGTGGAGCGCTTATGAGGATAGCTCCACTGAATCTGAAGTTTCTGAAACTGAACACAGAAATAAGAAAAACATGTGTTTTATGACAAACACTTATGAGGTAACAGCTGAAACTCCTTCTTTAAATTCTTATTATTCTGGAGATGATACTGACTCTGATAACATGTCAAAATATGAACTATTTGAATATTGTGATATTTTAGAAGAAACCTATAATGAGCTAAAAGAAAAATACAATGGTTTAAAGAAACAATATGCTTTAACTGTTAAACATAAATCTGATCTTGATATTGAAATGGAAAAGAATGATCAGTTTCTTAAAGAAAACACTGAACTGAAATTATCTAATGAGAAACTTAGAAAGGACTTAGAGAAATTCACAAATGGAAAGGATACACTAACTCAAATGCTAGGAAAGAAAGTTGCACCAAAATACACTACTGGAATAGGCTACAAACCTGGACAGAGACAGTTTACTAAGAATAGATTTATTCCTAAATCTGGACAGAATGCTGCTAATTCTAATTCTGGACATTTATATGCTTCAACTAGTTATATTCATAGTTATGGATCTAATAATATTTATCATTCAATGTCTGTTGATTCTACAAATTTCATGAGACCCATAAGACAAATTTGGGTACCAAAAGCTTTGATTGCTAACCTGTCTGGACCCAAGAAGATCTGGGTACCAAAATCATTTCCTATCTAAATCTATTTTGTAGGAAACCTGCTTAAAGAGCTCCTGTAGGAAGACCTGGTACTTGGACAGTGGATGTTGAAGACATATGTCTGGAGACTTCTCATGCTTTAAAAGCTTAGTCAGGATTGATGGAGGTTTTGTCACCTTTGGTGATAACTCAAAAGGGAAAATCATCGGCATAGGCCAGATTGGTAACACTGACTCAGTATTAATTTCTAAAGTTTTACTTGTTGATGGACTTAAATATAATCTGTTAAGTATTTCTCAGTTATGTGATGATGGTTTTAATATTAAATTTGAAAATTATTCTTGCAATGTTTTTAATTCTAAAAATGCTTTAGTATTTTCTACCCCGCGAAATGAAAATGTTTATGCTGTTGATTTAAATTCTTTAGCTAAGAAGAATATTACTTGTTTAAATGATTTTCATAAAGAGTCTTGGCTTTGGCACAGAAGATTAGGGCACTGCAATATACACTCACTTAGAAAAATTACTAGGAAGAACATAGTTAGAGACCTACCCAAACTTGAGTTTCCAAAATACCATGTTTGTAATCATTGTCAAAAGGGAAAGCAACACAAAATCTCTTTCAAACCAATAAAAGAAGTCTCAACTTATCAACCTCTCGAGTTGGTTCACATGGATTTGTTTGGACCATCTAGAGTTTCTAGCTTAAATGGGAAGCACTATGTCTATGTCTTAGTAGATGACTTTTCTAGATATACTTGGGTATATTTTCTAGCTCACAAAAGTGAAGCATGTTCTTACTTTATTAAATACTCCAAATCTGTAGAAAACCTTAGTGGACTTAAGATTAAAACTCTGAGAAGTGATCATGGATGTGAATTTGAGAATCATGAATTTTAATCTTACTGCCCACACAATGGCTATAGTCACAATTTCTCTTCCCCTAGGACACCCCAGCAAAATGGTGTAGTAGAAAGAAGGAATAGAACCCTGCAAGAAATTGCTAGAACTATGCTTAATGAGTATGATCTACCTGTTTATTTTTGGGATTAAGCTGTAAATATAGCTTGTTATATTATCAATAGAGTCTTAATCAGACCTGCTCTTAAGAGGACCCCTTATGAGTTGTGGAACCATTGGAAACCTAAGGTTAACTACTTCAATGTCTTTGGCTCCAAAGTCTTTATTCTTAATACCAAAGATAATCTTGACAAGTTTGCATCTAAGAGTGATGAATAAATTTTCCTAGGTTATTCTATCTCTAGTAAAGCCTATAGAGTTTTCAATAAGAGAACCAAGTGTGTGGAAGAATCTGTTCACATCAAGTTTGATGAAACTAATCCACATGAGCCTAAAACCTCTCTTGAAAATATTGAAGATGATCTCTCTGTTTTTAACCTTAATGATAAATACAGTGGACCTATAGTTAAAACGTCCAGTTCTAGAAATTTTCCAAAACCTGCTTCTGTTGATTCCCAACCTGTTGATGAACCTGAAATTTCTAGCCCTACCTTTACTAGATTAACTAGAATTCTGTAGAATCATCCTTTAGATGCTGTTGTAGGAAATCTTGATAGAGGGACACAGACTAGAGCTTCTCTTAGAAATGAGGTTGAACGTCAAGCCTTCTTGTCACAACTTGAACCTAAAAACATTGATGATGCTATTAATGATGAATTTTGGGTAATTTCTATGCAAGAAAAACTCAATAAGTTTGAATGAAATAAAGTTTGGAATCTTGTTGAAAGACCTAAGGACGCTTTCACAATAGGCACAAAATGGGTGTTTAGAAATAAAGTAGATGAATCCAGAAATATATTTAGAAATAAAGCTAGACTAGTTGCACAAGGCTATAGTTAAGAAAAAGGTATTGACTATGAGGAGAGTTTTTCTCCAGTAGACAGATTAGAAGCTATTAGGATTTTACTTGCTTATGAAGCACATCTAAATTTCAAACTATATCAAATGGATGTCAAGAGTGCATTCTTAAATGGATATATTGCTGAGGATGTTTTTGTTGAACAACCACCTGGTTTTTCAAACCCTCATTTTCCAAATCATATTTTCAAATTATCAAAAGCTTTATATGGTTTAAATCAAGCTCGAAGAGCTTGGTATGATAGATTAAGTACTTTTCTAATTTCTAAAGGTTTTACAAAAGGAATAGCTGATCCTACGCTTTTTATAAAACGAATTTCTAAAGATGCTTTAGTAGTAAAAATTTATGTTGATGATATTATCTTTGGATCTTCTAAAAATTCTTTATTTACAGATTTTTCTAAAATGATGTAAAATGAATTTGAAATGAGTTTAATGGGTGAACATAAATTATTTTTCGGTTTTCAAAGTTTTCAAAATAATGATGGAATTATTTTAACTCAAAGTAAATATACTAGAGATCTTTTAAAACATTTTGGATTGGATAGCACAAAATTTAGTGACACTCCCATGAGTACCACCTATAAGATGGATCTTGATGAAAATGGTAAATCTGTTGATCAAACCACTTATAGAGGAATGATTGGAAGTCTACTCTACCTAACTGCTAGTCGTCCTAATATTATGTTTAGTGTGTGTATGTGTGCTCATTTTCAAGCAAACCCTAAAGAGTCACATTTAAATTCTGTAAAGAGAATTTTTAAATACCTCAAGAATACTCCCAATTTAGGACTGTTCTTTCCCAAAGGACAATCATTTGAAGTAGTTAGTTATTCTAATGCTGAATTTTCTGGATGTAAGATAGATAGAAAAAGCACCTCTAGAACATGTCATCTTTTAGGCAAGTCACTAGTATCATGGTGTAGTAAGAAACAAAATTCTATTGCATTGTCAACTGCAGAAGCTGAATACATAGCTGCTGGAAGTTGTTGTGCACAAATTTTGTGGATGAAACACACATTACTAGACTATGGATATCAATTCAGACATGTCTCAATAAATTGTGACAATAGAAGTGATATTAATATTTATAAGAATCCTGTTTCTCATTCTAGGACAAAACATATTGATGTAAGAAATCACTTTTTGAGGGATCATTATCAAAAAAGTGATATCACTTTGGAATTCATTGGTACTGAATATCAACTTGCTGATATATTCAATAAACCATTAAATTCTGAAAGATTAGACTACATCATATATGATCTTGGTATGATTAATCATAAATGAATATCTTACTAATCTTAATGTTTAATACATTACTGTACTTTACTTTACGGTTTTATACTTACTGTTTCTAGGTTACCGTTTTATGCTCACGGTCTGACAACTCACTATCTCACCGTGACTATATAAACTACTCACTGTTTCACCGTGATGACTATAAAATGTATCACCGTGATGGCTAGTTTTCTTTATCACTGTGAGAAGAATGATAATTTTTATTTCTATTTTATTTTTACCCGTATTGTGGTAATTTTTATTTTACCACTATTTAATTTCCCGCATTTTTGTTTTTATGACGTTTGATATTCCCAAATGATAAAACATAAGGGTTTCATTCAACTCCTTACCCTAATTATCTCCTGAACCTTATCTTATCTCTCGCCCGAACCTTTAGTGAATGCCAAGGATGAAGCTTCCATCTTCACCCTCGTCTGAGAAGCGCCGCTCTACGAAACAAAGGAGGATATTGAGGATAGCTCCTGAAGGACCTCTAAACCCAAACCTGGTAAGTTGTACCGTTGTACCTAAAAAAGAGGTTTGCACTGAATGGTTTCTATCTAGAAGATCATTAGTTTTTAAAGTTTTAAAAGAGCAAGGATGGATTGAATGGTTCACTGGACAGAATAGACCGATTTACCCGAGGCTTGTATCTCAATTCTATCAGTATGTGAAGTTCTCTTTTGAGTTTGGAGAAAGATTTTTGGTGACCAGCTGGATGGATGGTCAGAAGTGCTCTTTCTCTTCAATGTTATGGGATGCATGCCTAAGAATTCCACATGAAGGAGTGTGTGAAGATTACCAGAGAGACCCTCCTCCAACAACTGACATCTTTGACCTAGAAACAACTTTGGAAAATCTAACTGGAAATGGAACCAAGCGAAGGGCCATAACTACTGAACTAGATGGGGAGACAAGACTTTTGATCAAGTTTGTTCAGAATTTGGTTAGTCCAAGAAAAGGAGATTTTGCTATGATGAAGTATAAGGATATGTTCCTGATTCAACTGTTGAAGAATGGCCAAAAGATCAATCTGTGTAAGTATGTTATCAACCATATCTGTGAGCTAATCAAAGTAACTTCCAAATACACCTCCCTGTTTTATTCAAAGATGATTTCAGCCATGTTAGTCTCAAAAGGAATGGTTGGACCGAAAGAAGAAAAATTAGAGGAATTTGATTTCTGCCTATCCATGCCTATCATCAGAAGGATGAAGATTAGCTGTAATCCCTGGAAAAAGAAATGGGTTGATGATAGTGATCAACTGTATAAAAAGTTTAATCCTGTTGACTATACAGGAAGACCTAAGAAACTAGCTGATCCTGGTTTAGAACCAGATGAAGTGGCTGAGCACTCAGAAGAAGAAGAACAAGAAGAAGTAACAGCTGAAGTTCTACCTAGAGAAGAATATGTAATACCTCAAATGGAAACAGTTCCTGTTGAAGAGGAAAGGGATGTTATCCCTGCTGTTATCCCTACTGAAATACCTCAAGGAGAGGAAGTTGTTGTTGAAAAGGAAAGGACTGAGGATCCTTTAGTTGTTCTTCATGAGGAAGAAAATCATCCCAATGCTGCAAGGAAATTAGTTTTTCCTGGTTCAGAACAGCAAGCAACCTTTGAGGAAGTTTTTTTTGAAGAGACTCTTTCTGTTGAGAAAGAAGAAAGTCTGGAAGCTTATCCAGTGGAACAATCGGTTCCTGAGATTTTTCCATCTGCTGAAGAAAGAATGGAAATTTCCTTTTAGCTGGAAAGGCGGGATTTTGCTGAAGAGATTAGGGATGATCATGTGGATCTTGTCCATGTTCTTGAACCTTATGAATCTGAAAGGGAAGCACAAGTTGACGGGGAGGAAACTAGAAATCTTGATATTGTTGAAGCTGGATCTGGTGAAGCTTCTCAACCTTCTGTCACATTCTCTGTACACTCTCAGTATGAGTTCCCAAGATTTTATGATGTGAATGAGTCACAGCAAGTGACTGCAACTGGAATGCATCTTTCTTATATGTTTCAAGTGAAGTCCTTAGCTCATTCAGAACTAGAACCAGAGCCCCAACCTCAATCTGGATCAGAATCGGAGTCTGAAGATGACTCTGACCCTCAAACAGAATCTGAACCTCTACCTTAACCTGCATCCTTACCTGTGCTTCACTCCTTTGTAACCAAAGATGATCTGAAAGTTTTTGGCGAGACTTTGACAGCTAGTTTTGAGAAAATTGTCTCCACTCAACCTCGCCCAGTGACTCAATTAAGTCAAGAAGATGCATCAATTCTCTTGGAAAATATTATCTTGTATATTCAACAAAGGTTGATCCAAGATATTCAAGAAGTCAGAGTAGAGAATAAGCTGCTGAGTGCTGATGTTGTAAATCTGAAAAGTATGGTAGCAAGTCTGCAAAATGAGCTATCCTTGCGATCAGAGCCTGCTCCTGTTTTTTCCCCTGCACCTGCTGCTGTTTCACCTGAGTCTTCTGATTCCCTCCTTTCTAGGGATATTGTGTCTCAAGATCATCCTTACCTACTATATTTTGATGAAAAGAATGGAAAAAGGCACACAAAGATGCTGGAACGCATGAGAGAGCTTGTGGAAACTCTGAATAAGCTTACAGATGAATACACTGGATGTCTGCAAAAAGTTCTGAAACAGCTCAAAGTTCTAACCGAAACTATCAAGGCTTCACCTGCTTCTGGTCAGAACTCCACACCTTCTTTGGATGATTCTCTATTGAGATCCATATTGAAGGAAGAATTACAGAATGCCTTCAGTGGCTTAGATCTATCTTCTTTGTCAGAAGTGATTAAGAACAGTGATAGAGAAATGGACTTGGTTAGGATTCATTCAAAGATAGCCAATGATGCTCAACATGAGATCTCCAAGAAAATAGATTTGTATCTTTCCCGGATTTTCTCTAAAAGTGACATGATAGATCACTTTAGATATCTTGTGGAAAATCTGAGAATCCCTCCAGTGACTCAAGATTTTAAAGCTCAAGTTCAGAAACTTTCAGAGTTCACCAGATTGTTGGACAGATTTCTGGAGAATAAGGATGATTTCGAAAAGGCTATACATTATGGTGGTGAAATCATTACTGATTTCATCAATCTTTTGAAGCTATATATTCATGTGCAGAGTACTTCTATAGTTGCTCCAGCTGCTACACCCCTTAGACCTGGACTACCTGCCTTAGCACCTACTACCATGACAGTTAGCCAAGCCCTTTCTCAGATCCGTCCAGTCATTCTTGACCAACCTAAGCCTAGATCTTCTACTGCTCCTATTTTTGCTCCATTTGTTTTTGAAGGTCTACCCTTACCCTCATTGTCTACCTCTTCTATGCCTTCTTCTACTTCAGCACCAGCTCCTACTACTGATAAAGGCAAGAAAAAAATGGATCCCTAAAGAGTTGACCGACTGTTTTTCTTTTTGATGGGATGTCATTTCTTGTTTATAGTTTGTACTTCTCCTGTACTTTGTATTATGAATACTTTGTTTAATGACAATTTTCGAGTTTCATTTCCTTTTATCTACTTTTTGATAATCCTAAAAGGGGAAGAAAAACCTGCAAGTATCTGTTCTATAATGTTTTTTCTATGCTAGTATCTTTAATATTACATATCTTTTATATTCTGCCTATATATGATTTGTGATCATCAAAAAGGGGGAGATTGTTGGACTCCTCGTGTGTTAATCATGTTTTAATAATCACAAATCTCATTACTATTAATTCATCATGATATTCAGTGCACATCTTGCTAATGCTCTTCAAACTCAACAATAGGTGCATATCATGTTTTTATAATAACAAATCTTATGGATGTTAATTACTCATTACAAGTTTAATGCATAATCACAATTCTCTCGTATATTATCTCTAATGATTAACCTTAACCCATATTCTGCATATCACTGTCTTAGTCCAAATACAGATTTTTTTGTCTAAGTTTGGAGACACCGTGACCAAACACCGTGACCAGACACCGTGACCACTCACTGTAACCCAGACACCGTGAAGGACTCACCGTGACCAGACACAGTGACCAGACACCGTGACCAGACACCATGAACACTAACCATAACCCAGAAACCATGAAGGACTCACCATGACCAGACACCGTGATCAGACACCATGAAGAAGACACCGTTTCCATGATCACTATGACACCGTTTCTTAAGCTTTTGTCAATATTATTTTAAATGATGCTAACGGTCATATTTATTGTTTTTAATGCAATTAATGTTATTTAATGTTAGTTGTTGGCTTGACCGGAAACCGTATCTCGTACCTATGAAAAGGGAATCATTACTACTTCCAGAGCCTGTGGAATATAAAGAATATTGAGCTGCATTAGACAACACGTGCGCTTGACATGTCTCGACACAAATACTACAAGACATGCGAGCTCTGTACTGAACCGAAGAACAATCCAGAGCACAACTGTGAAGAACAAATTGCATGCTCCTCAAAGAAGTTCCATACATGAAAGCCAACATTTCTGAAGAATACACGATGAATCAAGATACTGTAGAACACAAGCTAAACTACGATACTCTGTTTTTCAACAGAAAAACCAGAGAAGGACTCTAAAGCATTCCTGCTCAATCCAACGAGTCCAGAGCTACATTGACAATCACTAGAGCCATTTATAAACTCTACATATTTGCTCTGTGATTTATTATACACTTTTCGAGCAGTGTGTGTCATCTGTAATATTTTTACACACACACTGTCTCCTGAACTTTAATTGGAGGATCTGTAAATCCTCACTCAAAATCTTACATCTTTTATTTCCCACTGGGATAATGGTAGAGGTCTTGGACCTGGACAGTTTTTGTAAAACTGTTGTTAACCCCGATCCAGGGTGTGGATCAAATTCTTATATATATTTGAGAGGACTAAGTCTCGGATTGAGACTGAACCTCTTGTTATATCTACTGTGCATCTTTTATTTATGTTTAATGTATACGAAATATATTATATTTATTCCGCTGCTATTACTTTAAAATACAAAATTATTTTGAAGCTACTTTGATAGTTAAATTAGCACGTGTTTACACTTATTGTAAATCAGTAGATTAGTTTCAAAAGTTAGTTTGATCTTGTGGTTAAACTAACTGAGACCTAGTCAATCTTTGAGAAGATAAGTGAAAATTTACAATATATATAAATTCACTACAGTTTAACTTATTTTATAAATCGGGGGATTTTAACTAGACAATATTTTAACAGAAATTTTAATTGGAACTCAATTCACCCCCTCTTGAGTGTCCACTTCGACCAACATTTACCTATAACCAGATTACACTGTATCCTCTAAAGTTTTCTAAACTGACCTCTAATACCAACTATAAGTCCCTACCCATAAACATTACATAATATTGAGTTAATTTAGGAATTAACATTGAGTATTTTTTTGGGATTATAGTTTTAGTGAATTTGGCTATAACTATTATGTTACATATCAAATATTATAAATTAGACACTTATAATCTAACCAATCTTTTTCACAACAAGAAAAACTCATTAAATAGAAAATATTCTATTCTTGATAATAATCTTCTTGAATTATTAATTTCTAATACCCTTCCATATACCCTGTGAAAAACTTTCAAAAACATAGGATGAGTTTAAAAATATCAGTAAGTGATATAAAACAAGGGAAGAAAATATTAGTCCATAAATACATAATAATCAAGAAATCATACTTTTCAATCATAAAACATAAGATCTTTATCAAACATCATGAAATCATAATATTTATGAATAAAATATAGAAATCATAAATCATAAATGTAAATTGTGGCATACATAACATACATAACTTGTAGCTTTCACATCTACATAGGGAGTCACATTTTGTAAACCCATCACAATATGTTCCTTAAATATCATAAGAGAAACATTAAAGTTTACCTCCATCACATTACCCAATGTGATGGAGAGATATCTCAGGATCACCCTCCCTCTTTTTATAATGGAACCACCCATACACATAAATAATACTCAAGAAACATAACATTACCATAGTGCATATAACAAGCATAAATAAAAGATAAAATTTCTACATTGGAATCACAATATATCATTTCATGATATTGGCATAATCAATCCTTTATCAAAACTATTTTCAAAAAATGTTATATGGTAATTTTTATCCAATTAAAAACATTATGAATTGTTAAGGAAAACAAATATCACATAATGGTCATGGTGAAGTAAAGGTCATTGTCGCCACGTATGTTAAAAAGAAACATAATCAATCCTTTATCAAAACTATTTACAAAAATCTTATAAATTTTGTAAGAATTAATCAGTGGGGAGATTATGTTTAGAAATAGTATTTACAAAAGAATGGAAGAGTAAATTACAACATAAATAAGAAATTTATGATTCCACATTCAATATTAGTATAATATAATCAACGAAATATGTATGAAACCTAATAAGTGGAAATTTATTTCAAATATTTCCTTATAAAGATCATTTTGTAAATAAAATAGATCGATTATGGGTATTTAGTATATGTTAAAAATCCAGTATAAATACATGATTTGATATCAAAAGTTATTTCTCACATAATTAAGAAGTATAAGATAACCAAAATAATATAATTTTGGTTAATATGTTCCATTATAAAAATTTAGCAACCTAACAACATCACATAAAAATTAAGAAAATGAATTGATGAGAGAAAAAAAGGTCCTTCATCACTTGGACATGAAATGTAAAATAATAAGGATATATAATAAAATATAAAATCATTTTAAAATTTAAATTTGATAGACATAACAAAAAATAAGACATTGACTTAAATAGGATGGTGAAATTTTCCCTTACCTTGAGTCCGATATGTATTTTTCATTCATTATCTCCCAGTATAATATATTTATGTTAATTTACTAAAATATTAAGAAACCTTATAAATTTAATTTTTAATTTTATATCACTTATTTAATTATTATAAAAATATTATAATTATTCAGTTCATATTAGTATTTTTGTTGATATCCGGTACTTGAGTCGAAAATGAACTTGTTATAATTATAAATTGTCCATGTGTTAAAAACTATATTATCTCCCTAATAGTTTCCATGATTTAAATATAATATATATATATTAAATATATATATATAATAGAATATAATATTTGAAGATAATAAATGAAATGCACCCTTTATGGGTACGATATTTCAAACGTACACATAAACACTACATTCATTTCTCAGTCATATTAATGGAATTAAAACTAAATGACAAATAGATATATTATTATTACATTATAATATATATGATATATAAAATACATTGTTTTATAAATTATATCATTTATGTGTTCCATTTATGTCATGAACGAGTCATATCACTTTTGGGGGTAGTAGTATGCACTTCCTCAAATGAAATTATCATAATTACCCATTACGAAAAACATAAAGCTGTGATGTAAATTAAAAATATAGTATCAATGAGACAATATAAATATAATATATATCTTATATTAATACATTTACATTGTAATGGACACTAGGAGAGGTGGTAGGGTAAAATTTAATAATCATCGTTTCGTGAGGCAGTATTTCGTTGTATAAAATAGTAGTATGTTTGTATCCATTAGATGGAGGTGTGTGTAATTTTAGTTTGAATCCATCTCTTAAAATCATCCATATATATTTAGGATATTTGTGTTGTTATTTAATCAGTGAATAAAAAGATAATATGTAGTGAATATATAAAATAAATGAAAAGAGCTTGAGATATGATATTACCTGTAAAACGTGTAACTCCCTTTGATTTGAGCCGAAATGATTTTTTAATTTACTAATGAAAAAATTAAGGATTCTATGAGGAATATAGGGATTTGGGAGCTTATTTAGTTATCATTTGAATGATACAAGGTTCATGAGAGTTTTTATTAAATGGGTAGAGGTTGTGGCCTATTATACGAGTGAGTAGGGGCACTTTATGAATGTTTGAAACATTAATTTATTATAAATTCAATTTTGATTAAAATAAATAAAAATAAAATTATTTTGCAGATAAGATGAAAATAAGTCTAAATAAAACCATCAATTAAAATTTATAATGCATTTATATATTTCTTAATTCTTATCTTTTGATTTAACACTTTTTTACCCTTACTGTTTTATCATGCATTTAATACATTGAGAATCGAAATAGTTACCCAAACATGAAAAACATAAAATGAATGAGACATTAATAAAATTTCATAATTATCATAAACATTTGGATGAATCTTATATTTTTAGGAATTTAATATTATTTAATAAATGATTTTATATTTTTTTTATAAATTATGTCAATTTTAGACACTATTCATACCATGACTTTTTAAAAATCAATAATAACTTGATTATTTTGAAAACACATAATTAATTCAAATATAACATTTGGTAATCATCCATAAAATTCATGGATGACATAAAATGTTTAAAAATAAATTTATAATATTTATTATCTCATTTATTTAAATAATTCATTAATATAGAAATCACTACATCGTCATTGAGACAGACATAAATTTATTTATTTGTTCTATAAAATTTATAAATAAAATACAATGATGAAGTAATTTTTTTATAATGACTATTTATAGTCAAATATATGACTTATATAACCCCATATTAAAATTGTTTTAATAAACGATACATGTTTATATTATATTTTTCTTCACTTTAAATTAATTCTTATGAAATGTAATTTTCACAACCATGTGGCTCTATTCGGTCCCAAAATAATCCCAAGTAATCCCATGGTCACACATATCACATAAAATATGATTAGGACATGTTTTATGGGTTTTTAATATTATTATAATTTTTTTACCATTTTTTACCATATTTACCGTTTAACAAAGGTAAATAAAATAATTACAGAAGTTACTATTCAAAATTTCTAAAAATAAAAGGTACCTATTTAAAACTTTTAAACCACCAGATTCAAAATATTGAATCAATGTTTCCAAATTAAAAAAATAGAAGTTTCATTAATTAATTTAAAATTAATTCCTATTTTATAAACCAAAAAGATGTTTTTTTAAGAAGTAATAACTATCAAATGATTTACTTTTCTCTATGTCAAATTAAAATTTGAAATTATATCCAATGACCATCATTTAATTAAATGATAAAAATATAATCCAATTATACTTTAAAAAAAAATAGAAGTGAAATATATACATATATATATAAATTAGATGAAAATGATGTTTTGAATTATAATGTAGTATTTTCACTTTTCATTAAAAGATGCACTTTATCAGAAAAATACCAAAATTTCATCCAAAGTAAATTTAAATGTCATTATTCTAAAAAAGAATTTAATTTTGTCAAATGGAACCAATAAAAGAGGTAAAAACTAGATTTAATAATTCTTCTCCATCAAAAGGCGATAAAACCACATTTTAAAAATATTGGAGTATTTCATGATTAAAATAGAATTAATTATTATTTTAAGCCTATGAAATTTATTCGTTAAATGTAATGAGATTGAACATTCACATTGTAGTTAGTTATGTTTATTACCTCTAATAAAATTTCTAGGTGTTAAGTACCATTTAGAATAATAAAAATATTATATTATTTTATGTTATAACTCAATGTTCTGTGCAATGTAAGATTTCGAAGAAACTACTTGTTGAGTATTGATTACACTATCAGAAAAAGAATCCTAATTAATGTTAAAATAATATATTATTCCTGAATATTAATATAAATAAAAAAATATTATTCAATAAATTTCAGGGACATTGTAATAACTGATGATCAACAGTTCCTGAGGAAAAAGTATAGTAGTAGGGAGAAAAATTTAGAACCTATAAAGATTCCCCTAGAAAATATTTATAGAGGCACCCTAATATGGTTAGAGTGATACTAGAAGACACATTATTCCCTAAATCCTAAAGAGTCGTGGGGGTATGCAATAAATGTTCTTCATATTGAGAAAGTTAGGGAGAATCCCTAGAAAAATTGGTTATACCTTCCTTGTGTTAGAATTTCTAGGATCATTCACATATCTTCATATTCATAATGTAAAATCTAGATCTATTATTTAGAGGAGTGATTATAATCATGTGATTATGAGGGCATCCTCATTTACTAGGTGATGAAAATGCTTGACTATAATTCTCATGATTTATTGGATGATTTATATATTCATGGAGACACTATGTTGAGGGATTACAATGGTTAATTTTAATAGACCAATATTTTATGATAATTTTTTAAAGAATTTAATTTCTTCTGTAGCTTTCATTACACATAACACCGAGTTTTAGAAACCCATGATAAACTGTTAATATTAATAACTAAACAAGATCATTATAATTGGTCCATTTAATTTTTAGTTATTAATAGGAATAATCATATTTAAAGTAGTTATATTAAAGGTTTTATATAAATAAAATATATTTATAAATAATTACTTACTATTTGGTAATGCCATCACATGGTTTAAATAAACATTTTTCTCAAAAAATGGTTATTATTTATTTTTTAAACAAATAATAAACCTTATTTTTTAAACTTTTAGATAATTTATTTTCAAAATTAACTTCATTTTTTGAATAAAAACTTCAAAATTACCTTATGGTGTATTTTTTAATTTTTTTGGAAAATGTTAATTTCACATTGAATAATGAAAAATACCAATTTTTAATAAAAAATACTTTTTTCATTAAAAAATTTATTATGATCAATATTTATTAAAAAAATTTAATGTCAAATTAGTTTAAAATATTACTGTTAAATAAAATTATGTAATTATAATCAAATTCAGGTTGAATTTTTCTATTATGAATTTCTATACTTATGAAAAAATTCTCTTTGGAAAATTTATTTTTCGTCACTTATTTGGGTTTAATTTTAAATAACTTTTTACACATTTATGAATTTAATTTCAGTAAATTGATTAATGTTTTGGAAATATAATAATTAATATTATAATTAATGGTAAACTCAATTTTTTTTTCAGAATAAATAGAAATAATTTTAAAAAAATTAATTACCACAAATTAAGGTTATAACTGGTTTACTGGGGTGTTAAAATTAATATATAATGGGAAAAATTAGCTATAAACATTTTAAAAATACATTTTAAAAATATATTTAAATATTATCTCATAAAAGGTTCTATATTTATCCAATTTATACTTTTTATATGTTTCAAATGCAGGTACACATTTTTCATTGAAAATTTTCTATGTGTGTCCTCTCCCAAACTTATCAAATGGAGCCACATATCCTCTCTTACACACAATTCCAAAAACATTTTTATCAGTCAATACATACCCATATACATTAATAAATTATCTCCCCACATCCTTGGTGCCTTATTTTTGTTAAAAAATCTCATATAAATAATTTTGGTTTTATCCTAAGGTGGTTGTCCAACGAAGATGTATCGATCAGAACTGATAATTTTATTTTATTTATTCTTAAAACTACATAAATTAAACATAATATGTTTTGATATATTAAAATTATTTTTTTCCATATAAATAAAAAATATTAATGGAACAAATTACAAATATATTTTCTTTCATCAAATGGGAAATGAAACCATCAAATTTTTGTATGATAGACTATCATATCATGAACTAATGTAATTATTTTTCCATATCCAAGACTCATGAAATGATTTAATGATGTATTTAAATTATATATATTATATTAATAACATAATTATAGTTATATAATTATAATATCATATATATATTATTACCTTCCATTTTTATAGGAATACAATAACGTCGCTCGGGTGTACGGAGAACTACAGCTACGTGAAGCGATGCAATTTATTTTTCAATTAAACTCTACCTGGATGGAATTATTTAAAATAATAATCAATATAAGTGGTAAATATTAAATATTAAATATTTATTTTTATTTTAATCACTCTTTTCCATCCATTTAAAAAATGAATGCAACATTCCTGCGTACATACTGCCAACTATGTCCATGAATGATGTCATTCATTTTTTTCTATAACATTTATAGAGTTATAAAAAATATATAAGATATTTATATCATGTTTAAAATTAATTAGATTATGAAACCATGATTTATGTAAATGTATCCAAAATACGAATCCAAAACATACATTAAATACATTTTAGTTATTACCCAATTGTGATTTTAAAAAGGAATAGTTATCAACTGAGTTTTAAAAGGTCATAAATAACTCATATATGTTTTTATTAATGTAATTATGTTTATTTAATATATTTTTAATAAACCAATATTATTTATAGTTTTTTTAACTGTTTTCACAAGAAGTTGATACCTATGCTATCAAATTTATAGTCCCTAATTTATTAATAGGAGAAATATGACATATTCTCATTTGACATACTATATCATTAATTTAATTATTTTAATGATATTTAATTTTTTAATTTATTTTATTCTTTAATGGTTCTTACAATTTCAAGTTTTCTAACATTATATAGGATTGTCATCTCCAATTTATTTTCATAGGTCATAAGTCTTATACGCTACATATTTCTTTTGTGTGTGGTATATATTATACTAATGAATTTATTTAATGATTATTATCATGAAAATTATGGGTTATACAAATCCTAATAATTTTATTTATATCATTGGGCTTATGAGTAAAAATTTACTAATGAGGTAAAAGTATTATGTTACAATATCATTTTTCACTACGATAGTTTATGATTATGTTTTTATTGTAGAAATATTATGATTTACCTTTCAAGACACACATGTATTTTCTTTCCATTTGGTTATTTATAGGGAATAATTATTTTTTAAATTTTTATCTCTCTATATAATAAATATTCCAAAATAATGTTCTATTGATAAATATAATTTATTTCTCTATTCGGGAAAAAACCCTTTCTCTTCTATGTATACGTTATATGAAAATGTTCTAAATATCATTTTCTCTGAATAATAATTCTTTCAAAAAGAAATTTGTACATTTGTTTTACTTTTCCAAAAAAAATTATAAAGAATATTTTTACCATTTTATAAAGAAGTATATTTATAATTTTTATAAAAAATGTTAATGGGATATTTTTTAAAATATACAACATGATTAGTATTCTCCACCATCATTAACACTCAATTATTTGATGATTCAATTAAATCATTCAAATTTTATTTTCTATGAAGACATTTTCATTAATCTATGGGAAAGTTTTATAATATATTGAAGAGGTTTCAAAGTAGAAAGGGTATTTTACTCAATAAATATTCTAAGTGAACATTTTAAATAAAATTTCCATATATAATGACATATTTTGATGGTACTTAATATTTTTTTTGGGATTTGATCCATGGATACCATCATTATTATTTATTAAGATATATTGTGTTTATTATTATGATGAAAATATGTTTATGAAACCAATTTCATTTCTACAGGTTATGATATAGAGAAAAGATGAACTGTTTATCAACCAAAACACGTCCCATGGTTTATTACATGATAAATTGATTATAATTACCATTTATTATCATGGGTTTTGATATAATGATTATTTTATTAACGTGTGTCACACTTGTGTGTGATTTTCATTGTTTTATGGGTGGGACCCCAATCTCCCTCGAATGGATTTTGCAAAAAATTATATCTTATGAGATAATGATTAAATAAATCAAGTTTTCTTGATATACAATGCGTATAAGTATGATGTGTTTGATCCACTATGGGAAATAAGTGATGATTCATAATCAATTCTGAAACGGGAAATATGTGTAAATGCCTGATCTATTATAATTTTATGGTCTCTGATTTTAACCTTGGTATATAAATGGTTTATATAAATCGGATGATGAAACACTTATATAACATTAATGTATGGTTTATGATTGATTTATGATGATTTATCACTCTAATGATTTATTTATTTTTACATAATAATGATTAATGTTTATGATACATGATAAATTGTATATAGATTTTGAAATTTATTTTCACAATATCATACCATTATACTTATATTATTCTTTCATATGATCATGGATTAGCATCTCCCATGTTTACTATTATTGATCATCTGATATCACCCTTTCCTATTTTCCCATTCCCAAGGTTATGTGAAATGTTTTATGGAGATCTCATTATACTAGGTAACTCATTTTTCTTAAAAAATTTATGAAACCATTTTATAATTCAATGAAATGTGACTCTAATTTTAAAACATATGTAGTAGTAGAAGAGTTACAAAAATCTAATGAAAATTTTATGTAATTCAGGTATGAGGGGTAGTGACCAACTTCCAAGTGGCCAAGAAGAAGAATAAATCACACATAACTCTATGTCACTACTAGTGGTTTAGAGAGTGTTGTCTCTCAATCCTTTGGTTTCACTAAAAGACACCAATTATATAGAAACATTAGTGCCACGGTCCATACACCTTTTAATGGGCCTATAAAGTCAACTAAAATAATTTTCCTTTATCTAAATTTCATTATGTACTATGTACTAATTTATTGTAATTTATCAATATAGATCTTTCACACCAGGCCAAGTAGATTCCTAAGGTGTCTGTAGAGTTACCCAATGTTGTAAGGGGTTATAAGTAGTGTAGTCTACCTCTAGTTTCCTGGGCCTCAATTTACTAGTTGGTTTAATAGATGATAAAGTCCATGAATATGGTTCCCCTGATATCAAAAATAAGGGGGAACATGATATCTCTACAAATATCATAATATTTATAATTCTTAATAAAAACTATTATTTTTTCGTGATTTTTTAAAGTGAAATCCTGTTATTGTGTCACCATTCACTCCCATGGAGATAAATGATTCCAATGCAGCAGCTGATCTAGAGGAGAATATTGTTCACCGAATGAACCAGGGAAAAGATAAGTTTCATAAAATTCCCACTTTTAAAGATTATGATAAAACCAACATATCAATCGTTAAGTGTAACATGGAGGTGTTATTATATCCTTAAGAGAAATTAATGATATAAGATATTGATTTAGATTAAATACAGTAAGAATAGGAAGAGAAAAGTACCACATTTCAAATTGGAACTCATCTTGGTGAAATCTGTAGAAAAGTGTTTATCCTTACATACCAAAAAATTTATAGTGCATGAAAATTACATGGGTAATAAATCCGACTTAGGGTATTATATACGAATGATAAAAACTAAGTAATTCTATAAATGAAATAGAAAACAAATTGGAGCCTTATCATCCATACATCATTTGGTCTACTGGCTAGCTGGATGCGAACTCTACACAAATAGATGGTAAATCCAAGTGATAGTGGGGATTCTAAAGATCTCTCTAATAGATGAAATATGAATTCCTAACTATATATGGAGAAATCTAGTCATGGTAGTTTCCAACTAATTGGGTAAAACATTTTACCCACACAATGGATTCTCTGTTGATGATTCTGTAATGGATCACTTGATAGGAAGAGGAGTTCCAAATATAATTCTATACTCATATAAAGGATGAGTTGGTTACAATAATGAGGACTCAAATAGAGGTAAATAAAGATGATTTAGGACAAGAAATGTCTCATGTTTATTTTTTTTTTGGATTTTCAAGGTGGTCACAATGCATAGGTGGTCAAGGTGCACCTATAAATGGATTCTCAAATGGTTGAGTTGTTTAGGATAAAATATGATTTTGAATCCTATCAGAATAGGTTGTATGAACGTGATTTGAAAATTTATTGGGTTATTTGGAAATATATCTTATACTAAAGGATAAAATCTAGTATGTGGATGGTCTTTTTTTCTAATTTATCTATGTAATTGTGATTATTATTTATATTAGAATAATAATTTTGTAATTCATTTTATATCTATCATGATAATAAAAAAAATAATCTTAAATCATTAGTCCCACATGAGACAAGTGTATTCATGTTTTATAGGGAAATATGAGGAAACTCATGAAAATAATGGGAATTGGGTTGGGTGTGATTTTAGATAATAATTTACCATACTAGCATATAAATGTTTAGGGGGGTTTAATAAAACAGGTTTTGGAATTCCACAACAGAAATGGAAAGTGGGAGAATGTTACATTATAAAATTAATTATCTACATTATATAATGAAAAAAGAAATATCATAAGTGTGACCATTATGAAACTATCCATAATTAAATATCATCATTTATATCACTTGGTATAGTGGAAAATAAATAGAAGATTATTGATATGAAAATATCCGTAAAGAGAGGTTTAAATAATAATATTGTTGATATTGTTTCCCCTAGGATGTGTTCCATTAATGGGACACAAGCTGAGACATGGGAACTATGCCATCAACATATACTGTAGTGAGTTCAGGTTTAAATGAAAAACATATGTCAATTGAAATTCATTGGGGAAAAATGTTGTAATGAAATAGGGGAAGCTTAAATAGAGTTATATAACTCTTATGGATACATATTTATACATTAAAAATATTAAAGAGGCTTCCCAAATTAGATGGAGATCATATGGTTTATTGTCATTATGGGACAGATGTAAATGAAAACCCCTTGAGGGATATGTAGATGAAGATGAATCATGCTCTAATGAGGGGACCAATGTGATCCCTTAGTCAGTATCGTCTTGTTTAATATAGCTTATACTATATCAGTTTTAATGTATAAGGTATTATAACTTGGACTATCATAGTGATGGACTTTTAGATCATAATTATTTGAAAAATGGAGATTTCTCCTACATTATATTCATATAACTTAGACCGTGGTGTAGTTGGGGTAGTATATACACTAATAAGTGTAAGGTAAACCCAATGTTAATTAAAATCCTAACATTAATATATATGAAAACATGGATGGATACATGTAGTTTATAGTTAAGATTCATTTTATTACTAGGTGTCTAGTTTATGCTTATACGACATGGACTATTATGATGATGGGTTTTATAGTTGTACAATATAGACCCTCACCATTGAGAATAACATTTATTTAGAATCATGATGGTTTGTGAAACTTGATTAATGAGGAACTGAACATTAATATGAGATAGTGGATTTAGGGGATTTTAAACTCACCATAGGGTAGGAGATCCATATTTCACTATATATCGAATTTAATATGAATAAAGTCACAAAATGTTCTAGGTATAAATATCTACTCAGATATCGCTCAAATACATGAGAAAGAGGGACAATTTTGGGATCTATTATGAGATAATTGAAGATAAATCCCATCCGGAACAAGTTTAGGTGTCCTCACATGGATACTTTCATTACAAAATAGTCCAAATATGAAAATACATAAGTTGTAGTGGAAATTTCATAAACCTGGGTACTATGTTGATATTAATTTTTAGGAATTAGATGATTGATCTGGATGTCTTAACATTTCCCATGGAATGGGAACCAAGCCACACACAATTCTCAGGGGAGGTGTCTTATGTGACCAACAACAAGAGCATGGTTCATTATGACACCAAAACCACCCCAAAAGGGTCTATCCACTCAGATGTGTGCCATTGAATTATGAAATTTTAATTCATGAAATAGGGATAGTTATATGTAGTTTAATGTTGTTTAGGAATAATATTTACCATGTTGTTTAAAGTCATAGAGTAAGGAAGGGAAACACACAATTTAACATCATATGATGAAGATCCTATGTTATATTGTTTAAAGTCGAGAAACCAGGGCTTTTGGGGTTGGGTGGTTTAACATAACAATTTCAATTTGTTATTCAATTCATTTTAATGTTCTTCTTCTAGTACTATGGTTATTGAGTTTAACATCATACTTCTACGATATTTAGGGATTCACTATTTTTAGTTATTACATATCATAATTGGGTTAATCTACATAACTTTTACGTTCATGTGAGTCATGATCATTGTAATAAAAAAGGGGAAATAGAATATTACATAAATTTAGAGAGAGAGAGAATAATGTGGTTGGATAGTTTAGGGTTAGAATGTTATTTTGACCACTCTATGGTAACATGTAAATATGATAGACCATGAATTAGTTGATTCCAAAAGGCTAGTCCACCCTACAAATGTATAGATATGCATGGGGGAATAAAACCATGGGTGTTAATACTCCACGTGAATAAAGGGGAGTGGATTAAAGGTAAATTAAGTCTCTATGATTCTGAATCGACTATATAAGTAGTATATAGACTATTTATTACTATAGGGATATTTTATGAAAATACATGATTCTTTATAATATTACCAAATATGGGGAAAAGAATATTAATATCTATAAACTATTTATAAAGTTAGGTTTTCATCATGTTATTTTCAGAGATGTTTCCTCTTGGTTGTGTTCTTTTTACAAGAAAATATAAAGGACTAAGGAAAAATTTCATCTCCATATAATAATGAGAGTCTATTTAAAAAATGAAATGTTAATGTGATAACTAAAACTCTGAATATACAAAGTGTGATTGTGAAGGGAAGTATGATACCCAATAAGAGTATGATCGGTCTATGATTATTCTGTTATACAATGAGAAAACCTATTAGGATATCAATAATATTTCAAGGTATGTAAAATAGTGAAACATCAAAAAATATGATAATTCGAACTACCAAGAGAGAACCTTGAATTAGATTCAAGAATGTTTTATTGGGGGATTTAATTCCCGAGTTGTATAGTAGTTAGTATTTAATTAAGCATTAATGACTGGATGTTATTTGATTTTTTTTCAATGAGTGTTGTATTTTTTGTTGGAGTTTTTTGTTGGATATTTTTTCACACAATATTTAATTTAGTTCTAGAGGCGTCGAACCAGAAGTGAAGAGCTCCAGAATTCATTCAAATGTGGATGCATTGTATGGATACTAGTAGAGGAATATTATACCCTTGTGGATATGCATAATCATTAAATTAACAAAATAATTTTTAGAAGAAATAATCCTTGTTTTTTCTATATTTTATTTTTTGCATAATGAGTCATTGTATTAAATAGTGAATCCCATCATGGGATTAGTTTAGTCATGGTAAAGGTAAAGTAAAATAAATTTCATTGGGGAAAATATATATCAACAATTAGTTCCATACATTTTCAAGAACTATTTGAGTTTGGATAGTCCTTGGGAGGTAACTAACTCAATGACTATAAAAAATAGAATGTTATTGTTTGATAAAAGAATTAATGGGGTTTTAGAAGGAATAAGAGAGCTAAAATAATAAGGGGTGGTTCTATAAGATTAGTGCTTGTAGTTTGCGGCCGGAAAAGAGAAAGAAGAAGATTATCTTTATGGGTATTGAGTGTAATATATAAGTGTTCTGTTAATCAAAAAAATCTAAATTGGAAAAATGATTTATGGAATTATTCATAATAAATTAAGAATAGACTATTTTTTAGATGATGAAGTCAACGTACTATAGAGGCGGAGGACAATGCTATAGAAAAAGAAACACATATTGTATATTTTTTCTATTTCATGGAGTACAACATTTTATTTTGAAGATTTATCTTTCTAAAACATGAATTGATAGTGTGGGAATTACCATGGACAAGTTCAAGATTAAATGCATTCAAAAAACACAAATTATTTGGAAGACCTAAAGATTGTAAAATGATTTTTAGGGTCTATAAAAAAGAAGGATATCAATGTATTTCATTGATAATTTAATTATCAAATATATTAATCTAAAAAAATCATTTTAGTGATTGTGGGAAAGGTTGAACGATTTTAGTGATTGAAAAAATATTCAAATGGAGGATAACCTATTGTGGTGATCACAGTCATGTGTTTCTGAATTATTTGTGATAAATAGGGAACAACACTTAGGGTTCTTTAGTAATCATATAGGGCTTAGGTATTAATAAAGTATGATAAATATGGTGTTATGTTATTTAGTGTAGTAAGTGTAAGAAATTTTATATTCAAATACAAATTGGAAAAGTGGACATGAAATTGTGTGTTTCAATCATCATTTTTATTTGAATTTAAATATTTCAAATAAATCAATGTAGCATTTCATTGTATCTGCAATTTATGAAATAAATTTCATGTATGACCTAGAATTTGAAAAGAATAGGTAATTCAGTTTAAAACCTGTTGTTTAGAAAGAGTCTTAAAACAAGAGTTTTAGATGTAACCATGTGAGGGAAAAATGAAATTTGGAGGAAAATAATGGGAATGATTTTATTCAAAAGGGTTATATAATAGATCCATATTAAGGGGATTTATTCAAGTTAAAAGAGGTGTTTCACCACACTAAATTCATAAGGGACACTTTTTATATCATAAAACCTAAATTAACTAGGTTTCATCCACAACATTGATAAAAAAGGCATATATTTTAGGTATTATATATAAAATAATATAGTATTTATTTAAAAATTAAATAAGAAACCATACTTAAACATATAAAAAAAGAAGAAAAGTTCCTAGAAATAATTCAATTGAAATATCTTCTCACGGGAAAATTAAGAATAAGGAGGAGGGGGAATTGTTATTGAGAGAAAATAAAAAGTAATTCATTTATTGTTTATTGGAAATAATTAGGGAAAATATTTCAATTATAAAGTATTATATCAATGGATAAAGAATTTCCATGACATATCATTTAATATTTATTATATTGTACATGAAGGAGTTTATCATTTCTGTAGCAGTACTGGTTTTGATGGATTAACTTTTGAATAATTCTATGTAAATATCTTGATTTATACAGTAAGTTGACGCAATGTTTATGTGTAATGGGGCCTTATAAATAATATATTAAAAATATTAATATATATTATTACACAAACAAGCCTCGTTACCTAGGAAAACATGTCCCATTGTTCGGAAACATAGACGGAAAATATAAGACCATATTTGATTCTTAAATTATAGGTTTGACCTATGAGGGACATAAGGCTAGTTTGTATAGAACTATTTTTTGAGGTATTCATTGGAGTTTTATTTAATTAAAAAAAAAATTATTTTGTTTTATTTTAAATTACAAAAACCTATTTTTCTCTATTTATATATCATAAAAAAAATTGTGTTGGACATATAAAAACGTGTAGAATGGAGATAATTTTAGAACATTATTTATCATTGGGTTGAGATCATAGGATGTTGAGTAATGGTATCATGGTGGATTAAGTGGAAGAAAACACATCATATCATATCCATCATTGGTGAATGAATTCATCCCCAATTATTAATAATAAATTGAGGTTGGGATCTTTAATTAAATTTTATTCCTATTGAATTAAATGATTTGGAATTAATAAATTTTATACTTCTTGATCTATAATTTATTTTATCCTTAATATGGTCCTCAATTCTTGATTATTTTATTAATATATTAATCCCCTTGTTTCTCTTGATATTGCCCTATATATGTGATCATTGAATAAGAATGATTATTCAATGATGGTTTCACAGTGTTCATATTCTTTTCCCTTATCTATTCATCATTTTATTCACAATTATCCCATGGGGATATTATTCTACATTTCTATGGAGGGTTTGAGTTTAATCAAACCCTAAACCCATTTTGGTTGCATTAATGAGAAAATATTTAGTGATTTGTAGAATAATTGTGATGATTTGTGGGTTAAAGGTGATGAAGACATTGAATGTCGGCCAGATTCAATATCCTATTTCCATGAAAGTGGTTTGGTGTGATAGGGGATCCCCACAAGCATTCAAGTCGGTGAATTCTGACCACCAAAAATGTATTTTTCACTAATTATTCATTATCTACATTACTGAAGTGATTTAATGAGGAAGATGGTTTCATTTTCCCTGGAAATTACAGATTTGAAATATGAATGAGGTACATAGGTTTCAATGAGTAATCTAACAGTACATCATGTTTTCTAGGAACACATGTCTTGTCAGCCACATAGCTATAGTGCTTGGGTTTTCTATGGAGTTATGTATCACAAATTGTGTGGCACATCCCATGCACCAAGTGATCCTCCTGGAAAATTCAATCCCTCTTCAAACTAAACATGCTTAGGACCCATGTGAGACAGAATTCCATATAATCTGTTAGAACATGGGAATGCCTAGGGGTATATGGACATGGAATGATTCCTTGGGAAAGGCTAGGTATATGATAATGTATGTGGGATGACCTGATATACATGGGCCAGATTAAGGGCATATAGGTAGGCCCCAGGATTATAAGACTCACTGTGTATACTAGTACCTTCCAGGTTATACTAAAGGGCCAACCAATTCATGTGTTGGAAAGGAATTAACCAGGTGGCAAGGTGAAGTCTCCTACCATGTTATCTATATCTCACTCTATGTAATTTTCTTAGGAACTTCTACTTTCTGTATCAATTTCATATGGACTCTTATTTTTTACTATGAGTAGCATATCCTGGTCATTTTCTCATGAATAACAAGATGGTAGAGTTCATAGTGTCTTTTGATATATGGATTGAGTTTTTAGGAACATGAGTCATTTTCAGAATACCCTGAACTTGTAGTAGTGATTATGAACGATCATATGCAAGATATTTGGGTTAAAAACCGATGTCGCACCAAGGTGAGGGTCACCCACAATCCATGCAATGGTAGAGTGGAACACCCAATCAAGTTAGGGTGAAGGTCCTTTATACTTTTTAGTGTCACCCCATATAGTACTATGGTATGTTTTTTACATGTTATATGTGGAACCCCCTAATGGACTAGGGCATGAGTCCACTATCTATACCTACCAAATGCCATCCCTTACCATGTTAGGGAACCAATCATTCATGCTTGATTGGAAACACATGTCACACTAGGGTGTGGTTCCTTTATATATTGAGTGGCACCACATTATCACATGAATGGGTAGTTCTAATATTAGATATTGTGACCCACATAGCAGTTGAGTAGTGCTTAGGTGTAGGTCCTTTACATGATTTTTGAAAAATACATACAAGATGATGTGAATTTGTGATGGACCTTTAGAGATATATGAAGACTCATTGACTGAGGATAGTCTGTATAGATTTAGATCACCATTATCTCCCATATGGGTATCTTTATGAGCATATATCTATGATGGTATTCATATAACTCTTGTTATGGGTTGAGGTATCCTTTTCCCTATCTATTAATGACTACCATTTTTTTTATAGGGTGTCTTTATGGGTATGTATATCCTCAGCAGTGCATGAGATTTTACCACACATGTTGTCCCTTATAAAGATGATGGATAGTTCGGTGGTGACATCAATTTATCATAGGGATACTTGGTTTCATATGTTACATATTTTAGTCAGTATTGGAGATCAAGAGCCATGATGTCTCATATTTCTTTCATTCCCGTTTTTTTCAGGCTAGCAATTCATTTCATGTTGGAAATGTACTTTTCCACTTTAATCCATGGTTTTACTTTAGAATGGTCATTTTAAATTCTTTATTGGTTATTTAATGAATAATTTCCTATTTAATTTACTATATTTTATTATTCCTATGATCTATTTCATGGAGAAGGTTGGGATAATTTGTATAGTTACATTAGGATAACAAATTCCAATTTATAGATTCGTTCTCAGTGCTTCTTCATACCCCTAGCCAAAAAGAAGGCGTTATTTGGGTTTTTGTGGCCCATCCACCCTCCGGTTAGGAGGGACTCAGGAGGGATTAGTTATTATAGAGTGGTATCATAAGAGTTCATTCATTGGGATGGTTTTTAAAGATGTCCCTTTATGAGTAATTGGATTGGACAAAGGGAAACAATGTTGGGAACCCAATGTTCCTATTATAGCTGATGTACCCAATCATCTAGACTATAAATACCTTCTTATCAACTCTATGTAAAAGACATCAGCTGTAGGGAATATTGGTACATTAATCGCATTGGATTGCGTCCATTTATTATCCTTCATTATATATATATATATATTCTCTTTGACCTTAGTACATCTTGTTATCTATTGAGATGTCTACATGATAGGAACTAACTAGGATTTCAATATAGATTGTGAAGATTACCAATTGATTGATGATGACTTAGTTTAGTGAAATGATCATAACAGGTTTTCTCTAATTGGTAAAAGAGAAATGATATCACATATTGAGAAGCACATGGATCATTAGATTTTTGGTATCATCATCTGCTTGTTGAGAAGTTGATGGATCTGGTAGGATATGAAAATTTTATCCACAAGATTTTCTTGTTGAGTAAGTTATGAATAAAGAGAATATTAGGTAATAATTATGATATAGATCCTACGTTTGTAGTGGTATTATTTAATGTAGTGGTAAGGACTTTCTGGCTTATGCAGATCCAGACCGATGAGATGGATGAGTTCACAATTAGTGTTCTTTGGGGAGAATTAGTTGCTTATAGTGGTACCAGTAGATGATATACTTATTATGAGTGTGCATCAATGTTCATGGAAATATATATTTCTTATATTTCATTTTGATATAGACTCCCATATTAGGTGGTAGAGGATATGCCTAATCCTATAGTGTGAATGTCCCATATGGATATGACACCCTTATTAGTGGTTTCCAATGTAGTGAGACTTCTCTAGCAAGGCGCATGGTTTCACTCGATGCTTGTGTTGGTAATTTAGGACATGGAATTAGACACATAGATGATAGGGATTCTTTCCACACTAATATGTGTTCACAATATGTAATCTAAAACTGTACAGGTGATTCTGTTTCACCAAATGTGGATAGTATTAAGGTATGTAGGATGAGTTACTATGACATGTGTGTTTGAAAAAAAATGTGTTAAGGTTTAATAGTGGTCAATATTTAAGGTTTATATTCATGATAAGGTAAATATGGATTCAATAAGTGGAGGATCTTGACCCTGAGGGTTAGTGTGTGATTGAGTTATGGCATGTTTCTTCTGTACTCTAGTTGTTGTTTTGGTACAAATTCTTTAGAAACTTTTCAATGGAAGTATCCTATATTCAGGAAATAGAGATTCCAGTTGATAATTTTTGATTATCCATTATGTGTGAACGTGTATACAGATAGGATCTATGATCGCATGATTTTACTAATAGTGTGACCTAACTCTAGGAGGAGAGAAAGATCCTTGCAATGAATCTGTTCATATCTGACAGTAAGGCCCTATAATATATTCCTTGGTATGGACTAGTTTCTTACCAAATATTCCAAGAAGATTTTAAACAATTAGAGTTACAATATACCCAAGGTTTTTTCACAATACATTTCATCTAGGGTGATAAAGAATCTTATATTGATCTAGATGAGAAAATTTAAGCTAGGATACACACTATTTTATTAATTTTATAATATTACCCCATTGATATTAGTGCTCAGTGGGGTAGGATATTTAAGCATATGTATTCCATCAACAGTTTAGGAAATTAGGGACTTCTTCACCAATTATGTTTTTAGACATATATTGTGCGGGATAGAAATTTTCATTGACATAATCACCAAGTACACACCGATATCTTTTATGGAATATCAAATGGGCCTTACCAATCCCTTGAAGATGAGGGTACAATTAGAGAACCTTTAAGATAATGTCTTTATTAGACCCAATGTTTTTCCTCTGTAGCTCAAATTTTGACCATTAAAATGTGGATGGGATCTGGTGGATTTTTGTTGATTATTATCACATGAACAAGGAAAAAATAAAAAAAGTTAAACAACATTGATGATTTATTACCTTATTGAAAAGACGATGGGCATGAGTTGGTTCATAAGTATTGATCTATGGTTTTCCTTCCAATATTTTACAGTTAATGAATTTGATATCCATAATATGGAATTAAAATGTCACTATAGACACTATGAGTTCTTTGTAATTCCTTTTTTTTGTGAAAAAATCCCTCACAGTGTTTGGGAATTTTATAAACAAGATCTTCATCTCCCAGATCCTGTGTGTGGTGGAGTGTGAAGTCATATAGAGTTTGCATCCTCAGGGTTCCCCCTTGTTCCATTATTCTTGAATACTCAGTTTCATATCATGATATCTCTATTGGCGAACATCGTCAGCCATTCAATCTCCTTTGATGGGGAAATACCTATGTGCAACTTGTTCTAGTTTTATCTCCTCTCTTTAATAATTTTATTTGTAGGTTTCACTCACCCTCTTAGTTTATAAATCCCCCAGTTCTACATTTGGATCTCTGTCAACGAAGCCTCTTCCATTTTCCACCATCCATTTTTGGTTCTGCATGCGGGAATCTACGTTCTAGATTGATTGCAGTCCTACTCTAGCATTGTTTTCTCCATGTGTCTTGCTGCTTTTGCTTCAGGTATACTGTTCATTAGCCCTCTTATAGTATTATTACACTGTTCCTCTTCTCATGACCCCATAATGGTTAGGGTCAATGGTTTCATGGAATTTCGGATGGTGTTGGTGGGTTCTAGTAACAGTAGTTTGATCTTGAGGTTTGCATCTCATTTTCTTGTTCAGTTCACACTTATCAATAAAATGATGGTCATAAATTTTTGTTCTGTTTTGTGGATGTGTTTGGTCCTAGATAGGGTTTTTTTCCCAGCCCTTCTATTTCACATTGTGATGGCTTGGTGGTTCTAACTTAACCTCAATTTGATTTTTTACTCGTGGGTTCTCACTTAGCCAAAAATTTGTTTTTCAAAATTCAAAAAAAGAAACAAATTTTCAGTATGTTACACAATCATGTTTACTCTATATCAGAGGAGGATCATAGAAAGTAGGCGATGATGGTCCTATAAATACTCATACAGAACCATATTTTTTATAATCTCTCAATATTCTACTATTGGATTCATGATTTTCACATTTTAGGGCAAGTAATTACTATAAATGGATTAGTGTAGATCCATGGATGATTGATGCAATGATATTTTTGGGAGCTACCCAAAACTGTATCAGTGTTGGATATTTTTCATAGCTTGGCTTGGTTCTATAAGAGGTTTATGTATAAATTTTATATAGTATCATCCCATTTAAATTCACTAAAATAGAAATTGTATACTTTTTCATCATTAATAAAAATTTGAATGAATTCAAGAATTTTAGGTTGATTTTGACTAATGATATAGTGTTGTTACTAATAAAGGTGGTTATAGAGTGTTTAGTGTTTTATGATTCCTATGGTACCTTCCCAGCTATTTGTTGATGTAAATTTAGGAATCTACCACATATGGTTCATGGTAGTTGAGACTGAATTAGTAGAACTATGTGACCCACAACGTAGATTTGTCAGTAGTTTTCTTCTCTCTAAATACGAGTAGTCACTATCATCTGGGGGTGATATTTATTTTTTTACTTATACCATTAGAGTATCATGTATATATTCTATTGTAAATATAATATCTTAAGAAAAAGTCATTGGTTATAAATTTTATAGGACAATGACATTAATATAGTATATACTCATGAAAAGTGTAACATGTTGGAGGATTTCCTTAGTAGGAATTACCATTCTCTCTTAGAGGAGGAGGTGTCTGAGCATTTAGATTCTTTATATCAGAAGATAGTGGAGGATGGGGTGCATCTATTCATCAATATATTGAAGTGAATCCTCTAATCCTTCAGAATGTGAGAGAGGCTCAGTTTCGAGACATTCAATGTTCATAAATTAATACATATACTCAATAGATTATCCATATGAATTCTCTAACATATATGAGGACATCCTCCTTTTATCGGGACTAAAGTTTATTGACATCATGTTGTGATAATGGGTGATGATGGTATTTCCAACATCACACATTTCTATGAATCTTGGTGTATAAATGATGTACAATGACATTTAGTGCCACTTTTTATGGGCTAGAATAAGGTATAGTATAATAGAGTTCATCTCTCAGTATAGAAAATGTCAGTAATAGAAAGCTATATAGTAGGTTAAAGTATGTATTAAATTGTTTCATATGTTCCAAGAGTGGAAATGGGACAACATATACTAAGTCTTTTTTATGGGTCCTCCATGGATATTGAGTGGCTATGATTCTATATTGGTGATAGATGACATATTTACCAAGTCAGTACTCTTTCTTTCCAACCTATGTTTGTGTTTTATAGTGTTTTATGGAATTATTATGTATGAGAGAACATTTTGGCTTCACTGGGTACCATTAAAAATTTTCCTTGAATATGATGCATCAATGATATCATAGTTGTTTTGAGTCTCAATAGATTCCTTCATGTCCAAATTGAGGATGAGTAAATTGTTACATCCCTAGATGGATAGGAAGAATCTGTTGAATTTCCTTATGTGGGAGGATATGTTCAGACCATGTGCGTTCGACTTCATTCAGAGAATGGGGGATAAATTTCCATTGATAGAGTTTTCATATAAAAACCATTATCACTATATGATTGGAATGGACCCCTTAATGGACCTATATGGGATACACTATTCCGTTCTGTTATACTAGACTAATATTGGTGAGAAATATCATGTTGAGAGATAGATTGTGAAATATATGACAGAGTAGTTTTACGTGAACTCTGAGATTATGAGGATAACCCAGATTCAAAATAAATCTTACATAGATTGACATTGTAGGACCTTGGAGTTTGATAAAGGAGGCCAATTTTTTATGAGATCCCCCCCCCATGACAAGGATTTCGAAGATTCATCTTCGGAGGAAAGGTATTTTTGGGGTCTATTGGTCTATTAGAGATCTTATGGAGGGTTGTTAGGGCTTCATACAACCTATTGTTTTCCACATTGATAGATAATGTTCATGAAACTTTCTATGTGTCACAACTGAGAAGATATGTGCATGATCCGATGTAGGTTATTAACTAGGGAGAGCTATAAATCAATGATGGATCCACCTTCATGGAGTACCCAATGGTCATCAAGGATCAATATGATGAGATACTACATCTATAGAACAATACCTTTGATTTCATGTTTATAGAAACATGGAAGTGTGTAGGAGAGATCGTAGGAGCTTGTGATTCAGATGTTGATAGAGTAACACAACCATTTTTTAGTATAAATTATTATGGGTGAAAATATAGAGATGGAAATTTAGAAAATATATATTTTTGAATACCAATTATATATTTCCGTGATTTTATTAGGATTTTTCGTCAGATTATGTGTAATGTTTTTTTTCGCAACCCCTGAATTAATATACTAAAAATATTAATATATTTAAATGGAAATGTACACAAAGTTTCAGTGGAAAGAGATATTTAATTTTTTTAGGACCTAGGATGGGAAATTATAGATCATAGATAATTTTAGAATGTGGGTTTTATCCTAGGATGTAACTAATGTTGGTCAATGACATAGGTTCGGTTGAGGAAACCATATGTAGTATGTTTGATTAATATAATTATTAATATTTTTTATTTTATTTTAAATTACCACAACCAATGTTTCTCTATATATAACTATTAATAAAAATTATACATGTTTATATGCCTGAAAACTGCGGTAATTGAGAGAGTATCTAGGAATTTTTCACTGGTAGGTTGAGATCATTGGAAGATGATTGATCGTATCATAGCGGATTAAGAGAAATCTAATGATGCAAATCATCTCCATAATTAGAAAATGTATTATTCACCAACTTTCAATCCTAAATCGAGGTAAGACTCGTTAATTATGTCCTACAGACTTTTTATTAAATTATTGATAGTTGATTAATTATCTACTTCTTCATTTCATATTTATTTTATCCTTCTCAAGAGACACGTTAAATTATTATATTATCAATCCAATAATCTTCTTATTGCACTTGATATCACCCCATTTATGTGATAGTTGGACATGAAAACTTGGAAAATTATTCTCTCACCTTGGTATTCTAATGTTTCCATCTATGTTTACCATTTTCATAATCATTGTCTCATGGGGTCATGGTTTTAATTTCTTTAGGGCAGGTTGAAGCATAACCGAACACCTGATATCCTTATGGTAGTATAAATAGGGAAAATTTTACAAATTGGATGTAGGATTTGGATGATTCATTGGTTACTGGTGATGGAGTCATGTTTTAGAGGCCTTATTCTACATCCTCCATCCCTGGATGTTTTTAGGCATAACAGTAGATCATCCAAGGAGTTTGGGTGTCAAGAATATTTACTCCAAAAAAGGATCTAGCAGGAAAAACACTAGATCCAAACTAATAAGGGAGTTTCAATGTAAAATGTTTTGTGAATAGAAGAGTAAGGTAAAAATATGAAATCTATGTTAATAACTGGGTATTATATGGAAAAAATAACTGTGTGGTGTTTATTCTAAGAACAAATTCCATGAATCCACTTAGCTGATATTCTAAGGATTCCGGTGTAGTTAAGAATAAAATTTCATGTTTCATATCCAACATTTCATGAGATCCTTGGTTGTGCCCAAATTTACCCTACTGGTAAAAAGCGGTCGAGGTAGTACATGCAGAGGTCGAGTCCACAGGGACCGAAGAAGTAACCTTGAGACGCTATGATTTGGTGAAGGATGGGCTATGATGTATCCAACTTTGGTTTTGATTTTGGATGGTTTTAAAGAACACTAATAAACCTAAGTGAATTAAATTCAAATAAAATGGGTTGATCTTAGGATTATGCTCGGGGTGGATTGAATTAATTTTACTTCTTTAGAAAATTTTGGTTTTATTAATTCTTGATAAATCCATTCTTCAAAAATAACACTACCTTCAACATTTTCTGGTTTGGTGCTTAATAAACATAATTACTAATCCCCTATACACTTATAGAACCAAATTCATGATCTCCTCGAGGTATATGGTCATTTAGTAATTGAATTTAGTTTTCTCAAACATAGTAAAGATGAAGAGTAGAAATAACTGAAGAATGGATGTCTTAAATTAATTATCCAATTAACAACAATTCGTTCATAAAATAACATTCAACCCAGACTTTTCATCCACCTAAGATCAACACATTAAATGGTTATCCCTCCATTGATGGTATACTCTCAATGGTGGGCGGAAGATGGCTTACAAGAATTTGATTAAAGAAATTAAAATCGTGGAAATAACGAGCACTCCTCCGTGTGTGTGAATGAAATTCACACCTATTTGTGAAATAATTCACAACAACACAAAGATATCACTGTTCTTTGTGAAAATTTATTTTTATTAAATTAATGGAAAATATATAAGAGAAATATGTTTATTAAGAAAAAAACGTACATGGAAATGGAAAACATTACAAAGGAACTTTTGCAGCATAACCTTACAATGAAACAGGCAACAAAAGATGATAAGAAAAATATACGCCCCTATTCCCTTCACCACTAGCTCTTTATATAGACATATTAGGATTCTTAGATCTGACCCCCATAATAAATTCACCACCCAATAACTAATAGAGTAAAAAGTATGGTGAATAATCAAAAGGAAATTGATGTTTCAAAGTTTACCCAGAAAACTGTCCAGGTTCATCCAACATATTGACGTGTGAATTTGTAATTGAAGAAGGCCGAATCCATAGGGGTCGTAGAGATAAATATCTTCTTCCATATGTCCTCTATGATCTGTAAAAACTTCAAGATATTTGGCTTAGTCGTTTGGATGTTATGGTCGAAATGGTGGGACAACTTTATGTGCATTAATGTCGGGTCCACCATTTAAATCTCATCTTCAGGTCCCTTTATCATCATGAAAACATCAGAATGAGCTCTGGCCACAGTTGAATAAAAAGATCCTCATAGTTTTTTTATTTCTAATGTATAAATTTGAGCTTCATTGAGATTGTTTTGTGGGCCCCACATTTGTTTGATGGGCCATAGAACCATTATGCTTTTTCCGGCAGGTTTTTGCCATTAGGTGCAAAAAATATCCATCTTCACTTGTGATTCATCCATCAGACCTAAAAGAAAAACTATTCCAAATAATGTGAAAATCATATACCAAATTATCATATTAAAATGATGAATATTTTAATTTCCACAAGCAAATTATTGAGTGGGCCCAAATTGACACTTTAAGCATGAATTGCAGAATGATGGGAAATGAAGATTAATTTATGAATTGGACTAAAATTGATGTTTATTCACTTTGAAACACATTAATATTAAGATCTTAACAATGAATATTATCCACTTTATATGACTAATCAGACCCCCCAAATTGAGTTTTTCTAGTCTTGAGAAAAATATATTACAAATTTGAAATTAAAATCCCCTTTTCCAAAAACATTTAAATACACATTGCTCACACCAAAGACCTCATACCAAAAAAATTATGGAACCCATCGAAATCATTTAAAACAAGATAGTTCCATAAGCATATCCGAAGCCCAATACCATTCCTTTGTTCAAATTAATCACCACATTTCATCCAATTTCAATTAAGCATGGGAAAGTGTTGTGCATCACAAAAGATATGGGGCCCATTTTATTGTTCAAGGGGAAAAAATGGAAGCGCTAGGTGGGAATCACATTAAACCTTAATATGATTATCCATTTTTTTTTGATTTTTTATGATTTTTTTAACCACATTAGATATGAAAAGACTAACTCTGGGCAAGAAAACTATGGATTAATGATCCCCAAGTGTCGGACGCCACACATTTGCACAAAACATTTCTCTATGTGGTCATATTTTTTTTTATACTCAAATTAAAGAAAAAGTGACCCCAGAACCCTATACTATAATGAAAGGGACCCAAGAACTAAAATTTACTCCCACGATCTAGTAGACGTGCATTGTGGAATTTTTATTAAGAGGTTGAAAATGTAATCTTTGAAAAATCACAACGGACAACCGCACTTTCCAAAAACTATGCTCATGAACTTAAACATTCATTAAAATCATAATCAAGGCCTGAAAATTTTATTTGATATCCAATTTTATAGTTTTCAATGTGTGTTATCATGTTTAAGGTTAATGGAATTTTTCTTTTCATGCATTTTTTTATTCACAAAATAAAAAAAATCATTTTTTATCTTCCCCCAATATAGAATAACATTGTCCCCAGTGTTTAAAGAAATGAAAAGTTAGAAGGGGGTAGGAGAGGTGTTCAAAGATGAAATTGAGAATGGTAAACATGGAACAAATTCACCTGGTTTTTGAAGTTGAAGTTCATGATGCTCCAAATTACTCCTTTTATCTCTTAGGTGATGTAGGCACGTCCTTGATTCAACATGTATCACCCAAAATAGTTCATGAACCATACAATGAAGAACAAATCAGACAAAACAAACAACACAACAATTTATTTAATTCCATATACCATCATTTTTATGGTTTTCCATGTTTTTTTTAAATAAAACTAATGATACATTGTCTTCATTTAAATTTCTAGGTAAGGTATTACTCAGGGATCACACTGCGTGGCACAGATGAATATGGTGCTCCCCTTTCATACCCATCCATACTCATAAAATAAGAATAGGTCAGGAGTCTAATTTTTTTTAACCTACAAAAACATAAATAAAATAAACTGATGATACATTGTCATCTATATATTTTCTGTGTAAGGTATTACTCAGGGTTCACACCACATGACACGGATGAATACAGTTCCCCCCTTTCATACCCATCCTTACTAATAAAAGAAGAATAGGTCAACAACCTATATAAAAAAGAACAAAATGAAGAAGAAGGAAAAAAAAGACGATTCACAGTGATTGAAAACATGAAAACCACGGGTTGCCTCCCATGAAACGCTTTTGTTTAACGTTGTTATCCCGACTTGTACCCTAAATCTATCAATTTTTCTCTGGTTCATATGTTGGGTCAGTTAACTCCTCCTGGATTTCTTGTTTATTGAATGATTCAACAAATGGTTTTAACCTATGACCATTGACTTTAAAGACATAACCACTTGTGGGATCCTGAATCTCTATTTCCCCATGAGGGTACACATGATGCACTAGGTATGGACCATACCATCTGGACCATAGCTTTCCTGGGTGTAGATGAAGTTTTGAACTATACAAGAGCACAAATTTTCCCAGTTCAAAGTGTTTGACTTTGATATTCCTTGATTGGTAGGCTTGAACTTTAGATTTATTGAACCTTGAATTTTCATAAGCCTCCATCCTAAGCTCCTTGAGTTCATTAAGATCTAATTTCATTTTTGTTTCAGCCAATGAAATATCAATGTTCATTTTTTTATTGCCCAAAATGCATTATGCTCAATTGCAATATGTAAATGACATGCTTTTCCATAAACCAATCTATACAGTGACATGCCTAGGATAGTTTTGAAGGTAGTTCGATATGCCAAAAGGGCATCTAAGAGTTTTCCAGACCAATATTTCCTATAGGGATTGACAGTTTCTTCAAGAATTTGCTTAATTTCTCTATTTTCCAACTCATCTTGACCGTTGGTTTGAGGATGGTATGCAGCGGAAACTTTATGAGTAATAAAATACTTAGACATGAGTGAATAGAATGGGTGGTTGCAGAAATGGGTTCCACGATCACTGATTATAGCCCTAAGAATTCCAAATCAAGAAAATATATGCTCTTTCAGAAATTAGATCACGACATGGTGGTCATTGGACTTGGTGGGAATGACTTCAACAAATTTTGAGACATAATCAATAGCTAAGAGGATGTAGAGGTATCCCTTAGAGTTTGGAAAGGGTCCCATGAAATCAATTCCCCAACAATCAAAGATTTAAACGACCATAATTGGAGTGAGGGGCATTTGATTCCTTTTGGTAATCGATCCTAATTACAGACACTGAGGGAAGCTTTTGCATAATTGGAAGGAATCCTTAGTGAGGTTCTGCCAATAGAAACCACTTTGGAGGACCTTTGCAGTGGATTTCTTTTTAGAAAAGTGTCCTCCACATTCCTCTCCATGAAAAAATTTTAGAATGGACTCTTGCTTAGACAAGGGAATATATATCTTGATGATTTGATCAGGACAAAACTTGAAGAGATAAGGATCATAAAATACATAGTGTTTGACATCAAAAAGGAATTTCCACTTATCTTGTGTCCCCATGAATTTTGGAATGTCACCCAACACCAAATGGTTTTCTATGTCAACATACCAAGGGAAATAACTCACTGAATAGAGGTGCTCATTGGAAAATGAATCAGACACATAGAGGTGGTGTGATTTGTCTTTTAATTCCATCATAGAGAGGTGATTAGCTACAATATTTTCAACACCCTTTTTATCCTTAATGGTTAAATAGAACTCTTGAACAAGGACCCACCTAATCAATCTAGCCTTGAATCTTGTTTTTCAAAAAGTTATTTTAGTGTTGAATGGTCAGTGAAGACAATGATGAGTGATCCTATGAGATAAGACAATAATTTCTCTAAGGCAAATACAATAGCAAGCAACTCTTTCTCAGTTGTGGTGTAGTTTAATTGTGCCTCATTTAATGATTTTCTTGCATAAGCAATGACACGTGGAGTTTTCTCACACCGTTGTCCAAAGACTGATCCTACAGTGAAGTCACTTGCATCACACATGATCTCGAAAGGAAGATTCCAATTTGGAGGTTTCATGATAGGTGGAGATGTAAGAGTTGACTTGAGTGTAGAGAATGATTCCTCACTGCTTTCTGTCCATAAAAATGGAGCATCTTTTACCAATAGAGCAAAAAGTGGTCGAGAAATAGAGCTGAAATTCCTAATGAACCTTCTATAAAAACTAGCATGTCCTACGAAGGACCTCACTTCCTTAACAGTTTTAGGAGAGGGAAGGTGATGAATTATTTCAACCTTAGCTTTATCAACTTCAATCCCTCTACCAGATACCAGATGATCTATAACAAGTCCTTCCCTTACCATGAAATTGCATTTTTTCCAATTCAGTATGAGGTTCTTATCCTCGCACCTTGACAAAACCCTTTCAACATTTATAAGGAATCCCTCAAAAGTATCCCCAATGATTAATTAGTCATCCATGAAGACCTCTTAAAAATCACCCACCATATCTGAGAATATTTCCATCATGCACCGCTGGAAGGTACTTGGGGCATTACATAAACCAAAGGGCATTCGCTTGAAGGAAAAAGTGCTGAATGGACAAGTGAAGGTTGTTTTTCCTTTATCCTCTAAGGAGACTTAGATTTGATTATACCCTGAGAATCCATCTAGGAAACAATAGAATTGATGACCCGCCACTCGCTCGAGGACTTGATCAATAAAGTGTAAGGGGAAATGGTCTTTCAAGGTATAATAGGTGAGCTTCCTATAGTCAATAAAAACTCTCCATCCACTACTTACCCTTGTTGGAAGCATCTCTATATCCTTGTTGGTTATTACTATGATTCCAGCCTTATTTGGAACCACATGGATTCGGCTAACCCACTCACTCTCAGCTATAGGATAGATGAAACCATCTTTTAACAATTTCAAAAGTTATTTTCTCACTACCTCCATGAGATAATGATTGAGTCGCCTCTGAGGTTGACGACATGGATTTGACTAAGATTCAAGAATAATTCTATGAGTCCCGATAAGTGGGCTAATCCCATGAATATCAGATGGGGTCCATCCAATGTCTTTCTTGTGTCTTATAAGGACATATAGAAGCATCCTCTCATGATCAGATTCAATAGATAAAGAAATGACAACAGTAAAGGATTTATTTTCCCCTAAGAACGAATACTTTAGTGATGAATGTAAGACATTAAATTCAAGATCAGATTGGTCATGAATTTCCAAGAAAGTATAAGACTTTGTATTGAACTTAGTTTCTTTGTTCAGATTTCTTGACAAAATTGGTTCCTTGTGAACAGAATTTTCATTCACTAAATTTTCTAGAGTAGTGTCATGAATGGATATGGACTCAATGTTGTTGATTTCAACCATTGTATCATTGATTTGTGATTCTAGAAATTCATCAATAGAGCTGTCTGAAAGAGATTCAATCCAAGGAGACAAATTTGCCTCACATGAATAAAGAAAATCAATCTCTTCTTGACTTAACCAACCTTCGGTAATTCCTTAATGTTCGTTGAGTTCATTATCAAAACTACCAATCCAATTAAACTCATGGATCTCTTCATCATCCCCAATTTGAGAGTTTTCATTGTAGATGTTCAAGTCTAGACTCATGTTTCCAAAGGTGATGGTCATGTTCCAATTTTAGACTCAAATAACAGATTTCATTATTGCAAGGAAGGGACAACCAAGGATGATTGGGGTTTTCTCCCTAGGGCCTAATCTTGGGTGATTTTCCAGAACAATGAAGTCAGCTGGGTAAATGAAATTTTCAACTTTCAAAAAAATATATTTTAAGATCCCCTTTGGAACTCGAACAATATGATCAGCAAGTTGAAGAGTAAAAGATGTGGGTTAGAGTTCTTTGAGCCCTAACTGACAATAAATGGCATAAGGAATGAGGTTAACACTGACACCTAGATCACACAAGTCTTTTACAACTTTGTTCTCTCCTAGTTCAACATTTATGTACAGGCATCCTGGGTCTTTCAACTTAGGAGGAATGGTCCCTTGAATGGTGGTACTCACATTATCAGCCAAAAAGACATGGTTTTTATGTGGAAATTTTATTTTAAAAGTGCAAAAGTCCTTAAGGTACTTTGAGTATGAAGGTATGGTTTCTATGGAATCGAGAATGGGGATGTTCAACTTGACTTTTGAGAAGATTTCCCTCAATGTTTCACTCAATTCAGGCTTGGTTTTCCCCCTCATGCATTGAGGAAATGGTGCAGGTTGTGGAGTTGTTTGTTGAAGTGTTGTTTCTTTCAAATTGTTATCAGTTTCTTTAGTTTTATGTGGTGGTTCATTTGAATTTTCATTAGAGTTTGAAGCTTCACATGGTTTCTGACTTATTTGATCAGGGTTTTCAATTGATTTCCCACTTCTTAAAACTATCACAGCCTTTAGTTGTTCATGAGTTGTTTTAGTGAAAATTGTATATCCCCTTGATGTTTATTGTGGAATGGCCTATGTGGGCATGGGGGCCTTTTGAGTTTTTATGGTTTGATGTTCTTGTTTAATGGATGATAATTCTGATTTCATTTTGTCCATTTGTTTGCACAGTTGTTCTAGTAGGCTTTGTGGAACAATTTGGGTTGGTGCTTGAGATTGTTGGTTTATCCGTGGAGGATACTTTGTTCTTTGGATAGGTTATTGATTGGGTTGTTGGATAGGTTGTTGATATTGGACATGAGGATGTTGGAATTGTACCGGTTGTGGTTGGAACCGATTATTAGGTTGAATGTTTTGTTGAGGGTATGGGTTGATACATTGTTGTTGTGTTGGTTGTTGATTGTCCTTCCAATGAAAGACGGGATGGTCATTATACCATAGATTGAATGTGTTTGTTAATTGTGGCTTTTGAAAGTTCATTGAATTAACTTCTTCTAGTGGTACTCCTAAAATAATATCCTTGATAAATGTAATGGTTAGGCAATTATTAGTCTTATGGTCATGTTTTTCACAAATTGTACAAACATGCTCAACAGTTTGGGTTTTGAGGACCTTCCAAAGATCAATCTCCTCAACTTTCCTTGTGATTGCAGAAAGTTTTTCTCTAAGGTTTTCTTCTTCTACAAGATTGTACATTCCACCAGATTTTGATGGATTCTCATAGTATGGTGATGTTCCCCATGTTTGGTTCTGTTCAACAATATTTTCTAGATTCTCGTAAGCATCATTTGGGGATTTGTTTTTGAAGGTTCCATTATACATCATATCAATGAATTGTTTGTTTCCGGGACCTAACCCTTCATAGAAAATTATCACTTGTTATGGGATTAAGAAACCACGATGCGGTACCATGTTTAATGTGTACTTGAACCTTTCCCAAGTTTCATAGAATGTTTCTACCTCTCTTTAAAAAAAGATTTGTTTACTCTTTTTAAGTGCAATTATTTTGTGACAGGGGAATTATTTTTTATAAAATTCTCTTTGAAGTTGGTCCCAAGAGTGAATGGATGCTGGTATCATATTTTTTAACCAATTATTTGCTCATTCCTTTAGAGAAAAAGGAAAAAGACCCATTTTAGCAGATTCAGTTTGATTTGGTGGGAACATGGTTTCGACAATGTCATTAAATTCTTTAACATGAAGGTAAGGCATCTCAGACTCCATCCCATGAAAGGTTGGAAGGTGGTTCAGGACATGGGGTTTGAAAACATATTGGGCATATACTATGTTATCAGGCCTATTTCATGAGGGTGCATTGGTCCAGGTTGATGTGAGGTAGTCATTCATGGTCGGGTCTGCAAAAATTCCCAAGTTAGGGTCTTGCCCATTATTTTGGTTCCCTCCTCGGTTTATGATTTGGTTTTGTGGGAGCTTCTCCGTTGTATCGAACTCAACGTATGAATTTGGAGTATTAGGATGACTTGGATCTAAAGGAAATAGACATCTTTTAGTGCGTGACTCCCCAACCGTAGAAGTATCCACCCTAACTAAACTGTTTGAGTTATCGCGGGTGTAGGCGGACATGCACCAAAAGGAAAAAAGAGAGAAAGGGAAAAGGTAATAGAATTGAGATGAGAATAGAAGAATGGGGGTAATAAAAGAAGGTTTTTGGTCTAAGGAACTTACTTGGTCCTCAGAAATGCGCCAAAATTTGGTTGCCCCCAAATTTACCCTATAGGTAAAAATTGGGCGATGTAGTACATATAGGGGTCGAGTCCACAGGGACCGAAGAAGTAACCTTGAGACACTATGATTTGGTGAAGGATGGGCTATTATGTAGCCAACTTTGGTTTTGATTTTGGATGGTTTTAAAGAACACTACAAAACCTAATTGAATTCAATTCAAAGAAAATGGGTTGATCTTAGGATTATGCTCGGGGTGGATTGAATGAATTTTACTTCTTTAGACAATATTGGTTTTATTAATTCTTGATGAATCCATTTTTCAAAAATAACACTACCTTCATCATTTTCTGGTTTAGTGCTTACTAAACACAATTACTAATCCCCTATACACATATAGAACCAAATTCATGATCTCTCCGAGGTATATGGTCATTTAGTGATTGAATTTAGTTTTCTCAAACACAGTAAAGATGAAGAGTAGAAATAACTGAAGAATGGATGTCTTAAATTAATTTTCCAATTAACAACAATTAATTCATAAAATAACATTCAACCCAAACTTTGCATCCTCCTAATATCAAACCATTAAAGGGTTATCCCTACTTTGATGGTATACTCTCAATGGTGGGTGGAAGATGGCTTAAAATAATTGGATTGAAGAAATTAAAACCGCGGAAATAACAAGCACTCCTCCATGTGTGTGAATGAAATTCACACCTATGTGTGAAATAATTCAACACAACACAGAGATATCACGGTGATTTGTGAAAATTTATTTTTAATAAATGAATGGAAAAAATATAAGGGAAAGATTTTGATTAAGAACAAAAAAAAACGTACATGGAAATTGAAAACATTACAATGGAACTTTTGCAGCATAAACTTACAATGAAACAAGCAACAAAAGATGATAAGAAAAATATCTGCCCCTATTACCTTCACCAATAGATCATTATATAGGCATATTATGTGCCTTATATTCACCCCCCAAAATCAATTCACCCCCCAAAAATTAATAGAGTCAAGAGGAGGGTGAATAATCAAAAGGAAATTGATGTTTCGATGTTGACCCGGAAAACTGTCCAGATTCATCCACCATATTGACGTGTGAATTAGTAATTGAAGGATGATGAATCCGTAGGGGTCGTAGAAGACAAATATCTTCTTCCATAGGTCCTCTATAAGATTTAAAACTTTCAGGAAATATCTCTCAGCCGTTTGGAAGTTATGGTTAGAATGGTGGGACAACTTTATATGAATTAATGTCAGGTCCACCATTTAATTCTCAACATCATATCCCATTATCATCATGAAAAAATTAGAATTAGCTCTTGCCACAGTTTAATAAAATGATTATTATACTTTTAAATTTCTACTGTATAAATATGAGCTTCATTGGGATTGGTTTTGGGGCCCCACATTTGTTTGATGTGCCCTAGGCCCATTATGCTTTTTCCAGCATGTTTCTGCCTTCAGGTGCAAAAAATCTCCATCTTCACTTGTGATTAATCCATCAGACCTAAAATAAAAAATGTTCCAAATAAAGTGATGAATCATATAAAAAAATATGAAATTAAAATTATGAATATTGTAATTTCCACAGACAAATTATAGAGTGGGACCAAATTGACCCTTAAAAAATGAATTGCACAATGATGGGAAATGAAGTTTAATTTCGGAATTGGACGAAAATAGATGTTTATGCACTTTTAAACACATTAATATTAAGATATTAACAATGAATATTAGCCACTTTCAGTGACTAATCAATCCTCCATGGAATCCATTAAATGATCCAATTTCACACTCCAGGTACCCCATATTGGAGGAAAATCCATGTGTTATGGGAGTACACTAGAACACCCGAGTTTAAACATACATGGCCTAGTACCTATGCACATCCTTGCATGTGGACATGACTGAACATAAATAGTCATAGAGAGTAGGACAAGGGTTGGAATAATGTTACTGATAAATGCAGTGTAGTACACTTATAATTAATTTAGTATTACATGGCCAGACAAGATAATTGATAGAAGGGACATGACCAGGTGATCCTGGGAGTTCTCACACTATGTGACCCCTAGTGTTTCTAGTGTAAATTTCATGGGAACTTCTTCCTTCTGTATCCCTTTTTTATGGACTCATATTTTTTTCCCTTGAGTAACCATTTTGAGAATTTTTCTTCATATAACATAATGGAATCCTTTATAGTGTATTTTAATATATTAGGTGATGTGTTGAGATTATGATTATTATTCCAGAGATGTTGCACCAATTGAAATGATAAGATTTAATCATCAGAGAAAGACTAGGGTTTTCAACCCCCTGTGCTACTGAACTGTGGTTCCCCCATGATCTATGCACTGGTTGGCTGGTACCCCACATTTGTTCTAGTTAAAAATTCATCTACCCTTCTATGTGTCACCCACTAATGGTACAAGGGTGTGGGTCCAATATTCTTAAAGTGAAACCCCCATATGCAGTTGTACATGGGTCCTCTATGAAAACCTATATACTGGAACCCCATATCATGTTAGGGAATGGATCCTCTATGTTTTGAGTGGCACCTCCCTGCCACACAATGGTGTGTGTCCCCTTTCTGTTGAGAGGAACCCTCATATCATACTAATACAGGATTCATATATTGGTTACTTTACCCCCTTATATAGTGGGGAAGTTTATAGATTGTGATATTCCATAGTTATTTCTTAGAGACACATGCATGGTCATAGTAATCGATGATGGAAAATTGGATCTGTTGGTCGACTCATCATATAGGGATGGTTTGTGGAGATGGATTTCTCATTTCACACTGGTATGTGTTTCTTTTAAATTTTATATCTATGATAGGATTTTTCCTTATGTTTATGGTTTTATCTGACCATTATTGTATCTTTCTATGACTAATTTTTTTAATTTTTTAGTGATTTACTGAATAAGTATATAATAACCCATATATGGTAATTTCTCGCACATGTATTATTTTATGAAGGAAAAAATAAATTCAAAGGTGATATCGGTGGAGCATATTGATACTCAGATTAGTTGGTCATGTATAGTGTTAAGGCGTTGAGATTAGGACCAAGTCTCCCATAGCTTTCTCTCATTCTTGTTGTTGTCTGGTTGGGGCATCATTTCAAGATGGACATGTATATGTCCCCTAAGCTCATTAGTTTTACTCTATCTTACTTAGTTGTTTTCTTAAATTGGTTATTTCATTCACATTTAACTCTTGATGATATTTTCTTTATTATTCATATACACTTTTACATGGAGATAGTTGGGTGTATGCATATAAGTACATTAGGCTAAAGCCTCCCGTTTTATAGTACGCCTTCCTTGTGCTTGTCTTTAGCCCCTAGAAAATTGGTGGTGGGGTTGGGGTTGTGGAAACATGGCATTACACTGGCTATGTAGGCCATGTGGGTCATATTGATATAATTTAATTCTTAATGACAGAACCTGATGATCAATGACACAAACTCATATTTGGTGCAAAAAAATATTATTAAAACTATTCATCTAGGATTGTATAAAAAATAGTAATTAGTTCTTATAGTAGTGAGAATTGTAGAAATGTGGAGTGATGTGATCCCAAGGTGGTAGTGAACCATCCCTAACCATTATAAGGGAAGTGACATCAGGTAGATTAGTGACATATCCTAAACCCACCCCTATTTAGTGGGTTTTTGGGTTCTGGTGCACTGGAACATCATAAAATTCATCCCTGTAAGATTATCCCAATTCTTATTAACCATAAAAACTCTATGTGTCCTATTTTCATGAATTATTTGTTTACTATAAGTCACAACTAATGATAGTGGGTAATAAACTACTGAATAAATGAATTTAATGGATATAGGAAATGGGAAGTAATAATTGGATAAACATCTAAATTAGAGACAAATAGTCACCCTAATAACTATGAATACAATATTAGATTACAAATATATGATTTTATAGAAGAATCTTTCAATTATAAAATATTTCACTACCAGATTAGTATCTGTCACTTAAGTTTGTTTTGTTTCAAACTGCTAGTGGTAGGCATAGGTTATTTTTATTGAAATTTTCTCACTAACTTATGGAAAAAAATGTCTTACAAAAACATTATTTCATGATTTTTTACATAATGATACACATAATATAAACAAATATGGTTAGATGTCCTAGTGTGTTTTCTAAATTAGATACATATAACATTAACATAAAATTGGGATACAATTACATTACATACAAACACCATAAAATTCACCTAAATTCCGTTGATGTTCTAATATTGTTGGGGATAAATTATGGACAAACATATTATAGTGGTGAGATATACAGACTGGTAATGGAATAATAATGAAATCTCATAAATTAAATTAGTACAATTGGGTCAAGAGGTATAACATGGTGTCATGTACCTATGATAATAATATTCATGAACCTCAAAACATAAATTAAGATGATAACATTAAAGAATAATATGAATAAAGAAATAATATAAAGCATAACATCATAAGAATAATTCAAGACCAACCACCAAGGCATCATAAAATATTGTTCTTAGTCTATCCCCCATGAACAATACATGGTATTTCATGGGGTAAAAACATTTCCAAATGCATTACCGGTCTATATTATTATGTTTCCGCCGTTGAAACTTATATCATGTACATGAATTTGCGTGTCTCATAAATAATACAAAATAAGAACATATTTAATCAATTTTAACCCCATGATTATGGATTATGGGTTTCATAAATTGATTTCCCCAATAAATGAAGGATGGTTGAAACTATTTTTATAACCAATAGTGGAGATGGGTATGGGTATTCAAAATACAATAGTAGGAATGGAAAATTGAAAAGCAAATCTACAAACTAATAGGGATAACTAAAGGTCAATTGTTGATATTAAGGATATTGAAAGGTGGTCACTCTATATATAGTAATATATGGGTACATAATGGATGATTAAAAACAAATTTCAAAAGAAATTTTTCAAAAATAAAATCCATAAGTTTAATAAATTACCCAAATAAAGAGGAAGAGGAAGAGAATCATTTACTTAAGAGGTTGCTTAGAAAATATTGGGAAGATCTTATTTTGAGTTTAGTATCAACTTGTGATGCCTTTGGAGATGGATTTTTAGTAAAACTTCATAATAAGTAGGTTTCTATTGAGTAGTAAAGGGAGGATGGGTGTCTATTTTTTGATAATTAATGTGGAAATTCATAAAAAATTGGTTTCTATTGGGTAGTAAAGGGAAGTTTGGAGGATCTTATTTGGAGTTTAGTATCACCTTGGGAGACCTTTGGAGAGAGTGTTTTAGTGGAAAATCATAAAAAATTGGTTTCTATTCAGCATTAAAGGGAGGCTGTGTGTGTATTTAGTGGAAAATTCATAACAAATAGGTTTCTATTGATTAGTAAAGGGAGGTTGGGTGGGGTTTTTACATTGTTTTTGAAATAAGTAGAGTGGTATAAAATATATTTTTTATAAAGTATACTAATTAAATAATATAATTCATGATGTGAAAGTGATTCAGTTTTATAAATACTTTTTTTAAGACATAAAATATAAAATTGGTTTTGGAGGATGAATTATTGGTTTTTAAAAGTAATAAAATAACATAACAACATAGTATTGTAAATATAAAAAAAAATTATTTCTTTTATTCATTTTATATTATTTATTACATCACATTTATACCATTATGATGTTATAATGCATATCATATATTAATACAAAATTAAATTTTACCAAAAAATTTGAACTTCTCAGAATGTTTGGAGTAATTTCCCAATACATAATTTTGACATGTTTATTTGAAAAATTAAAATTATTTCATCAAAATAATTTCATAAATTTGATAATTAACCCATTTAAATTTAAATAATTAATTACCAAGAAATGTCTTGCTTCTACAATACTAACAAATTTCCAACCCTTACAAAAAAACATGTGATTTCATTATTTTATATTATACCTTCTATTTAAATATATATTATTAAATAAAATTAATCCATGAGAATACAATTTATTTAAAAACCCTTAGATTTATCAAAATTATTTTTTTAGTTGAAACTATATATTTCCCAAAAATAAAATTTTGGTATCTTCATATCAAAATATAATTCTTATCAACATATTATATAATCAAGTATATTTAAAAATTAATAATTTAAATGGTGTAACAAAACACTAATTTATGATATAATATTTCTTAAATAAATTAAATCTCATTAATATGTGGTGGTGCATGCAATATGCGGGTCAAATGAAACATGGTAATTTATTAAAATATTATTATTTAACATAACCATTATAACCTAGCATTTAAATTAATGGGTAGGAACATGACTCATTAAAATATATAACATATGTTTTATAAATTTATAAAAAACAAAATGGTCTTCTATTTATTAGAAATAAAATAAAAACTTTTTAAATGGAAAAAAATTATTTTCCCAATAACAATATTTTTTTCTAAATGTCAGATTACTCACTCCATTCCCACATAATTTAAATTTTTTTATTTTAAAATTTTTATTTAAACAAATTAACTTCATTTTAAAAATATTAATATAAAAATTATCTTATTGATAATTCTTGATATTTTTATGAAATGTTTACTTTTTCATTGAATAGTGAAAAAATGCATATTTTTAATATAAATTTACTTTTCATTTATATCATTTACATGCCCAATATTAATTTATTGATGAAATAAAAAGATAATTAGTTTAATTATATAATTATTAATAAAAATTAGTTTAGTGGAATCAATTTCCTAATTTATTTTTTTATAAAATATTTTTTATCTTTTGAAAGCTTACATTTTGGAAACAGTTTTTGACATGTCTCCTAGTATAATTTTAAAATAAAATTTATCATTTTTTTTAATTTAATTTTGAAAAAAGGATAAAATATTTGTTATAATAATAATTTATATTATCTAATAATTTAAAAAAATTATTGTAAAGAATAAAAAAACTATAAAAGTTAATTACCATGATTAATGTAAAAACGAGTTGACCAATGGTTTACAATTAATATATAAGGGATAAAAAAGACATAAAAATATTATAAATCATGATTTATGGTAATATCTAGAAAATAAATTATTCTTTTAAATAATTTTTATTTTATTTTAGATCATTGTTTCATGAGAAAGTTATTGCAGATTTCATTCTTTCTAAAACATCAAAGTTTGTCATGTCCCCCACTTATAAAATGCGACCCGCAATACTCTCCTTTAAAATATAAAAAACAACAGTTGGGTCAACTATTACCTACCCATTAAACATTCATAATTATATCCCATCATACTAGAATAATTTTGTGTTCTTAAATCCAACCTATGAGGTCTTTATGTTTAAACCAAAAGAAGTTATCTGAAGAAGTGGTAACATCCTTAATCGAGCAATTTATTTTTATTTATTATTCCACATAATTTAAATGTTATTAAAATGTTATTATATTATAACAATAAAATTTACTATAAACATATATGAATTTACATTAATTTTACCACATATAACCATCTCCTCCTCCCTCAAATGGCAAATCGAACTATTTATCATAAGTATGAAGGGATACCACCTCATGAACTGAGGAAATTCTTTCTTCATAATCGTTTCTAATGGATGGATATAATTTTTGTATCTAATGATTATATATGATATTTATTATATAATTATAATTCATTACTATAATATCATTTATACATTATAACTTACTAGATCATATAGAATACGATAACACCGCTCGTGTGTATAGTGAACTAATGCATTACGAAGTGATGTTATTTATTTTGCACACACATTCCACGAAATGTGAAAAGGAATAATTTGATCTATATATTTAATATTCATGAAATATTAAACATGTTTTAAAATGAATATATATCATATAATTTTTTAACTTATCATCCATTGAATAAATGGGAACATCATTCGTGTATATGTTGGACTACCACCTCACAAAGCAATGTGATTCATTTTTATTACCTTATCACATGAATTATATGTGTAAGTGTATTAAAATAAATTATATATTATTCATGACATAATAATACTTCTATAATGAAAAAATAACAAATAAATTTCTTTGGTCATGATCATCAAAAAATGAAAATGTTACTCATGTGTGTATACAACCTACCATATCCGTGATTGTATTGTTGTTAATTTTTCAAAAACATATTTTATGCTTGGTTTAAATTTTTACATTTTTTTTATAAAAGTGGTAATTATTTTTTCATTACCATTATGGTTGTTATTAATTAATAATCACTTTGACATTATGTAAATTACCAAAGTAATTTTGGACATATGAGTCATTTATCATTAAATCCTCCATCATGAAAATAGTTTGTTATTTAATTGAATGAAAAATGGTAAAAATTAGAATAAAAGAAATAATAAGATATAAAATTTTTCTTAATAATGGGAAAAAATTAACTTATGTTTATAATTTTTTTATAAATAATGCACATTACAAATTGGGCTCAATGTAAGGGATCTCTATAAACCACCCTTTACTTTGGGTTATGAACGTTACCCCTAAGTCACTTTATATCTCTATTTAATGTTATAGAATACATAAAAATTCACTATATATGTATCCCACATATAAACCAATATAATTCTCCCTCCCTTTCTAGCGGTAATACATGCCTTATTACCATTTCTCAAATTCCTTCATTATTTAATTTCATTTGATTATGACATGAAGCAACAATATCAAACCCCCTTTATTTTATTCGGTAATTATTATATTATTCTTTATTATTGATTACATTTATTCATAAAGAAAAAAAATGAATGATTTATGATGGGTGCACCCAGATAGTACTCTAATTAATTGAATATTTTTTTGGTCACATGATGTTTCATGTATTTGATTAGAGAGTAAAACTAATCTATTATGTTATGTTTTACACTATGTGATATCATCTAGGAAATTATCCTTGACCCATATTTTTATCATGTTGTATGATTTTTTCACATTTCTTATCATAATATGATCATATCATACTATGTTTTTTATGATAAGAATCCATGAAACGACTCATGAACCTTCTCTTTTAAGATAAAATTTTCTACCTCCTACTTTCTTTTAAGGTCTCCTTATCATATTTATTCCCTTAATGGGATTTTTATCTCATCCATTTCTTCATGTAGTAACTAGGTAATCCAATATACTATTAGGAACACAAATGGATTTTAGGATCACATTATGCAGAATAAAATAATTATTCAATGTTTTTTGTTCCTTTTGATGTATAATGAACTTAGTTGTACAAAGATACCATGAATTTATTATACTTGTATTATATTAATGGATGTGTATGTTTAAGATTCATGTAATAGTATGTGTACATGTATTGGGTAATTGTATTTTGTATGAGAGAAATTGTTTAATTATCCTTTGGAACCATCATGAGAAACCCTTAGTGAGAACACTAGGAAAAAGTGTAAGGATTTGTCAAAGAATAAGACTATGTATAGAGAACATTCCTCAAATCCTGGTGTAGTATAGATAGAATTGTTTTCAAGTAAATATATACCAATTCTAAACACTATAATTGGATATGTATCTTGAAAATAGGCACCCTAGGATACTATCCTCAAAAAGAGTGTATTGATTAGGACTCGATCATCACCCAGTGCATAACAATAGGCCCTAACACAATCCTAGTTTTATACTCCAAATGTATATGGTTTATAAATTCAAAAACTCTTCACATACATATTTTATGGACATGATCAAATTTTTATGTTAGAAAAACTAATAGGAAACATTACTATGGATAGTGTACGTTGAAGCCTAGTGGAAATTAATATAGGTCATACTTACCATTCATGATTTATTATATTAAATTTTATAAGTTTCCCATTAGTATGTTAAATTATGATCATATTAAGATTTTATTTATTTAATTTAATGGTTTGAAATATGAGAAGTCATTCAAAAAACCAACATGATAGTTAATCTGGTTATTTCCCCAAGGATACATCTAACCTTATAGGACTGGGAGCAAGGAACATTATGGTAGTACTGGTTCCACTAGCTCAAATTGTAAACAATAACCTGAATCATGTGGATCACCATACTACTAATTAAAAGGATCAACATGTAGATGAATGTTTTATATTAAAAAGTCACCCTAACATTACTGTAACTTATAATAACATATTCATTGAATAGTATATTAAATCTATTGAGAATATATCAAGGTCCTTTAATACACAAACTAAGGGTAATATGAGCTGGTTATTCTTTAAATTTAGGGAGAAGCTAATCAATGTTGGATAGTAATCCAAAAAATATATTAAAAATAAGATATTGATTCCATTAAATGGGATACTTCATGAAAATATTTTCAAATAAATATTTTCCCCAAATCTCTATCTTAAAAGTGATTGGGATTTCTCTGGTCTTATGAAAAAAGAACATGAGTTTATCGATCCATATGAGGAAAACCTCCCATGGAGTGTATTATACACCTATATCTTTTTTATTAAATATTAATTTAAGCTGGGACATTTTATTAGTGTGTTGAATGTGATTCAAAAAAAAATAGTTATTCAAGAACATTATAGTTATAAAGAGACTATTTGTTGTGCCTTACAAGTTTATATGGAGATCGTTCAATCTTAGTGGTCACATGGTATTATAGAAACTAAATGTATAATATAGTTTCTTTCCAGACCATAAATAGATAAATCCCATGGAGGAAGGAAGACCAACCATCCAATTTCAAAAATTTTTGGGAGAATCATCACAAAAAATTCCAAAGGGAATCCAAAATATTCTTAAATTGGGAAAATTAGGGGCATGGTTCTAATCAGGGCAATAGAAAATGAATAATCCCACTAAAGGAAGAATAAAAAGATGTTCAGGACAACACCATACCTATCATATTTATTTTATCATTAAAAAACATGGGTATTATGCAAGAAAATTAATTAAACCACGGTTTGTAAGCAAAAACCATTGATAACATCCTACAAGGTAGCAAGGATGAGCATATGTTATCACAATATTTGAGGTGGATGCAGATAATGATTTTGTGACATATTCACTAGTTATTTATTCATAGATTGAAAAGGTAATTTTTGATTATAGTTATATGAATTTTTTTATATCTCTTTTGTTTAGAAAAAATGTTCAATCAAAAATATGAAACATGGTGTTTGATCTTTCTATGATCAAAGAAAATATTGTGTTGGTTTCATAACACGTATATAACTCATCCCTGGTCATTTTTTGTGAAATTAATTTTAAATAAAATATCTTCATATATATATATTAGTGTAGTTTGATGCAATTTTGGTCATGGATTTCTTATCTTTACATAATGAAAACTTCAACTATAAAGAGAGGGATATCACTCTTCTTGTCCCATGTCATCCTCCATATCCATAGAAGTGTAAGAATGAGGATTAATATCCCATGTAATATTCTATTCAAATATATATATTAGACTCTTATGAGAACAAATATGTATCCCAAATTATTGATTCCATGGAGAGAATCATGCTTGAGGACATCCCTATTATGAATGATTATAATGATATATTCCCTAAAGAGTAATCTATTCCTCCTGTTAACTGATAGGTTGTGTTCTCAATCGAATAAAAACCTCAATCTCTACCCATTTCTAGTACTCCATACATTATCACCATTATTGAGTAAGAATAATAGAATATGTAGTCAAAATAGAATCTAGAAAAGGTTTTTATACAACCAAGTTCTTCACTATGGGGTGCGATATTCATATTCATCAAGAACCATGATGTGTCAATGTTCCTTTTTAACAATTAGTGTAAACTAAAATAATCAGGATTAAGAAAAGGTATCCCAATCCTTAGATAGATTAATTTTTCGGTCTTCTATGCAGAGCTTCATATTTCACAAATATGGACATTCATTCTAGATATCAGCAATTAAAGGTGAATAATGATGATATTCCCAAAAATTCTTTAAAAATTATGTGAAAATTATTATTTCATATAGTTGAATTTCGTGCTCACTAATGCTACACTAATATTTATGGACTTAATGAAAAGAGTATTTAGGGATTACCATGACAAGTTTGTGGTAGTATTTATAGATTTTATTCTAATTTACTAAAAATGTATGGAGGATCATGGGGGAATTTGAATAGAATGATAAAGTCATTGAGAAAGAAGAATTTATATAAAAAATAAAATAAAACATGATTTATGGAAGATGCAATATACCGTTCATGGAATATATTATCACTAGAAAATGGATATATGTAGACCCTTTTATGATAATGTCAATCAAGGACTATGCTAGACTAGCATCCATAATATGGATCTGTAGATTTATTAGATTTTATAGGTATTAATTTTTATTTAAAAAAAAGATTCATGATTTCTAAACACACTAACAAGTATAACATTTACAGGAGTAAAATATTTATGGCCCAGTGAATGAAAAGAAATAATTAAGGAGTTAAAAATTTTGATTTTCACAAAAAAAGTTTGTATGATTCCATCATGTGGGGAACTTTTGTGGTATATAGTGATGCATCAAAGAAGGGTTTAGGAAACATTAAAATATTGAAAAATAATTGATAGAATATACCTCATAGAAATTGAAATTTAATGATAATAACTATCCAATACCTTACTTGGAGTTTAATGTAGTGATATATTTGTTTAAGATATAGTGACATTTTCTCTATGGGGATAATTGGGAATTATATTTAGATCACAATAACATTAAATTTATATTAACACATAAGGATATTAACATGAACTAGAGAATATTGTTAAAGATGATCAAGGTCTATAACTGTTCAATATATTACCATCCTGGGATAGAAAAAATATATGAAAAGGCTCAATATAGAATGGACTCGGTGATTTTATCAATGAAAATAGATAAGATGGATCCAATATCCATATATTTTAAAAGGATAAATATGTGAATAGTTTAATTTTATTAATTAGACATTTCTCATATAACAACTCAACCATTAATTATTGAGTTGATAAATGAGGTACAGAAATATGAAGAGTGTTTATAGAGATCAATTGTGAATATTATGATGTTTAACTTTTTTAAATATGAATTAATAAGGTTTGGATATTGGATATGTGTCTCATAAAAAACAAAATATAAAAGTAATATTCTTCATAATGATCATTGTTAATACTTATCTATTTAGCATTGAGTAAACAAGATGTATTGGGTTAGGAAGTAACATCTGGTGGGATAACATGAAGAGGGAGATTACATAATTTTTATATTGATTATTGATATGCCAACAAGTAAATCTTAAAAGAAATAAATCTATGGGTATGATGACACTATAACCCAGACCCATATGTAAATGGAAAAATGCGACCATTGATTTCATTATATGACTCCCCAGGACACCCAAAACTAATAACACCATCTTGGTGGTAGTAGATTTCCATATGAAGTCAACATATATAATTTTTATTTGGGATTATTTATCTCTTGAAAAACTTTTTATGATATACATAAGGGAAGTGGTAATATTTCATGGATTTCTACTCTCTATAGTATATTATCAAGATCTAATCATTATCAAATTTTTTTGAGAAGTATTTAGTAATTGTTGGATACAAATCTAGGTATTAGTACTACTTATCACCCTTAGATATACGGTTAGAGTAAGAGAACAATCCAGTCACTAAATGTTATGTTGAGGTCTTGTTTAAAGAATTTACATTGATGATGGGGTCAACATGTTACCCTATTATAGTTTTCATATAACAACAATTTACTTTCTATCATTCAAATGGAACCCTAGGACGTTTTTTATAGGAATAATTGGCACACACCAACATGATAGGATGAAGATGAAGAGGAAAAATTATAGGATATGATATTTTCCAATACATTATACGGAATGTCCAAACCATACATTTTTACATTAAATCCATGAAATGTTGACATAAAATAAATGTATAAAACCATCAATGGGACATAGAGTATAAAGTCAGGGATATGGTGATCTACAATCTTTAAACATTAAATAACGTAATAAGGTTTGGGAAGAAGGTAAATATTTGTCTTAGATACATCATCCCCTTTATGTTCATTGATTTCATTAGTGTGGTGGTCTTCCGACAACCACTACCATAAAACATATCTAAATTTCATGATGTGTTTTGTGTATTACTATTGAGGAAGTACATACCATCCCCCTCACATGTATTGAATCTAGATATTCTTTCATTAGAAAAATATATTTCATGTGTAGAGTATCTAGATAATATATTTTATCATATATGGAAATTTCTAAAAAATAAAAAAACTCAAATGGTGATAGTGCATTGATGAAAGAACAAGTTTTAGGATGTAACATGAGAATCAAAAGTGGAGATGAAGTTGATGTACCCACACCTATTTTCACCTTAGTATGTAAAATGAGATTTTTAGTGTAAAATATTTTAGTGGTGATAATGTAACACCCTAATAAATTGAAATATAATTATATTTAAATAAATTAAACCACTTCAATAGTTTGGAATTCACACAATACTAGGTTTTAATGAAACACAATACTCTATTAATATTATATTATTTAGACATTACCATTCTAACATAGCCATTGTACTATTGAGTATGAAGATTTATAAATATATTATGAAATATATTCCATATATATGGAAAAAATAATTTCAATTGTTATCTATTTATTATAAATAAAATTATTACTTTTTGGAATAGAAAAAATGTTTTTTACAATACTGTAATTTTCTAATATGTGATTTATTCAAGCATTATGAACATAATTGAAAATTAATTTTTATAAAATGTATCAAATGTATTTGGAAAAAATAAATTACTTTTTTAAATTTTCATATAAATATTATATTAAGGAATATTTTTATAATCTTTCAGAAATGTTTCACCTTCTAATGCATAATAGATAATTCTAATTTTTTTAAAAAACATCCTCCTAATTTAATGAATTTAAATGCCACATTTTATTTGAATATGGTAAAAAATATAATTACGTAAATTATAAATTAATTAATTAAAATTATTACATTTAAGTCAATTTATTTTTTAATATTAACATAAAATTTTCATGTTTTGAAATTTTTTCTTTAGTAATACTCTTTTTTCAACATGTATATTGGTTTAATTTAAAATTAAAACATTTCCCATCAATGTATTGTGTTTGAAATAATGGACACTATACATGGAATGATAATTATTTATAATATCTAATATGGTAAAAATACTTTTTTTACTTTAATTAATAATTAAAACCATTATAATTATTTACTTTAGATGAGGTAAAACGAATTTACAATGTGTTAAAAAAACGATAATTGATAAAAATTACAAAAAAACATATTTAATTCATATTTTGTGGTCATATATCAAAATTTAATCTTTTGAGTTTTGAAAATTGTCTATTTAAAATCCATTTATATAGATAAAAATGTTTTGGGAAATATTTTTTTTAAAACATCCAAGTGTTTCCTCTCCCACACATATAAAAGGATTCCCTCCCAACCCTCTTTTATACAATTCCAAAACCCATTGTATCAACAAATACCTACCCAAAAGATATACATGAAACACTACCCTCAGCCTATATTTCATTTTTATGATAAATCTATAATGAAAAGGATTCTATTTTAATCAAAAATATTTTCTGAAGAGGAGGTAATGTCCTTAATTGAGCATTTTATTTTCATTTATTCTTCCACCTACTTAAAATATTATTAAAATCTTCTGATATAACAAAAATAATAACTTCCATATAATATGTTTTTTAAGATAAATGTGTTCTCTAAAACCATATCATACTCCATTACATGGGAACTCATACCATAGATTGTTTGTACAACATACTACCACCTCGAAAACTAACGTAATTTGGTTTCCTTCACCACTTCTCATAGTTAGATATAATTATATATATAATTTTTAAAATTAAATTTTTGATATAATTATAATTTAATAATTATAATATTATATATTAATTTTTAATTTATATACCATATATAATTGGATGATTTCACTCGTGTTTGCAAAGGACTACTTCCTCGTGAAGTTATGTGATTAATTTATTAGTTATTCTTTATATAGAAGGTAATAACGAATAATATGACACATTTAAATGTATTATATTCAAGTAATATTAAAAATGATATATAATTAATATATATTATGTACCATCTTACCTTTTATTTCATTGAATAAATGATAATTTCATTCATTTGTATGGCATACTAGAGCCTCAGGATGCATATTGATATGTTTTTATTAACGTATCACATGAGTGGTATGTTTATGGATAATTAAATAAATAATATTATATTTAGGATATAATTTTCATAATATAATAATAAAATAACACTTGTCTTCCTTCCATCATGATCTTCAAAAAATGGAAACATTACACCAGCTTATATAAGGCCTACTATTTCCATTATTATAATGTAGATCATTTTTCGTAAACATATTTCACAATTGGTTTAAAATTTAAAATCTATGCATTAAAATTATAACTCTCCCTTTTTTACCATTATGGATATGATTAATTAAAATCTATTTGACCTTAATAAAGATACAAATTTGATTTTTTACATATGTATCATTTATCGTCACAACGCAAAATGTGAAATTAATTGGTTATGTAATTGAATTCCACATGGTAAAAATAGAACTGAAACTAAAAACAAACATAAAAAACGTTTCTTAATATATTAGATATATATCACAAGTTTATCATTTAGGGAGATAAATAAATCTTATGAAAAATAGGGAATGGGGTAAGCGATCTCCATAAACCATGCTTTCCTTTGGGTTGTGAACATTATCTCTCTAAATAACTTTATATATATGTTTAATATTATATAATGATTATAGATTCTCTATATACCCCTCTCACATATATACCATGATTATTATTCCTTACTTTGATGGTGTAATACATTCCATTAAAATTTTCTCAGTATGGTATTTCCTTTGATTATGATATTAAGCAAGATTATGAAACCCACTATATTTCTATGTGTAATTATTATGTTATGCCTTGTGATTGATTTTGCTTATGTTGCACAGATAAATCATAAACTTTTAATCATGGGTATTCCCATGTCATGATAAAATGAAATTTGTTAATTTTTTATCTCATGATGATTCATTTATTGTATTATAAAGTAAACCAAATCCATTATGGAACTTTTTCAACTATAGGATGATATCTAGGAAATTATCCTTGACTCATATTTAAGTCATAATATATGTTTATTCCATATTCATAATTATTCCATGATTATATGACACTATGTTATTTATAATATTATCCTTTAAATTACTGATGATCCTTATATTTTATGAAATCATGTTACCCCTGTGATTCTCATGTTTTGTTTTCTTATCATATTTATTCCCTTATTGGGATTTTAAATCACCCCTTTCATTGAGTATTAACCATGTTATCCCTTGATGTTTTAGGAGAAGAAATGGATTATAGGAGCTCTCTATAGACAATAAAATAATTATTTTATGTTTTAAGTTCAATTTAATGCATTATAAGCACTGTTTAGAAAGGACACTTGGACTTTATTATTCATATGTCGTAGTAATGAATTTTTATGTTTAGGAATCATGAAATAATATTTTTAAAAAGCTTGGGTCTCAATAAAATGGACTCATATAATAATTATTTTATTAAAAATCAAATTTAAAAATTATTTTTTCTAGGTTCTCGATTCATATATCTTATCACACAAGTGTATTCCATAAAGGTAATTTTGTAATAGTAGTTCTTTTTTGGTGTGTTTTGGTGAATATGTTCTGCGTGGTGGTCTATATAATCTTGAACGTTTCCATATAATACTTCTATTTGAATTTATGTTTTTGAATCTCATTTTGGTAATGGTCAAAGGAATATCCTAGTGATTCCATCTCCCTCATATGATTCGATGAATGGGAGTCATTGGGTATGATTATACTATAAGATATCATTTCTTCTTCATTCTCTGTAAATTTGATTTTATTATAACCCATAATATTTAATAATCTTATCACTCACTCTAGACTAGCTACATTAACAATCTTTAAAATTGTTAGTGGTATTTTAATCCAAAAAGATAATTTTTTTTATATTTTATAATGGTCAAAATTTGAAAAACAATTATAGTGAATGTATTTTCGATAAATACATTAATTAATAAGGAATTTATTTTTTATAAAATAATATAATTTATGAAAGTTTGTGTTGTTAAAATAATTCATCTCTTGAAATATTACCCTTGAAATTTAATTTCTATACTAAAATAGATGAGTTTAATTAAATTTCATCACCTCTTATAGTTTCCATATTCCCTCCTCAAACTTATGGTTCCACCAACGTACTTAGACCAAGTGAGATGCATTTTTGATATAAATTTTCACTATAATATAATATCTAAACTAATTGATCCATTTAAAAAATATCATTCTCCAAAGGTACCACCTATTGATATAGTTACTTAGAGAGGTTTGGTATGTAATTCCTTAATAGGGACACATAGGATACATCATTTACTTCAGATAGTTCAGGTGCCAGTTTTAGCCAATAAGCCACATATTTTTTGTTACCAAAGATCTCAAAATTGTTGATGTGTCTCAGAATAGTCTTTCACTTCATCCCTAACCACTTCTCACTCTTCCATGGTGAAATATGATGGAATTTTATATATAAGACCTCAAAATATAAATTTCTTCTATATGTTTTCATATATATTTATTTTACAATTTTCATGGATTTCAAATGATACTAAATGGTTTGTATCCTATATATCATCTCTTTTATAGGATCGAGTCAAATCAGCTTTGTTAATCAATATTACTCCCTTTATGTTGAAGTTTGATACCTCTTCCCATACATAACCTCATATGGTTTCATTTGAATACCATAATTGAAAATATTGATACATGAGAACTCTAATAAGGGAAAGTGATGATCCCAACATCCTTGGAAATCCGTTTAACAAATCTTATTATATCCTATACAGTTTGAATGGTTCTCTTAGAAAGTCCATCCATATGAGTCTGATATTAAATATTTCGTGTCATCTATATATCCATATTTTATTGAATGATTATTTTGAACCTGGATTTAATCCTCATATCTCAATTAGATACAATAGAGAGTGGTATTTAATGCAGTTTTACCTCTTTTATTATGTTAATCTTGGAGATTTTACCAAGATTGAAATATTCCATGATAACAATGAAATACAAAGACATTGTGAGGTGTTTAAATTCCTCCGAAATAGATTTATATCCTCTAAATTTCCTAGGGTGTCTCATAAAAAACCAATGTTCATGGTTTCTAATTTCCATTCAAGTATGGGAAATAGTTACATTATACCCTTATACTTCATTCAAATTTGGAATTCCAAGAATATTGATACAAACTCTAAATTATCCCTCTTCAGGTTATTCTGCTAGGATTTTATCTTCATCACACTATACATCTTAGTGATTTCTATGTGAATAGTAAAAAATGGGCTATTCACATAAACCAAAAGATCCCTATTTAATTTTGGTTTTGATGAGACACATATCAGGGTTCCAATCCTTATTACTAAATAAATATAAAATTTGAACTCCATAATATTCCCTAAATTTGATGGTATCTCCTTATCCTATTTTTAGACATCCTTGATCCCATCAAAAATTGATGGTTAAATATTTATTTGGGAATGGTAGGACGTAATTCCTTTTATGGTAAACATGCACATCATTTATATATCCAATAAAATTGGATCCTCATTAATATTTTTTATTGATATGGTTTTGGGATTCTTTCTAATCATAGTATCATTGATATTACACTCCATTCTGTTATACAAATGGATTGAATAATCATAATCCTTGATTAGCTCTATCCTCATTCATTGGTACATTTTTTATCTATTTTTATGTGTATATATAATTCATGATTTTATGATTCATGTATATGTTATGCATCTCCCAATAGAGATAATAACACTACATTTTCATTGTGAAGATAACTAAAATAAATTCCATACCTAGCATCTAGTAATTCTTCTCTTCGATCATTTCTTGAGTACAAAATCCAATCCTTTTTTGATAAATTGTCACATATCACAATACCATATGTATATATGGATAAAGTGAGAACATGTTTCATAATTATCCACTTAATTAAATATTTATCAATATACATACATTCATCAATCTAGAAAAACATTACTCCATTATGATTTTTCTTGGTTGGTGGTTTTCTCAATTATAAGAAGTTTCTCAAAATAGTTGATAATACCCTTACAATACAAGGAAACTATGGATCTCCATTATAAATGTCACTTTGTTCCATCCTTAGATTTCCTTTTTCATCAGAGTATCCTCATATATCCCTTTGATGGTGGTAGCATTTAGTAGGAATGATACATACTCTATTTGAACCTTGCATTTTCGAACTTCATATATTACTTTTCATTTTGCAGTATCTTTAGAACAACCTAATAATATCTTATTGTTTCACATATATTTTAGAGTATATAATTATTTATTTTATAAATACTACCACAAAACTATTAAGGTAATGCCTAAATACTATAATCATTAAGTCATTTATGATAGATGGATAATTATTGCCCCTAGATCGAATCACTCAGAAATCATACAAAATATTCCCGGTACAAAACTTATTCTTGGGGATATCAACCTTATTACCCTTTATTAGATTATATCATAACCAAATATCCACCATTGGGATTTACTAGTTTTATCATAGCTGATCGAACATTTCATCAATATATGGAAAATGATTCTTGTTGATTATCAAGATCTAAATCATCTCATGATAATCATTGTAGAGGGGTATTTAGGTATATATATTGTTGATTAAAATGACTAGTGAACATCATGGTTAATAACATGGGTGGTTATGATCAATATTAATATTCTATTGTAGTTTCTTATTTATCGCTTTATGATCAATTGTGTCCATTATGTCTGCAGTCCTGGTATTGGAAAATCTCAAGGCATACGTTTGATTGAGAACTCAAAGACTTTCTTAAGAGAAAGAATAGACTGTTATTAAGGGAACATATCAACATATTCTCTTATAATGGGTATTACATCAAGGTAAATACTTTCCTTTGTGTATATTATTTTTTCTCGATACACTTGTTCATAAGGTAGAAATACACATTCCTAAGATGATGATACCAAAAAATATCCATCTTATTTCATACAATTGTATATAAATAAAAGGAATTAATTGACATGAATGGTGATTTATATATATTTATGTTAGATCTATATAATCAATTCTAATCAATATCCTAAATATCAATGCAAAATGATAAATGTAGAATCATAAGGTTCTCTAATAAATTGAACACTCAAATATTTGTAGGTGAGAGGTTATAATCATGGGTTATAATTATTTCCCTATTTTTTATTTTCATTGATCACTCATCTTCTATGTTTTTAGGTTTTTTTAATTGTTATATTACACTTATGGGAAATTAATGAATATCTAGAACTCAAATAAAATAGTATGCTCACTATTTCTTGATAAATAAAATTCATACCAATCCCAACATCATTATTAGGATCCACCATAGAAGTTGTGATGGAATATTTTATTCCATTACCTGTAGGACTTGAAGGTTGATTTCATTGATTATATTTGATTGCTCGTGTCTTAGATCATTTGTTTTTATAGTTTTCTTATCCCATACAGGTGAAATATTTAACAATACAATAAGGGTTGGATGGTGAAATTCTCTATTCCATGAAATTAGTATGTTTCTCTCACCATCATTATCTAGATTATTACAACTCCTTCCCATGCCTATCATTTGTTTCCACTTTAGGTAATTTTTGTGGTTTATATTCCTATACTTTTAACAAGAGGAAGTTATTAATTTCATATAATGATTTGATTTTTCATCACTCTACTAGAATTATAATTAAAATCCAATATACACATTCAATCTCCATTAATTTGAGACCCTTGAGTTTAAATTATCTATATTTAAACTTTTAGGGAACATTGGACAACGGTTTATTAGATTTTAAGGTGCCTAATCTCCAAATAATTTCATAGATTCATCTTAATCTCACAAAAGAAGTAGTAAAATTTACATTTATAGTCAAATAAAAAGTGGAAGGTATGTCCTAAAAGCCCCATGATTTTATCTTTGTACGCCTCTCTGGATTCATATCAATTTTACATGATGCCAAAGAATTACCTCTCCATTTTCATTCAAAGAGGGTGATGAAAATATGTATTGAAATATTTCTAAAATTATTCTCATTCAATCCCTTTTATTTCTTGATTGATATTTTTATACATAGTCAACTCCCACAATTGAATAGATTATCCCAAAAAGTGATTAATAGTACACATGACAGTATATTACAAAAAAAAATGAAATATTGACAAGATACTTTCAATATAGTTTATCCATTGATATATTATTAAGGGATCATAAGATACACTAAAATATTTAGGTTATTTCCTCTTAAAGGTGTCAATTGGATCTTTGTCTCTCTTGGGGGGGGGATGTGATTTGTTACACATGATTCATGTTTCTATTAAAAACATTAGTTAATTGAGTACATATTTTAATAAATTTCACCACTAATTCTCCCATCGGGTTTGGTGTCTCAATTGGAAATTATTCATATTTCCCATCACAAGGTGGTTTATAGATTTTCTTATATATCCATACCATGATTAAAAAATAGAAAATTTGGGATGAAGAATTTCAAACTATTTATCTCATAAAATATAATTTTTAAAAATTGAAGGGATAACCCATAAATCCCTTTTATTCAATCACCTATGAATTTATATGTTTTAATATATGTTATTAAAACATTATTTCATAAAATTAAATTTCATAGGAATTTTGTTTCCTTCATAATGCGTAGTAAAAAATCACATTATTAACAAAATAATATCCCACTAGAGTATTCGTTTAGATGTGTAGTTTTAATAATATTTTTCATTCACTATGTACTAGTTGAGTTAATACACAATGATAACTTTTAGAGTTATTAAACCTTATTATATTTTTTCTATTTCTAGTTACACTTTTCTTTATACAAACATGGATATATTTTCTGGGAAAACAAAGGACTCTATAAATTAAAAAATGTGTATTTTTTCCTATATTCAATTTTGTCTCTATAGTTTTCAATAATATTTTACAATCATAATCCCCAAAAAATTACTAGATATTTTATTTATAACAACTATAAAATCCCATATATTTTATACATATTATTCAATGATTTATTACATAAGGAAACATATAATAAAAACCACAAAATTGAGAAGCGAATCTTATTTGTGAAATAAGATACATAGAATGTAAATTTGAAACAAGGATAAAATGGAATTATTTAAAATCACAATAACATGCCACTAAATTTCATTGAATTAATAGTACTATATGTGACAACATGGAGATGTATATAAGAAAAGGGTTTTATATAATTCATAATAAAGGAAAAATCAAGTAATATCATTATTTAATGATGTAAATTTAGGTCAGGAGCCATAGAATTATTACATATAAAGGTGAGAATCATAATCATGGACATTAAATCATGATATAAGATGATAAAATCATGTAATAATATGAATTTTTCAATAATGTGTAAATGAAATCATAAGAATAAGTCAAGAATAATCATTGATAAATCATACAATAGTGTTCTTAGGCTAACCACCCAAGAACCATACATGGTATATCATTAGATAAACTATTTACTAATCCATTAGAGAGATATATAATTTCTTCCCATCCATAAAATTAATATAATGTGCATGAATTGGAAATCCATATAGGCATACCACATTAGAATTTATTTCATTAATTTTTCCCCAAGGACTATGGATTATGATTTAGATACATTTAATACCCAATAAATGAATGATAAGTACAAATAAGTGGTTATCCATGAGTGTAAATTTGGATGGTTATTCACAACATGAAATGTTTCATGGAAAATCATAGAATAATTTTTACTGTATTGAAGTTATAGGTAAAGGTACATGGAAGGAGTTAATGAGAGTGAAATGTGGTCTCTCATTTCATTGGAATCATAATTATATTAAATGGATATGTAAAAACGAATTTAATAATGGAAAAAATGGAAATTAAATATGTTATTATAATTAAATTACTTGAATTGATAAGAAGTATAAAAGAATCCCTCACTTTTAAGGCTGCATCTAAATTCTTCGGTAGAGGTTACAATTATATTGGGAACACCTTTAAGGGGATTTATAGTGGAAGATAGAGAGGAAGATCATTCTAAATGGGTGTTTATTAATGGGGATATAGGGGTTGTGTTTATATTTATAGCTAAATGGGGGAATTACTTATTAGTTTCAGAATATATGTTTTGGACTCTATGTAATAAAATAATCATAACCATCAACCTTATTAGGGATTTTCCCATTGTTTCTACCAAATATGAGTAATTTCCAAAATTGTTTTGGTTAAAACCCATAAAAAATTAAAATAATACCATTCATGATGAGTGAGTGAGTCATATTCATAACTAATTATATTTACAATATTAAATTAAATTATAGATTTTGCAAGATTCATTATAGTTTTTTAAAATTAATCAAATAACTTTATGAAACATTATTTTAAAGAGAAAGAAGTTTTAGGGTAATAAATTTCAATAATAGTATTTGTTATATATCTTTATATCTTAATTATGTCCTAATAAATATCATATATTTATAACATATTTAATTTCTACAAAAAAATCCGTCTCTCTCAAAAAATTAAGAAAAATTCACCCTTGAATAATTTGTATGTGATGATTTCAATGACTTGATTAATTTTAAGATAAATATTTTCCAATGTATCAGAATATTAACATTGAAATGAAAATATTTATTTACTAAAAAATGCTAGTTTTAGGACATTAACAACATTATTAACATTATAAAAATTATACGTGACTTCATTAAATTTTATTTTTCCTTATATTTATATAAATTTTATTTAATAATAATATTTAATATAGATAAAAGTTATTTTAAAACTCTTGGATTTATCAAGAAGATTTTTTTGATTGAATATATATATTTCTAAAAACTATAATTCTTATTTCTTCATATCAAAATCGAATTATTATCAACTATTTTTATAATCATGTAAAAATATATATTAATTATCACATAAAAAGAATAAAAATGATTTTTATTTCATTAAAAATAAAATACAAAAAATCATATTTCTAGGGTCTAGGTATATAACCCATATCACATGAGTTTAAACCCTAATGTTAAGGTGTGTAGTAATAGTAATTTCTTGGGGTGGGTTGGAAAACATGGTTTCGGTAGTGATCTCTATATGATTATAATTCTCCCATAAATAGTTCCCATCAATTTTTAGTTTATTAATATCAAATTAATTTGTAACACCCCAGGTAAATAAAGAGTATGGAATTTTCACATTTATCCATATTTGTGAATAAAATATTAACATAAATTTAAAGGGGACACTATGCTCGATGGCGTACCCAACACGCAACAACGAGTTTCTTGGGAATCTTATGTTACACTCTAATAATAAAAAAATATTATTTTAACTGGTAGTTAATGCCTAGCCATTGTAATGGCGGGAATGAACAGAACTAACTAAAAAATGATTATATATGTTTTTCAAATATTTTTACTTTTTACAATAAATGTTAGAGGATTAAAAATGCAAATAAATCCAATTTTAAGCGTAAACATTCTAATATTCTTTAAAAGGTTGATTAACCGCCTTTGGATGGCGAACATCTTTTAAATCCACTTTTTGACAATTTTATGTGTTATATTTGACAAAATAAAATTCTTCTTTAGAATCGGGACCTCAAAATTTACTTTTTGTAAATTTTTGGTATTTTTCTGAAAAAGTTCAATTTTTAATGAATAGTGGAAATGTGTTATTTTAATTCAAAACCTCTTTTTAATATAATTTATTTATATGATTATATTATCTTTTTAATTAGTTTTAAAGTGAAATTTGAATATATTTTTACCATTTAATCCAATAGTGGTCATTGGAATTAATTTCACATTGAAATTGGACTTAAACTAGTGTCAATCTTTTGATACTTATTGTTTCATAAAAACAAGCTATTTGCTCTGACAATGGAAATTAATTTTTAAATTAATTAATACAACTTATATGTTTTTAATTTTGTAAAATATACATCACTTTTGAATTCGGAATATCAAATATAGCTTAGGGTGAATTTTTGGTAATTTTCTGAAAAACTTCAATTTTTGATGAATAGTGAAACCACTAAGTGGTACTTATAAAAACTGATTTTCCGTTTAAATGAAATTTTTCCATATTTGTGTTTTTAATTTAAAAAATCCGACATACGTGGTTGTAATTATGAAGTAAAATGTGGTTCAATGGGATTAAAATAATTTTTTGGTGAATAGTAACTTATTAAGTTTTTAATCGTGATTAGAGGTAATTAGTGTAGTTTAAGGTAAGAATAATGTTTTAATAAAATGAAATGACCTAGACACATGTCCTACCCTCATTTTATGTGTCATGGCCGACCAAGACAATCCATGGGTCAACTTGGGGACCCCATGGAGCCACTTTGGTTGGAAAATGACATAAATACCTTTTTATTTAATGTTAAAGTAAAAAATGAGACAAACATGAAATGTTTTACTAAACCAATTTGTACATGGGGTTATACAAGTCAGAATTTTGAATATAAATATTCATTGGAAATATTAAAAGATTTCCTACATCATAGTTTTTGTTTTATAATTTTTAGACTTTAAATAAATTAAATTATTTATGACATCATGATGATGCAGCGATGACCTCATTATTTAACGATTTAAATAAAATGGAATGATATTGTAATATCTAAGCCCTAAAAATGTCCAAAACCTATTGGATGAGTGTATTTAGAACCCTTATCATCTTATCCTCGAAACAAATCAATGTGGGACCATTAAAATCCGAAACTCATTCTAAAATAAAGTAACATTTCTTTACTTTCCAAGAGTGCCCCTCCTCTCCTCTTATAAAAGTCCCCCACCTCTACCTCCTTACCCACACATCCAAAGCATTTGGATCAGACAAAACCTGGCAATGTTGTCTCTCCAAATCCATCTATAACTCCTTGAAGCCTCAATTTGGGCAGAAGTCTTCCCAATTAAGCCTTTGAGCTCAAACCAAAGGGAGTTACCCGATTTTATGGTAATGTCTTCACTTGTGTCCTTTTGTTTTATTTTGCTTCTCCAACCCCCTAATTTTTTTTATTCATTTATTTTGTAAAATATTCAGTATCTTCAACATACTAGGATGTTTTTATAAGAATTATTCGAGCTACAATTACACACACCTACATCTAATGGTTAAAGAACATACTGTTTCTGTGGATGGCGAATTTCTGCCTCACGAAACGATGATTGTTCAACATTCTTCTAACACATTCAAAGGTGGCCATTAAGATGGAAATATATTTATATATGATATATAATATTTTTATATTTTACTTAAGCTTCTGTATTTTTCATTTATGGCATACCTTTATGGTTTCCATTATGGGTAAACGTGATATCTTCATTTAAGGAAGTGCGGACTACCGCCCCCTCAAAGTGATTTGATTCGTTAATACCATATGTGGAACATATAAAGGATATATTTCATGATATTATATATGATACCGTACTGGAATTAAAATAAAATTATATATCATTATGTTTTAATTCAATTAAATATGAAATAGAAATGGAAGTAGCGTTCATGCGTACGTACGGCTTACCGTCTCCATGAACGGTACCTTTCATTTCTTATCTCAAAATGTTATGTACTATTATAAGTAAATATATATAATGGATATATATGTAATATATTACATCTAAATGATGGATATCATTTGGAATTATAACATATATATATATCTCTCATTTTGTTTTAATTCCATTAATATGACAAAAAATGAAAGTAGCATTCATGCGTACGTACGGCCTACCGTCTCCATGAACGGTGCTTTTAATTTTTATCTCCAAATTCTATGGAATAGTATAAAATGAATATATACTGGATATATATGATATTTAAAACATCAATACTATTCTGGATATGATGTACCTATAACTACATGGAAAATTATTTTCCAACAAGTTTAATTTTTGACTCATGTACCAAGCATCGACAAAAACGTCTGATGTGAACTCATATTATTAACCAATTATTATAACATTAAAATATGTGATATTAACTGAATAATAATCTTTATAGGATGTCTTTAATCAATTATAAATTGACCAAAGTTTATTATTCAGGAATATAAAGAAACGAACAAGACAAGTTGGACTTGAGGTAAGGGATCCTACTCCTCTCTTTCTTTTTAAGTACACTCTTTTATTTCATTCCTTTTAAAACTAATATTTCTTGTTATTGGGATGTTATTATATATTACTCTTATGGTAATTATTATGATAATATTATGAGAGACCCTATTCTCTCTCATCAATCCATTTTGGAAGTTTTGAGTGGCGCCATTAGGCTGCTGAATTTTTCGTAAGAGATCCAACCTCTCTCTTTCTTTTTAAGTACTATCCTTTATGTCACTTCTTTTAATCTCCTCTTTGTTATGTTGGGGGATGTTCTTTTATATTCCTCTTTCTGTAAACTTTATGTTGATATGATGAGAGACCCTATTTCCTCTCATCAATCCATTTTGGAAGTTTTAAGTGGCGCCGTTAGGATGCTGAGTCTTCGTAAGAGATTTTTCATCTCACTTTTATTCCCGTGAGATTTATGCTAAATTTGCCACAATTTCATTTTAGTTGTGTATGTACTTCCCATTATTTTACTCATTGTGTAATATAATTTCATTTATGAGTATTTACATCAATGTTGTATTGTCCTTCTTTCATGGGGCGTAAGTTTCGAAAGATACCCATGTCGGTAAGGGAACCTTTCACCCTCCTATTTTAAAAAGACTTCTTTTGTTATGTAATTTAATTCACATAATATTATGTTGGGATATGTCCTTATATATCCTTATTGATTTAAATTTTAAGTCCATGTAATCAGATACCCTTTTTATCTCTCATCAACTCATTTTCAGAATTTTGTAGTGACGTCGTTAGGCTGTCAAATTTTTTCAAGGGAACTTCTTATCCCAAATTTGATTATTTGGGATAAACATGTAGTCCTTGAATATGTCGTTATATGAATATGTGTGAATATCCTCTGATTGTTGTACACTTAATATCCACTTATATTTGGTGTATTCGTTTGTCACACATAATTATGTAATTGATTTATCCTCAAACCAAGGATACCGTCTTTGTATGGGACTTCATCTCAATCTCCTTTCATTGAGGCATATTTTGTTTTATACACAACCTTCTTTTATATGGTGTATAAACCCCTTTGAATTTTACTTTTATTCAAAAGGAATCTTTTTTATATGAAGCGCTTACTAAACGACAAAATGGAATGTTTTTGTCGTACGTATGTGGTGACAACGACTTCTCCACTGCCATGACCATTATTTGAGTTTCAGCTTCCCCTAGAAGCCATAAATTATTTTTAAAAGAAAAATAACTACCATGTTTTACTTTTCTTTTATTTTGTAATTGAAAATGGTTTTCATAATTTTTTTATTATATCAATGTGTTGTATTGATATCTTGTGATTGAAATGTGTAAATGTTATGTTTCCTTTATGCATGTTTTATGTGATACGATTATGTTATGGTTCTTGGTAATTATTATGAAGACGGGTGGTTCCGTGATAAACTAAGGGCGGGTGCACCCGATATAGCTCTCCAATGCATTGGGTAAAACGAAGGAGTGAAACATTAAGGTTTCTCCGAAGAGATTTAGGGAATATACTGTGGTGGGTATTCCAAATGTAACCAAGAGGGTTACTCCCTACGTAAGTATGTTATGAATGCCTCAAGTTACCTTTATGTCTTATGATTTCTATGATTTATTCATGATTTGATGAGGTATGTTAAAGTTCCTATGTTTTATGGGTAAAGTATGATTTCATTCTTATGTATATATGAACTCATGTTTCCTTTCCACATTTTTTTTATAACCCTTACTGAGCTTTTTATGCTCATCCCAAGTTTTTGAAATGTTTTTCACAGGTCAAGGGAAGGGTACATGATATGATGACAGTGTCAAGGAAGTGTCAAGAAAGAATCCATGTTTTATTTTAAAGATGTTTTCGTTGATGGGAAAATGAATACTATCTTTTATGTAACCACTTGGTTTAAATGTGGAATGTAATAAAAGTTTTATGATCTAATTCTCTACAACTCTAAACCTGAAAATATCCTCAACGTGTAATCTTGTAATAACTCATGATTAAGTAAGGTTTAAGGCTGGGGCCTTATAGTTGGTATCAGAGGTCGGTTTAGATAACTTTAGAGGTTAGGGTATTCTTTAAGCATAAGTTACATTACCATAATGGTTAGGATTTCAGAAAGAGTCCTAGTTTTAGATAAAGTGAATGAGTAAGTATATGTTAGTGTTTAGCTTCCTCATTAGTAAATGATGGTTTTTTTGATATACTCACACTGACATTTCTGTTTTTAGTGAATGGATGGATCTAACAGGAACCAAAGAGAAAACAGGTTTGAAGTAAACTGTGGTGGTTCTCTGATTAAGATACTAGATAAAATGGGGGATTCAATGAGGAAACTCATGGTTGTTCTAAACCAACTATCAAGGAGTCATGATCAACCACTTGAACCTTGGTATGATCTGTAATGCATCTTGTACGAGATGACCAATCGATGTGGAAGTTCCGGTAATAATTATAAAGGTAACCGTTAGAGTTTATATGATCCTTTCTTTTGTGGTAATTATGGGTTATTATATGTTATGATGGAAAATGAAAGGCATGAGATAAACTTGAGGTTAAAATATGTTATGATCATCTTTGAAGATTTTATCTCGTTTTGGGGAATGTTTTAAGAATTATATAGTTTTGGAAAAAGGACAACATGCAGACCATGTGACAACCCGTCGCGTCGGACAAAGCTGCGGGAATCGAACCCACAACCAAAGTGCGACATGTATTTATCACCTACCACTGGACTACGTGAAGTCCCTGGTTATTTTGACTAATTATTTTTAGTTAGATGATTTTAGGAATCAAGAGAAAGTTTATTTTGTGTTATATATGGAAATGATTAACCTATCATGGAGGATATGTGATTAGGTTAATTACTTTTCAATATGAGAATTTAAGAGCAACTGATGTTATTTGGAGATAAAAATTAATTTGTACCTTGGAAGACTATGTGATTAAATCCTTCAAATATTTGGGTTTCCATCTTAGTGTGGTTTTCTTTGAAGAATTTTATGGACAATTTTTTATCGAATGGTCTTCGTTAAACTTTGGTTTTTTTTTGGAAAAATTTTGGAGATTAAGAATAGATTTTCATTTTATAAAGGATTATACTTCTGTGGATTATCTGACCTCATACTATCAATTTTGGTTTTGGATTTTGTCTAATGATATGGGAAATATATAGTTCTCTTTTGTGGATTAGGTGATTCTCTAAAAGTTTATTATATTACTCTTAATGTGAACAAGTCTTCCTAAATACTAGTCTTTTGGAGAAAATATGAGTTTGTGTAAGGAATCTAATAAAAGTTGAAGGTCAACATGATAAGTGATTATGTTTCCTTATGAATAAATTCCTCAATAAAAATTAACTTAAAACAAAAATGTTGTCTATTAACTTTTACTACTGGGGAATCGAATACCATTTAACACATCACAAGTTTGTGATTTTCTTATGGTTAAATTTCTCCTAGTCCTGTTTACTATCACTCTCCATCAGAACATGACCCTTTGTTTTTTACTCCATGACCATATTTTCATACTTGGAATCCTAGTATGGGTTAACTCGGCTGACCATTGTACTTATCTTTCTTTATTTTTAAGGTGATTGTTTTACTGACTCTTGTTCCGATGTGGGATTTTCAATGAAGTTTCTAAGCCCAATTTTAAAATTGCGAGGACGCAATTCTCAAAAGGGGGGAAGGATGTAACACCCCAGGTAAATAAAGAGTATTAAATTTTCACATTTATCCATATTTGTGAATAAAATATTAATACAACTTTAAAGGGGACACTATGATCGATGGCGTACCCAACACACAACAACGAGTTTCTTGGGAATCTTACGTTTCACTCTAATAATAAAATAATATTATTTTAAATGGTAGTTAACGCCTAGCCATTGTAATGGCGGGAATGAATAGAACTAACTACAAAATGATTAGATATGTTTTTCAAATATATTACTCTCTACAATAAATGTTAGAGGATTAAAAATGCAAATAAATCCAATTTTAAGCGTAAACATTCTAATATTCTTTAAAAGGTCGATTAACCGCCTTTTGATGGCGAACCTCTTTTAAATACACTTTTTGAAAATTTTATGTGTTATATTTGACAAAATAAAATTCTTCTTTAGAATCGGGACATCAAAATTTACTTTGTGTAAATTTTTGGTATTTTTCCGAAAAAGTTCAATTTTTAATGAATAGTGGAAAGTGTTGTATTTTAATTCAAAACCTCTTTTTAATCTAATTTATTTATATTATTAGATTATCTTTTTAATTGGTTTTAAATTGAAATTAGAATATATTTTTACCATTTAATCCAATAGTGGTCGTTGGAATTAATTTCACTTTGAAATTGGACTTAAACTAGTGTCAATCTTTTGCTACTTATTGTCTCATAAAAACACGCTATTTGCTCTGACAGCGGGAATTAATTATTAAATTAATTAATACAACTTATATGTTTTTAATTTTGTAAAATAGACATCACTTTTTAATTCTGAATATCAAATATAGCTTAGGGTGAATTTTTGGTAATTTTCTGAAAAAACTTCAATTTTTGATGAATAATGAAACCACTAAATGGTACTTATAAAAACTGATTTTCCGTTTAAATGAAATTTTGCCATCTTTGGATTTTTGAATTTCAAAAATCCGACATACATGTTTGTAATTAAGAATTAAAATGTGGTTCAATGGGATTAAAATAATTTTTTGGTGAATTGTAACTTATTAAGTTTTTAATCACGATTAGAGGTAATTAGTGTAGTTTATGGTAAGAATAATGTTTTAATAAAATGAAATGGCATAGACACATGTCCTACCCTCATTGGATGTGTCATGGCCGACCAAGACAATCCATGGGTCAACTTGGGGACCGCATGGAGCCAATTTGGTTGGAAAATGACATAAATACCTTTTTATTTAATGTTAAAGTAAAAATGAGACAAACATGAAATGTTTTACTAAAACAATTTTTACATGGGGTTATACAAGTAAGAATTTTGACTATAAATATTACTTGGAAATATAAAAAGATTTCATACATCATAGTATTTTTTTTATAATTTTTAGACATTAAATAAATTAAATTATTTATGACATCATGATGATGCAGCGATGACCTCATTATTTAACGATTTAAATAAAATGGAAAGATATTGTAAACTCTAAGACCTACACATGTCCAAAACCTATTGGATGAGTGGATTTAGAACCCTTATAACCTTATCCTAGAAACAAATCAATGTGGGACCATTAAAATCCGAAACTCATTCTAAAATAAATTAGCATTTCTTTACTTTCCAAGAGTGCCCCTCCTCTCCTCTTATAAAAGTCCCCCACCTCTACCTTCTTACCCACACTTCCAAAGCCTTTGGATTGGCCAAACCCTGACCATTTTGTCTCTCCAAATCCGTATATAACTCTTTGAATCATCAATTTGGGCGGAAGTCCTCCAAAGGAAGCCTTTGAGCTCAAACCAAAGGGAGTTACCCGATTTTAAGGTAATGTCTTCACTTGCGTCCTTTTGTTTTATTTTGCTTCTCCAAGCCCCTAAACTCTTTTTATTCCTTTATTTTGTAACAAATCCAGTATCTTAAATATACTAGGATGTTGTTATAAGATGTATTCTATCTACACTTACACACACCTACATCTAATGGTTAAAGAACATACTTTTTTTATGGATGGCGAATTTCTGCCTCACGAAACGAAGATTGTTCAAAATTCTTCTAAAACCTTCAAAGGTGGCCATTAAGATGGAACTATATTTATATATGATATATAATATATTTATATTTTACTTAAGCTTCTGTATTTTTCATTTATGGCATACCTTTATGGTTTCGATTATGGGTAAACGCGATATCATCATTTAAGGAAGTGCGGACTACCACCCCCTCAAAGTGATTTGATTCATTAATACCATATGTGGAATGTATAAAGGATATATTTCATGATATTATATATGATACCATACTGGAATTAAAATACTATTATATATCCTTATGTTTTAACTCCATTAAATATGAAATAGAAATGGAAGTAGCGTTCATGCGTACGTACGACTTACCATCTCCATGAATGGTACATTTCATTTCTTATCTCAAAATGTTATGTACTATTATATGTACATATATATAATGGATATAAATGTAATATATTACATCTAAATTATCGATATAATTCTAAAATTATAACATATATATATCTCTCTCATTTTGATTTAATTCCATTTATATGACAAAAAAATTAAAGTAGCGTTCATGTGTACGTACGGCCTACCGTATCCATGAACGGTGCTTTTAATTTTTATCTCAAAATGATATGGAATAGTATAAAATGAATATATACTGGATATATATGATATTTAAAACATCAATACTATTCTGGATATGATGTACCTATAACTACATGGAAAATTATTTTCCAACAAGTTCAATTTTTGACTCATTTACCAAACATCGACAAAAACGTCTGATGTGAACTCATATTATTAACCAATTATTATAACATTAAAATATGTGATATTAACTGAATAATAATCTTTATAGGAGTTCCTTAAGCAATTATAAATTGAACAAAGTTTATTATTCAGGAATATAAAGAAACGAACAAGACAAGTTGGACTTGAGGTAAGAGATCCTACTCCTCTCTTTCTTTTTAAGTACACTCTTTTATGTAATTACTTTTAAAGCTCATCTTTCTTGTTATTGGGATGTTATTATATATTACTATTACTGTAATTATTATGTTAATATTATGAAAGTCCCTATTATCTCTCATCAATCCATTTTGGAAGTTTTGAGTGGCGTCGTTAGGCTACCGAATTTTTCGTAAGAGATCCAACCTCTCTCTTTCTTTTTAAGTACTCTCCTTTATGTCGCTTATTTTAAGCTCCTCTTTGTTATGTTGGGGGATGATCTTTTATATTACTCTTTCTTTAAACTTTATTTTGATATGATTATAGACCCTATTTCCTCTCATCAATCCATTTTGGAAGTTTTAAGTGGTGCCGTTAGGCTGCCGAGTCTTCATAAGAGATTTTTCATGTCACTTTTATTCCCGTGAGATTTATGCTAAATTTGACACATTTTCCTTTGATTGGTGTATGTACTTCCCATTATTTTACTCATTCTGTTATATAATTTCATTTATGAGTATTTAAATCAATGTTGTATTGTCCTCCTTTCATGGGGCATATGTTTCAAAAGATACCCATGTCGGTAAGGGAACCTTTCACCCTCCTCTTTTTAAAAGACTTCTTTTGTTATGTATTTAAATTCACATACTATTATGTTGGGATATGTACTTCTATATCCTTATTGATTTAAATTTTATGTCCATGTGATGAGATACCCTTTTTATCTATCATCAACTCATTTTCTGAATTTTTTAGTGACACCGTTAGGCTATCAAATTTTTGCAAGGGAACTTCTTATCCCAAATTTGATTCTTTGGGATAAACATGTAGTCCTTGAATATGTAGTTCTATGAATATGTGTGAATATACTCTGATTTTTGTACAATTAATATCCACTTATATTTGGTGTATTCGTTTGTCACACATAATTATGTAATTGATTTATCCTTAAACCAAGGATACCATCTTTGTATGGGACTTCATCTCAATATCCTTTCATTGAGGAATATTTTGTTTTATACACAACCTTATTTTATACAGTGTATAAACCCCTTTGACTTTTACGTTTATTCAAAAGGAATATTTTTTATACGAAGCGCTTACTAAACGAAAAAACGGAATGTTTTTGTCATACGTATGTGGTGACAACGACTTCTCTGCCGCCGTGACCATTATTTGAGTTTCGGCTTCCCCTAGAAGCCATACCTTCTTTTTAAAAGAAAAATAAATACCATGTTTTACTTTTCTTTTATTTTGGTATTGAAAATGGTTTTCATAATTTTTTTATTATATCAATGTGTTGTATTGATATCTTGTGATTGAAATGTGGAAATGTTATGTTTCCTTTATGAATGTTTTATGTGATACGATTATGTTATGGTTCTTGGGCATTATTATGAAGACGGGTGGTTCTGTGATAAACTAAGGGTGGGTGAGCCCGATATAGCTCTCCAATGCATTGGGTAACGTGAAGGAGTGAAACGTTAAGGTTTCTCCGAAGAGATTTAGGGAATATACTATGGTGGGTATTCCAAACATAACCAAGAGGGTTAATCCCTACGTAAGAATGTTATGAATGCCTCAAGTTACCTTTATGTCTTATGATTTCTATGATTTATTCATGATTTTATGAGGTATGTTAAAGTGCCTATGTTTTATGGGTAAATTATGATTTCATTCTTATGTATATATGAACTCATGTTTCCTTTCCATATTTTTTTTATAACCCTTACTGAGCTTTTTATGCTCATCCCAAGTTTTTGAAATGTTTTTAACAGGTCAAGGGAAGGGTACATGATATGATGATAGTGTCAAGGAATTGTCAAGAAAGAATCTATGTTTTATTTTAAAGATGTTTTCGTTGATGGGAAAATGAATACTATCTTTTATGTAACCACTTTGTTTAAATGTGGAATGTAATGCATGTTTTATGATCTAATTCTCTAAAACTCTAAACCTGAAAAGATCCTCAACGTGTAATCTTGTAATAACTCAAGATTAAGTAAGGTTTAAGGCTGGGGCCTTATATAATTATTGTTAAGGGAAAATCCAGTGATTCCATATCCCTCGGATGCTCTGATAAATTGGATCCATATGTTACGATTCTACTATTCAAGTCCATCAAATTATCCTTATACTTCATTTAAATTTTAATATTATCATTAACATATACTATTTTAAATTATAACTATAAAATGGATTTATTAACAAGGGTTATAATTCCTAATCCTATTTTCATCCAGATAGAAAAATTATGGATATATTATATTTTAGTAAAAAATATTAGAGATATATAGTGCATGTGTTTTATTTAACTACATTACAAAATAATTTTTTATTATTTATTAATGGAATTGAACATATAAAATAATGGGTCTTGACATGAATTGATTCATGGTGGTTATTAATGTCATGGAAGCTATAACTCATATGTGGATTCTGATATTTGATGGAATTAATTTTTCTAACTAGGATATAGAATTTATATCTTACCAAGTAGTATATTTTGAAGTCCCTCATGTATTATTTTTTGATGGAATTGTTATGAAAATAAAGCATAGAATTTTGTTTGAGAGAAATCAATGAATGTTTTTGATGGATGAATCTATTAAGGAGGCATAAAAGGACTCTCTAAGAGAAGGTGTTTTCAAGGTATATTCTAATGAATTGTTTTATTGAGACACAGGGATGATGATAGATAATTTATATAGAAAAAAATATGATAATTGTTTCTAATTATTTTTTTATGTTAACATAAAAATGAAGAAATATTAGATAGTTAATCTTAGAAATACTCTCTATAATATCACCACCCAATCCATTGGCTTGGGTCTGTTCATAGGTGCTACTAACCTTTGGTGACATCGTCAAAACACCAATGGATAAACTCAATTACAAGGGAATATTAGATCATTGGGGGATGATTTAACTAACATGATAACAACATGATGAAGATGAAAAAAAGAAAAAAAATGTTATATAATACAAGTAATATAATACAATATAACTCAAAATAGAAATAAATGTCATTTTTTCAGAAAGAATAAAAAATTCATAAGTTTGACACAACAAAAGAATTAATAAATCAACAACTTGGTGTGGAATAAACCTAATAATCACCCAAAATAAGATCTAAGGCATAAATTCATTTCCAAATCTCATTGTATCATGATGCATAAGTATAGAAGTATGAAAACTTTCATTTACCTATATCTCAATGCACAAAATATGAGAACACAACAATCTTCTGATGTTGGGGTGATTATAACTCTTAGTGGGTAATCCCTAAAGACATTACAACAAATTCCACTAATAATAAGAACATTTTATCTCATATTTATAAATATATAAAATATATATATTTTTTGTTTTAAACATTTCCATAATACATTAATAAAAAATGATTCCAAAACCATAACCTCTTAGAATCATTATTCCCCAATTGAAAAATCCATGCATGCCCAATGATAGTCCTACATCTCATGAGAGGTGACTATTAATTTCACCATGTTATCACATAATTCAATATTCCATGTTCCACTTAGGTATCAAACCCAATATTGAACCAATAAGGTTCTCTATGGAATCATTATGAACTCTTTCTATCCATACTTGCCATGTTCTAAAATTATCATTTCTTTTGAAAACCATTTTCATTAATGTAATTTATCAAACACCCTATGGGTATCATTTCAAAATCAATAATATAAATACTAAAACCAATAATTTTTCCCAAAAAATGTAGAGTGTATTATTTATACATCAATCCTTAAATTTATATAAGAACTATTGAGGAAGATAATCCTCCTTCATCCCACTAGTTAATGAAAATGAAGAACGACATGAAAAACAACTACATCTATCCTTGAAACTCTCCACCATCATTGAATCCAAATAATATAGATAAAAAATATATCAAATATATATATAATACATTATATATATGAATATATGAGAGAATATATGATTATATGAAGAGTGAATAAGAATGACTGATGTTAGACCATTGATTCTAGAGACATAATGCTCCTTGATTCCTCAATATTTCCATCTATATCTATGAAAAATCACCAAGGATACCTAATATTGTATAGGAGTTTAATAAAAAAAGAAAATAGGTAAGGAATAAGAATTTAAGTGTGTACAAAAAAGTAAAACAAGTATTTTAAAGAATTTAATGAATATTGCATGTTTGGGACCTTGATTTGGAAAACTGTGATCAATACATGTTCATGTTATTACATATAAACAACAACCTTCCATGGTCACCTCAAATAGTACAACAAATCTTACACCTTCCATGTTTTACCCACTATCCCCATAGTCACAATTTCACCTAGAAAATAAATGGGTTTTACAAATATTGAACCAATCATACACATTCCAAGAAAATATTAGAACATCTGGCATGGTTTATATGGATATGTTTTAGGGTTACCCCTAACCATTCTCAAATAATACACTACCAGAAATTCATCTATAATAATATAAAACTATATAGAAACTCTCAAAAATCAATTGAAGTATTATATAACATGAAAATATGTAATAAAACGATAATTTACCTAAAATTAGGGGGTGCTATTTTTTCCATACTATTGGCCTTTCCATCTTCATAATGTTTTATATTTATGGTTATTTGCATAATTGTATAGTGTTTCACCAATATAATGTCTTCTTATTCCAATTTCTCCTCATAAATCTGACTATGATTCCTTAAAACACATAGAAACCCAATACTCTTCTCACACCACTTATTCTTCTTATATATATCCCTATGTTTTGAGGATGTGTGAATCAAATTAGTATATCAATAAATATCAATGTGGTCCCATAAAATTTGAGGTTCATGATTAGGGTGGTAATTCTTTAAATTTGATCCATAAAATGTGTTTTTCAAAGAGGTGAATCTTGGTGTTAAGTCCAACTAATATTCTACATCAGAAATTCATTCTAGTATCTTAATAGGGGAAATGTATCATGGAGATGGATTACCTTTTTTACCCAAATGATGATTCCATAGCCTCAGATATACTCTTAAGAAAACATGTTCACTCATATCAAAAACTAATAGTTAATGAATTTTATAATTATACAATTTATATTGGAGTTGAGTAACCTCCATCAGCTTAATAATCATATGAATCTATTTTTTTCTCTTATGAAAAAGGATATGTCCCATAAGTGGTCTCACTACTTTCCAAAAAAAAGTGTAAATCAACAAGGATATTAATAAAAATATTCAAAATAATCCTTATATATTATTTCATGAATATTTTTATTGTACGAAAACCCCACTAATGTAATAACACCTTCCCATGATCCTCTAATATCTATAACAAAATTTCTATGAATGTATTACAAAATTTCTTTTATTAGTTTGGTCTATCTATCCATTTGATAATAATAAGTTTTTTTGTTGTAAATTGGGTTCCATGGAAATTCTAAATAGATTTATAAATTTGAGATTTAAACCTAGAGTACCGATTAGATAAAATTGGAATCGGTATTATTTGAATCTAAAAAACGTCCTGAATGTAGTGTGTTTGCAATTCTTCCATCATATTAGAATCACAAATAGTAATTATATGCAACTATTATGTGATTTGATTCACAATAATCCATATGATATAATGTTTTATAGTTGTTCTTGGTAGAATTATGACAAAAAAACATATGTATATATTTCTATTTCTATGTTGATATAGGTAGATATTACAACGTACCATTTTCTATTTGATTCTCCACCTTGTATTGATAATAGGTGATTCATCTTGAGAGATATTCCATAACACATATTTTAATCCCATACCCTCTAGAACTATTATATCATCACCTTAAACATATTCAAAATTTCATGATGAATATTCTATCTTGATTGCTGGTATGTGGAAATATATTATTCTTAATAAGTTAGAGTATCCACAATCTAACCTCTAAAATGTAACACAAATCTCCCATTAATCAATCTTCTCTCAATGGCCTCCCATCTATTGATATTTAGACCCATGGTTAAGTAGATAAGATATTATGTCTAGGCATCTTTAAACAAAACAATTAAATCATGAATACGATAAATGGATGGAAAAGTAAAACATCACCTTGATCCAAACAATAGAGATACATATAAGTTATAACCATCATCAGATACCACTAATTTGAAAACACATTACCGAACTTACTATATTATATCTTACTCAATGTCATATCAACAAAATTTCTATTACCTAGTGCATACATCATTTCAATGTTAATCATTTAATGGTATTCCACCCCTCTTCAATGTCATAGATTAAAATCTGTATATGAAAAGATGTGTTATAATATTTTATGATCTGTGAACAATTTGAACTTATAAATGAAGATATTATGAAACCATGTTTTCATGGAATGGGCAAAAACAAATAAAACTAAATCATTCATTAGGTAATTATTCTGATTAACCCACAACATTCATGAAACAAAATCTTCGACATAGTCTCCCAACATGAGAACACATACCATCCCATTTCTACAAAGAATAGAATAGGCCACATAGATTAATCCTAACTATGGAAACCTAAATATGGGGTTTAAAGTAAAAAATCCTTAAAATAACGAATCAATTTATGTAACTCATAACACAATTTCAATTTAAGGACATTACTCATCAAAGCTACAATATGAGAATAAACTAGTGAAATTCCCTGAGAAAAGTGTTTATAATACCCTTCAATGTTGATGAAACTACATATCACAAAGATGTTCATTAGTTATTTCCAGTAGATAAAAACTTTTATCATTTCAAGACCTATTGAGACTCCCCTTTCAATAATGATGTTTCCATGAAAACACGACTCTTATATATATAAATTACACTATGAAAAATTATAAAAAAAATGTTCCCACATGACACCCAATATTATGCCCGTGTTATTTTCATGATCAGTCTCATCCGTGAATACACTATAATATCGGCAATGAATACCTAAAAGAATAAGTAATGGTACCAATGAAATATATAATTTATAAATTAAACAAATACAATTTCTATCCAATATAATAAATGGAATATCCACATATTCATTATGAACATAACAGTTCTTGCTAATTTTATATTGAATATCTTCCCTCCAAACTAAATGTTTTTGATACCTGATGGTAAATCAACATTTAAGAACAATTTTTATCTACTGAATTAATAAAATAGCTAATATATTCATGGGAGTTAGTTTTTATATTGTAACGCATATTATCTTACTATAATCAACAAAAATATGAATATTTCCGCATTCTATCATTACAAAAAATAACTGTTGATTCCCAAAGAGGAATATTCGGTTAAATGATTCATTTTTGTTAAACTATTTCTGATAAGCTTTTATTTAACTTCATTATTTTGTTTCAGTCATATATTATTGAATTAAAATATTATTTTCCCTTAAGAACACATCAATCTTAAATTCCACTTCTCCATTGGTTGGTAACCCTATGAAATTATTGGAAAACACATGAAATTGTTCTATAATGGTTGTAATAATCACTATATTTGATTGTTTTAGTAGTTTCCAAAGTGATTTGTACAAACTAGTAAGAGATACTCATGAACCCCTAAACCAATGGTCATTCTCTTCTTTAATTCACTTCCTAATACTCGTTAAATATATGCTCAACACCATCAGAAGATGTAAAACTAACCTTCCATGAATAATAATCAATGTATGCCATGAAGGATATCAACCAATCCATTTAAAATATGAGGTAAAAAACATCCATATTAAGAAATGATAAATCTCAAACCATATTCATTGATAGATTTATTATATCCCAAAAACATAAAAGACCAATATTCTCATTATTTGAGAATTGTTTAATGTTTCATAACCTATGAAATCATTTCAACAAGAAATAAAATATGATCCACAACCTGAGAAATAATAACAGAGTGGTACATGTTTGTATCAAACTAATATTATATGAGAGTATAGATCAAGTGAATTGAACCTTTCACCATTGAAGGAACTAATTTATCCTCTGTTATCATCTACATGACACCATAAAACTACTTACTAGGGATACTTTAAAATTATTTATTTCTATTTTGTCTATGTGGTGACTAATGACATGTAATTTTGATACAAGAATCACACATGGTAACTCATTTCTCAAGGATATTACCATTTCACCATGATTGACCGATATGAGAATAATAATCATGGGACATGTTCAATCCATTTCCATCAATCATACTTGGATTCTCCATACAGTAATGCATTATATGTGCCAACATTAAAAAATTATAGAATTTCTATAGATACACCATTCATTCCTACATAATATTCTTATAGAATCCATAATTAAATCTCATTATTTAACTACTATAGAAAGGTTCCAAGTACATTTAACCAAATGAATAGTTTCCCAATGTTTTTCTTTCTTATAAAAAAATTCACCCTCTTTGATTTTTCCCCATGTTGTAATTCCATCTTCTATCCATATGAGTAAAATTATTTCCCAAAACATATATTCCTAAGATTTAAATTTCAAATAACATCCATGTTATCACCACCTCTATATAGATTTCAATATAAAATATATCTAACTAAGATTATATGTCAGGTCACAACCCTACCTCAAAAATATCCACCTTCATGTACACACTAGTGGAAAATTGAGTAGAAAAACAATTATTCCTCGTGAATGGAGATAAGGAAATATTCACATATAGATTTACCATCTCGTGATCAAGATTTTTTGGCTATTGAATTATTAAAAAATCTTGAAATACTTTTTTGTATTATTCATTTTCTTAGTTTAGTGTGAACGATTATATTTTCCATCTTCCTAGTAAGATCATCTAGAATATAAACTAGCAATCTCACATTAATTTTTATAGTATTTCCAATAAATTAAAAAATTATATTTTTTCCTATATTCATGTCTATTCTTGTTATAGTCATGAATATCTCTAAAATATTAGTATATTTAATGTATAAATTTCTATTGAAACGTTTTCAATGTATTGATTCAAATAATAATTTTCTCTATATGTGGAAGGAAACAATCAACAATTAATTTTTATTAGTTATGAGTTTATTAGTGGTTTATTTTGAACTATAGTCTCACCTATTTATTATTTTGGGTTCCCCTATTTTTATAATGGTTCTATTTTTTTCTAAGGATCAAAAAACCCGACATATTCATGAATCACATGAAAATTAAGGCGTATAATATTCCAAATCACATAAATCAACCATATATACAAATAAAAACAATAAAAAACTTCAATCATAATATGTATAATGTAATCATAGTGGTACATTGTAAAAAAAATTCCTGATATGATACATTCATCAGCTAAACCCATAATGACGATATGGAAGCACTCCGAAAAGAGTCATCGAACACATTTTTTACCTACACCAGCCTTGTAATTCGAATTTAGACATAAAGAGGATAGTGATAAATCATTATACAATAAATTTCAATTTATGAAATTATTATATCCAAAAAAAACATCTTAAGTTGATAGATCAGACAAGACTGATACCATTTATAACATCTCCACCCACCATAATGGATTGGTCTGGGTCAGGGGTGATAGTAACCTAAGGTGACATACTCAAAACACCATGTGACAGAAATAAATGGAAAGTAAATACTAGATTATGGGGTAAAATTTTACCTAATAAAAGTATATCCAACTAAATAATATGAAAATTAAAAAAATTTATATGATAGATTTAATTTAATATAAAAAAAGAATACTTGATAGAAATATTAGCATAATATACAGAATAAACAAGTACAAAACTAACACAATGAAGGGAGTTATAACTCAAGTACAACTATTTGAAATACACCCAAGGATTCTCCCAAACAATATACAAGATCTGAATCCAGGTATAGATACCACTAAATCATAATTCCTCAATAGATACATATGACACCATGAATTATCCTATATCTTAGTGAAGGACATGTAAAAATACTCCAAAGTTACCATGTATGTGTTTAGTGTAATAGTCTACATGTAATCATGAAAGACATCTTAATACATGCCTTTAGGACAAGAACAAGTTATATTAAATTTATAAATATATACTAAAATAAGGTGATTCGGTTTAAAAAAAATTATGATAAATAAATTAAACATGTTTCTAAATTCATACCTGAATGGAATCATTTTTCAAAGGCTCATAGACCCATGTATTTTCAATGATTGTCCTAATACTCAAAAAAAAATAACCCATCCCATCAATAAGACATCAATTAATTGAATATATCATGTTGAAAATAATAATGAGACACCATATCCAAACCAATAATTCACTTCAATACAATTTCATGAACTCTTGCAATCCACAAACACCATGTTCTAAAAACTATTTATTTGGATAACCATTTTCATCCCAGAAATTTATAAAACACTATACGTATATTATTTTAAAACTATATAGTTAGGTAATAAAATAATTTTTTTATAAAAAGTAAGAGAGGGTTTTTTAGACATCAAGACATCATGTTCTAAAATAATTATTATGGGATAGAATCAACGTAACTCGTATTTTTAACTAAAATATAAGAATGATAAATGAAACATCAAGGCCTTGCCTTGAATATCCTTCGATTCATTAGATCCCGATTAGATCTCATCAAATAAATATTATATTAAATAGATAAAACTATAACATATTATATATATAGATCCCTGAGACATAATATGAGTATATCATGAGGAAAAAAAAAGAGAGAAAAGGGACTTACCATTGATTACGGATATCCATCTCACCATGACACATAAAACACAACATTCAAATCAAAGGAAATCACCAAGGATTCCTAGCGGAGGATATTAGTTTGATAGTGTGATGGAATAGGCGTGAAATTAGCATTCCATGGTAAAAAAGATGTTAAACTATAATTTTCTAAGAATTTAATGTGTGTTATATGGTTGTGATGCATGTTTTTGAAAAATGATTACTAATGTTTTGCTTTATACACCCTCTAAAAACCCCATCTCACAGTTGGACTAACTATGCTTGAACAATATTTTTCCCAACTATATTTTCATTTCGTTATTCACCTATTACATTATTGTTTTGGTTAAAACATGATTTAACCATATTCCTTCATAAAAACTATCAAAACCAATTACACAGATTCTAGGAGAAGTATTAAAATTACACATAACCATGATCAATCATGAAATCCTAGAAACACTTAAAAAACAATACAAACACATCTAGAAAATCTTAAATAGAAACAACGTATTATATAACATGAAAATAGATAATAAAATAGTAATTTTCATTAAATTAAGTGTTTTTCATAATCATTCAAGAAAAGGTAAATTTTTTTGATCTTATTGTTTAATTTTTTCTAACCTAAATTTTTAATATTTGTTCATATTTGTAATTGTTTATTAAACACTATAGATTTGGAGAATCATTAATATAAATGGTAACATGTTAGGAACATCATTTTTCTATTCTAGAGAATGATTTTGTATCATATAATTAAATATTCAATCCTAAGAGGAATGATTTTATCAATTGAAGGTCATATGTGGAGTTTCCTATGAATTTATCAAAGATTATTGGATGCTAGAAAAAAGACTAAGAAGAATGGGGTTGTCCCTATAGTGTAATATAAATAATATTTCTTTAAAAATTAAGGAATAAATTTATTCTCTTACTTATTTTTCTAAACAAATAAAAAATTGGATGGTTGTAGACATGGAGTAAAAGGAATGATTCGTACTTGTCAAAAAACCATTTGAATAATGATGAAAAACATGGATGGAATATTCCTCAAGTTATAATGTAATAACTACCAAACTATGAAATGGATATAACAATATACCAATATATAGAGGACAAGATCAAAAATTTTGATTAAAGAATGAAATGTGATGTTTTCTAAAATAACAACTACAACAAGAGTGGCAGAGATAAATCCAACATCACGATTATGGTGATTAAAGAAGGATTATTGAAAAATATGTATGAAAAGACCTATGATAGTATGTATAATTAAATGATATTGATTTGGTATTTTACTTCTTATCATGAACATGTATCCTATCGCCTAAATGCTCAATGATAAAAGGAAAACAAATGAATCAACATATCAATATATAAATGACTATATGTGTAACACCCAGATATTTAAATGAATTATTTTCCTTAAATAATTTTAACTAGCCAACAGCTTTCAATACACATAATCATGAGTTAAAAAACCTATAATATGAGCTTAATATAAAATGGCCATTTAAAATATCTATTAGGTTAATGGGAATAAATATAACTAACTTTTAAAAACGTATGGTGAATTTATTGGCTACCAATTATTTATGGAACATATAAATAAGTTTTATATTTGTATTTTTTGTGTAAATGAATTAAGTGATTTACTATTAGTTAATCAAATTAATGAAATATATATTTTATATACTTATGGATATATTTTCTATATAAATTCATTAGTCATTTTTTTCATTGGGTACTAATAAAACCTATTTTATGAATAAAAACTTATATTTTTCAAAAGTGAAATTTTAACCACCTTTAAATAGACAACCCTTTTTAAAGTAAAATTTTGACACATTAATAATATTTATATGAAAACATAAAACTCTTATTTGGAAGAAGGATATAATAATTTAGTTTCTATTAATTTATGATATTATTTTGACAAATTTTATGTTTTGATGAATAATAAAAATAAAATAAATTTTAATTGAAAAAATACATTTTTCATCAAAATTATTTATGTGTTTAGATTATATTATTTAATGGTTTTTAAGTATAAGTATAAAATATTTTTATGAGTTATCAAAATGTTGGTCATAATAATTACTTTTATATTTAATTCATATATAAAAACATTTCAATATTTTGAAAAATTTGAACTTATAAAACAAGTCCTCTCTTTTCGAAAATAAGATTAATTTTAAATTAATTATTAAAAACTCTATGTTCTTATTCTTTATAAATGGATTCCATATTTGGAATGAGTTTTTCCAAATTATGGAAATATATTTATTCTATTTATTGGAATAATAAATAGTAATGTTGGTAACTTTTATTATTATAGTAAAATAGTAATTTAGTTTATTAGGGAAAAAATAATCTTATAAAATTATCCTAATTTTTTTCTAATATCATTAGATGAGTTTGGTTCTAATAAAACCATCCATAGTTCAATTCTATTCATTGGAATCCATATGGATGAGATTATGACATTTAATTTATTTTATTTAATATGTATCACTCAAATTTTAATAACTAAATTGTTTTTAATATAATGTTATACAAAGGATATATTCAATTAAAACTACTCATTTGAAATCAATTTTTATTTATTTATTATGGAAATTTATTTTTTCTTTTTAGGAAAAAATAAATACATTTAAGGATTGTACTTTAATGATGATGAAATTATTTAAATGATGTGAAATCAATTGAATAGTTATTATTAAAATGATATTAAAAATTAAAAGACCCAAAAACATGACCAAATATTATTTGTTGAGTATAAATTGACCACAACCATTCAGTAATTTAGTTATTGATCATTTGGATCCTTATAGAAAATATTATGACACTTATATTATTTTATTTAAAGTTAAAATAAACACGTCACATTATTGTTCTAAATAGTATAACAATTTATATGATGGATTTTACATAATATATATTCACTAAAATTATTTTCCAAAAATATAGTAGATTTATCTTCATATAGGTATTTTATTTTTGATTTTCATTAAAAACCCTAATTTTGTTAAATAATTACACAAAATTACTGTAGTAGTTATTTTATTAATGAAAATATCAAATAAATGTAATTAAAAAAATTTAAATAGATATAATTTTTGCTAATTAATATTTGAAATGAATTTTATAAGATAAATTTACCTATTATTAATATAATAAATTTTTCTGTTCAAATATAACATATTATCAGAATATTTTAGAAAATAAATAAATTGAATAGTGGCAAAATTGACCCTCTTGATTGTTTATCAAAATAATGTTTTACTAATATAGTTAAAATAAATTCTCAAAATATATAAAAATTCTTATGTGATATAAAATTTTTTAAGTTATGTTTTTATTGTATAATTAACATCAAAAAAGTAAACATTTCACCCATTTAAAATTGAAATATTTATTACCTGATTTACAATTAAATAGAACAAATATGTGTTAATTAACATGATAATATTTGAATTTATAGAAAAACGTTTCTATAATTTATTTTCGTATACTATTATAACTCTATCTGATGTCAACTTATAAATTTTGACATTTCAGAGGTTTTTTAATGGGGTTGAGTTTTAATAATTTAATATTTTTGGACTCCCTAAAGTTCCCCTCAACACAATTATAAAAAGAAAAATTTTCCCTCATCTATTTACATCACATTGATCCTTAATGATCAATCAACCTTGAAGATTTTCCTTATGAAATTCCCTATTAACATCCTAGAGTTTCATGTTTTCTTCAATAATAAACTCTATGTATTTAAGAGGAGATTTAGAGGGAGCACGTCGAAGAAGAGGTAATCTCTTAAACTGATTCTTTCTAAATTATTTCTTCCTCTTCATCATATTCATGATTTGTTTCATTATAAAGTAATAAATCCATTAATAGTTATATACTGATATGTTATTATTATTATTATTATTATTATTATTAAACAACCATATATCATCTTCTATCCATCATACGAAAAACTAAATCACCATGTGTGTGTACGTAAGGATTATTATCTCCACATCGTGGTGTAATCAGTTTTTCAACACCATCATGATTGGATGGGTATAATGAAAGAAATAACAAAAAAAATATTATTATCATAACATGGTATTTATTATGAAATATTATACACCATCAACTTCAATTCCAATAAAAAATTATCAGAATGTTATCATCGCTCATGCGTACATTTGGCCTACCATCTCTATGATGTGATATTATTCATTCTACATTATATTAATTAAATAATGATTATAAAAATTAATGAAATGAATAAATATGATATATATTATACAAATATCTATATTTAAATGATATAACTATAACCTAATAAGAGGAATAAGAAGTTACCTGAAAAAACATGTGTAAGAAAATAATGTAGTTAACCCAAGATGGATGAGTAATATTGTTAATTTCCAATTAATGATAATATGATCCAATATAATATCATAAAAGTGACTATGATTCAGAAATATATTACTGAAATTGTTTAAATAACTATAGTGGAGTTTCAGATATATATATTGTGAATAGGAACTAAAGTAATGGATAATTTTGAAATCTAATTATTATTTGAGATTGTTTATATGTATGTATTTGTTGCGGTCTATTTATAATAAATTTTCATGTTTTAGAAATATGTATTATAAAATATTATTTCATTTATTCTATAATGTTTTAAATTAAATTTTACAATTTTGGTTAATTTTTATTAAATGGTATGAATGGAATCTTTTATAGTTTACGTTACGAGGTACTTTTTTACTTTACAACAAATGTATGATAAGTATATTTTCCTTTAACATATATGGTACTAATGGATTTTTACATTTTCATAACACATTATTTCCATGAATATTCCCTTACAAGTTTTCATGTTATTTTACAATAAATTCTTTTCTTTTAAAATTTTATTGTGTTTTTATAGAATGAAAACATTTTTAATGATAAATGATATTTTCCTCATGAAATAATATCAAGTGTTTTATCAAAAAAAATTCCATATAATATGGAAACATGTAATAAGGATATGTATCATGTATATTATACCTTTTATTCATATGGACTGATTGTGTTTATTATGGAATTCTATTTATTAATTCTATTTGTCTTGCATGAATTATCTTATGATGGAATGATGTTTAAGAAATCCATTTTATTCCTTGAGTTATGATATGATGGATAATTTATGTTTTTGTGGCACACATAAGAATGATTTCATTATGAGATGGATGGGACCTATATATCCCCCTAATTAATTATGTATATATTTATATATCGTTAGATAAACATGGATAGGAAGGGAATGATGTCAGTTCTGTAGTTCATGGCATGAACGAGGATGGAACTCGGTTCAGTAATAGTATTTTTCTGTTATGATGGTCTTTGAAATGTTCCTTCACTAATATGAAATGTTTTTATAGGATTATGATTATGAAAAAAATATCATGTCTTATGTTGTGACTTTTGGGATTGTGATCATTTATTCCTATGAACTTTTATGATTTATCCCCTTGTGTGAAATCATGATCGTTCATATACAAGATAATATTTTTTAATTTTATGTTTATATGTCCTCAGATTTTTATATGATTTTTATATCCCCTATTTACCCTTACTGATCATATAATCTCACCCATTTATATGTTTATTTTCCCAAGGATATGAAAAAGGTTTTTAGGTATGATATGTCAAAAGGTGTCGATATATGATGAAACAAGTAGGAGAAAATAAATATTTCTTATGAACTAGTTGTTTTTATTTACCAGTTTCTAAAGACACTATACTTATACAGTCCTGCCATGGATTTTTTATAAATTGTAATCAATCTTCATCAATTTTAATGTAACATATACTTATGTAAAGTATGGGTCGTTATAGTTGGTATCAGAGAAAAGTTATAGTAAACCATTGGACACTAGGATGAGAAAACCTTAGTAAAAAACCCTAAGGATTTGTAGAAGTATATGACACAATCCTAGTGTTTTATAAATGATCATGAATAACCTAGGATAAAAAATAATGTTTCCTAATATAAAATTTGATTTCTGATAAAATGGTTTTCCCATTTTGATGATAGTTTCTCATACTATTATTATTGTTTTCAGTTAATGGATATAACCCAAAAGAACTTCATTATTACTAAATGTTAATGGAAATGAAATGACTTTCCACATTAGAAAACAAAATAAATGAATGATGGAATCAAAAATCTTTTATCTATTCTGAGATAACGTTCTTAAGCTATGAATCATGAAGAACTTCTAAATGAGAAAAGGAGGTGACAACATTTTATTGAGTCCATAATTAGGCATTTCAGTCCTTATTTAAATAGTTATTTTGATTCATCAGTGGAAGAACAATGGATCTGTACCACTAAAAAGATATTTTCCGTTCTCCAATAATGAGAACAAGATAATGTAATTTTATAAGTCTATCCTTTAGAAGGTGAGTCTGATAAATGATGAAAACTTGTCTTGAATATGAGGGAAAGAGAAGAAATTTAATCCATGGAATGGGAGGACTTCAATAACATAGTTTTTAATTTGTACATTCGTCATATTATACAAAAAAATGAATAATGATATACCCGATCTTTTGAAAATTGATTATTATTTCATTGGTTCCTATAGAATAAAATTTTATAAGTATTTTGGGGTACTTTTCTGGAATTATTATCCTACTTGAGAGTAAAATTGATCAATTTCTTAGTGGATTAAAACCATTTCATATAGGTTCATTAGGAATAAGGGTTTTACAAATCTATAATAAAATTATTTTATGTGGTCTCAAGATTAATATAATATTAGATTAACCCAAATTTCTTATGGGTTTTATAAGAAAAAAAAATAGAATTGAAGTGAAATTATAAAGATCACACTGAAAAAAATATTATTTTTCTCTTTTGCTCGTATTGTGAAAAGAAATATGGTGTAGATTGTCATAAATGGACTAACACATGTTTTATATTTTTAAAAAAGGTCATCGAGAAGTTGTATTTTGAAGTGATGTAAAAAATATGTCTACTGATCAGAATAAAGAGAAGGCTACAAAGAATGCACCTCCTAAACATCAATGTAATAGGTGAAAGGAAATGGTTAATTATACCAATCAATCCCATCACCCAAGGGTTTTTTATTATGATTAATTTCAGCAAGCTATTATTTTAAAAGATAATGAAAAGTCATATAAAATCAATCTAAGTGATGTGGAGTGTGATAATGAAGTGTTTAAAGGTATAATTACTTGCCAATCTAAAGTAGAAAAAGATTTATTTGATTCTAGATCCACCAACTCTTTTATTTCTGATGAATTTTCTAATGGTGTCATTATATTACAACAGAAATTTGATGTTTACTTAACTGTGATGACACTTAATGGAAAAACATTCACATCACATATTATAATTCTTCTTTAGTTTATGTTTTTGGGAAAATAATTCATGAAAATATTTTGATCCCTCCAAGTGTTTAATTTTATGGGATTCCTGGTCGGGATAGGATTTCTATATATGAATCACATATAAATGTACAATGAAGAGAAGTCAAATTTCATATTTTAAATCAATATATTATCATCTACCTATGAAAGGATTAATGTGACATTAGAGTAGAAATTTATTCCATATTATGGGTCTTTATTCCTATAAATGAATGTTTTCTATCTCAGAAGGATGGGAAGAAACTCAAAATTAAAAATACACCCATTGTACTGGATTTTGATGATGTATTTTCAAAATAATTTCTAGTTTTTCCACCAAATTTTGATGTTGATTTTTAAATATAACTCATAGAGGGTGCTATTCTTATTTCAATTACACATTATATAATTTCCCCAATTGAGTTTCAGGAATTTAAGAAGTATGTCCAAGAGAATCTTGACAAGGTATTCATACACCCTAGTGTATCACCTCAAGAAATACCTGTTCTGTTTGTCAGGAAGAAGGATGAATCAATGAGACTCTATTGATTATCGAGAACATAACAAGATCACTATCAATAATAGATATCATCTTCCCCACATTGATGACTTATTTGAACAACTACAATTATCTCAATACTTTTCTTGGATTGATCTTCAATAATAATATCATAAATTAAGGGTGAATATTGAGGATATACCATTTATGGAATTCCGTACAACGTATGGACACTATGAATTTATAGTGATGCCTTTTGGTCTTACTATTTTTCCTACTATATTCGTGGATCTAATTAATATAGTTTTTAGAGAATGTCTTCCTCAGTTTTCGATAGTATTTATAGATGATATAGATTTCTATTTAAATATAAAGGGATAACATAAAGATTAATTGTGAATTTTAATATAGACCCAAAAAAGGAGAATCATTTTGAAAAATTTACCATGGTGTGAATTTTGGATTTAGAATGTTTCATTATTGTGTCACATAATCATACGAGAGGGGGTATATATAGATCTAACAAAAAACTGAAGTTATTGAAAGTTGGTCAAGGCCAACAATGTTAATTAAGATCTGATGTTTTCTTGGTCTGGCTATATATTATCAAAAAAAAATTAAATATTTTTCACAATTATAAAATCCACTCACAATTTTGACTCATAAAGGATTTATGTTCATGTGGATATAGGAATGTGAAGAGAATTTCAAAGATATAAAACGAAGGATATCTAGTGCACTTGTGCTCACACTTCCATATAGTAGAGAAATGTTTTAAATCTAATGTGATTCATCCAAAAAGGGTCTGGGATGTATTATCATGAAAAATTATGTAGTGATAGGATATGACACACAAAAATTGAACATACATTAGAAAAATTATCCAATATTAAATTTGGAGTTAGTTGTGGCTATATTGTCATTAAAGATAGGAGCCATTATATTTTTAGTTAAAGGTGTTATATTTATACTAATCAAAAAAGACTAATGTATATATTCACACAAAAGGAGACGAATATGAAATAAAGAAAATGGTTTTATTTTAATAAAGATTAAAACTATTCAACACATTTCTACCGTAGGAAAGTGAACATGGTAGAATATACATTTATTCAAAAGGATGATGTTAGTTTATCCAAGATAAAGATAAACAAAAGATCCAATATTTATGGATTCAAAAAGGATAGATCTGTAAATTTTAAAGGAATGGGAGAAATATTGTATTTCTAAAATTATTTTTCAACCATATATATAATTAATGATTAAAGAGTTGTAGAAGGAATATGTAAATCCAAAAAATAAGTTGATAAATGTTCTGGAATTAATACTAGATTGTGGGGGAATAATATGGATATACAATGAAGTTTGTATTCCTACGATACCATAATAAAAGAAAGAGTTGTTTGATGAGGATCATAGTTCTTCATTATCTATTCATCCTTAAAGCACAAAGACATATAGGGACATAAAATAGTATTTATGGTGGGATGGAATGAAAAGAGATGTTGCCAAATATGTATATCAGTGCTTGGTTTGTCTGCATGTTATGGTTGAGAGACAGAAGTCTATGAGGATGTTACAAACATTTAACATATTATAATCAAAATAAGAAAACATAAGTATGGAATATTTCATTAGAAATAAAAAACATATAAAGGTCATAATGCTATATAGGTTTTAGTTGATCTTCATAAGAAGCTGGAACACTTCATTACTATTAGAGAATATTTCTCACTAGATCTGATTTATAGGATATATTTAAATGAAGATGTGTTTTGATTTCATGGAGTACAACTTTCTGTTATATCTGATCGGGATCTGATGTTCGCCTCGATGTTATGGAGAAGTCATTAGTACGCTTTGGATATAGAGTAATTATTCTACACTACTTATCATCCTCAAACATATGGTCAGTTTGAGAGGACCACTCAAACACTATAAGAAATGTGGAGACCTAGTTTAATGGATTCCAAAAGTTGTTACGATCTAGACCTACCTCTGGTGGATTTTTTATACAGAAATATCTTTCATTAAAGTATTCATATGGATACTTAAGATGAAATCAACAGAATGAAGTGAAGAACTCTAACTTTCTAGGATGAATTTGGGTAAATAAAGCTATTAAGACCTCATATTGTTGATTAAATGGTTGAAAAAGACATATATATTCTACAATACATAAGAGAAGTTAAGAGTTGGAAAATAATTTATTCTCTCAAATTAAGAAATAATATAGTGTTTGAAGTGGGTAACAATTTATTTCTACAAATACATCCCTAGAAGAGATTAATGTATCTTGTTATGAATGGAAATCTGGGCCTTATATATATTGGTCTTTCTGAAATTTATGATCATGTTGGGAAGGTAAATTACATATTGGTGCTTCCATATAATATCTCTAATGTTCATGATGTGTTTCATATATCTCTCATGAGAATTTACACACCTAATCCTTCACATGTAATAAACATAAATGTTTTATAGCTAGAGAAATATCTTTATTTTAATGAATAATCAATATAGATTCTGGATCATAGAGATAAAGTCCTATGAAACTAGACTACTCGCTTCGTTAATGTTTTATAGTGGAATAACCAATTTAAGGAAGCTATGTGGGAACATAAGGATGTGATGAAGAATAATTAACATTATCTATTTTTTTCAAAATGATGAGTTTCAGGGGAAAAATTCAGTTTAAGGGGGTATAATGTAACAACTGGATGATTATATGAAATATTTTCATTAAATAATGTTAATTTTTCAGAAGATTCCATTGAATGAAATTCTGATTTTAAATGAACGTTGATATGCCATTACTATAAAATGACAATTTTAACCTCTCCATTAGTTTATCATGAATAAGTACAACTAACTGATGAAAATTTATGTTGAATTCATTGGATAACAATTATTTATGAAAAATCTAAATCAAGTTTATATTTGATTTTTTTGTTAATAAATTAAGTTATATACTATTATTGAATGAAATTAATGAAATATATAACTTATATATTTAATGAAATATTTTTAAATTCATTCAATATATATTTTTTCATTGGGTATTAATAAACCCAATTTTGTGTATAAAAACCTATTTTTCTCAAAATGGAAATTTTTATCACCTTTTAATAAGGAACCCTTTTAAAAGTAAAATTTTACACATTTATAATTTTTTTATTATAAAATTGAACTATTAATTGGAAGCAGGATATAAAAATTTACTTTGGATTAAATTTTGATATTTTTTCTAATTACTATAATATTTTAATGAATAATAAAAATACAGTAAATTTTAATTGAAAAAAGAATCAAAATAATTAATATGGGTAAATTATATTATTGAATGGATTAAAGTATAAACATAATATATATTTATCAGTTATTATAATTTAGGTCATTGGCCTTAATTTTAAACAAAATTCTGTTGTAAAAACCTTTCAATCTTTTGCAATGCATTAACATTTAAAATGTGTTCTCTCATTCCGATAGTGGGATTATTTTGGACCTATTTACTTTAAATAATATGTTTTAATTTTTTAAAATAGATTACATATTTTTAATAAGTATTTTTTAATAATTTAAATATGTATATTTTATTTTTTTGGATTATTAATTGTAGATTCGGTAATTTTAATTAATATAGTAAATAGGTAAACCAGGTAATTAAGGGTAAAAATAATATTAAAAATTTACTCAAACACTTGTCCTAATATAATTGGATGCATCTGTTTAACAAAAAATAATCCTATTGTGGAAATGGTGTCCATTTGAATCCACTTGGATGAGATTCACACGTTTAATGATTCTTATTTAACGAAAAGTTAAATATCTATCACTCATATTTTAATAACTAAATAATTTTCAATATATGGTTATAAAGAAGAGAAATTTGATTATAAATACTCATTTGAGATGTCGAATGTTTTTATTTATCATGGTAATTTATTTCTAGTTTTTAGTAAATAAATAATTACCTTAAAACATATAATTAATGATGAGTAAATTATTTAATTGATGACAATCAATAGAATAATTAATATTAAAATTAAAATAACCGTTAAAACATCTATAAAAATTTCCAAATATTATTTTCTAAGTATATATATACTATAAATATAAAACTGTCCTGTTATTTACCATTTGGATCATTATATACGAGATTATGACCCTAATATTATTTTATTTACGGTGATAATAAACTTATTAAATCCATGTTTTAAAATGTATAACATTTTTTATGATGGATTTTATAGAATATATATTCAACTAAAAGTTTTTTATGGATATAGTATAAATAAATTCATTGAAATATTTTATTTTTAATTTTTATTCAATTATTATGTGTATTAAATTTTTATACCAAACTATTGTAGTAGTTATTTTATTATAAGAAATATCAGATAAATATTATTACAAATATTAAAATAAATATAATCTCGTCTTATTAATATGTACAATTAATTTTATAGATTAAATTTTCTTATTAGTAATATAATAAAATAGTTTTTTTAAAGATAAATGTTTTTCTTAAAATATTTAAAAATCAATAAATTGAATAGTTTCAAAATTTACACTATTAATAGTTTATGAAAATAACGTTTTATTAAATTATTTAAAAATCCAAAAACATTATTTAAAAATATATATAAATTCTTATATGATTTTAAATGATATAATTTATTTATTTATGGTCTAATGAACATTTAATAACTAAATATTTTACCTATTTAATATTGTAATATTTGTTATCTGATTTAAAATAAAATAGAATTACTGAGCGTTAATTAAAATGATATGGTTTAAATTGACTGAAAAAATTTCTAAAATTTACTTTTTGATTATATCACAACACCATATCATATTATCTTTTTAATTGTGTAATTTTAGTGGGTTTTTATGGTTATTTAGTTTATTATAAATTCATATTTTTTAGATCCCAAAATTGTCCCTCACCACAATTATGAAAGGCCACATACTCACACAAATATTCACTTTACATTGATCTTTAAAGACCATTCATCCTCTTTCCATTTACCTTGTAAAAATCTCTAGTAACATCCAAGAGGATATGTTCTTCTTCAAAGACCAACTATAGTTCTTTAAAATGAGATTTAGGGGGATCACGTCGAAGAAGAGGTAACTTCCTATACTAATTCTTTCAAACTTCTTTCTTCTTATACAGGTTCTTCATGAGTTATTTAATTAGAATTTAATAAATACACTATCACAAATATATTAATATGTTATTATGATTATGAAAAAAACATATTTCATCTTCTATCTATCCTATAAAAAATGAAATCACCATGCATGTGTGTGTACGACTTACCATCTCCACATCGTGGATGAATCTGTTTTTCAACACCATCCCACTTAAATGGATATAATGAATAAAATAGTAGATAAATATTATTAATATAACATTATATTGATTCTGAAATACTATACATCATCCAATTAAATACCATTCCACAATTATGGGAATGATATCATCACTCGTGCATATGTAGGACTAATCGTCACCTTGATGCGATGTGATTCATTCTACATTATGTTCGTTAAAGAATGGTTACATAAATTAATGTAATGAATAAATATTGTATATATTATAATAATAATATTATTATTTATCTTATATAACTATAACCTAATAATATTAATAAAAACATATCTGACAAAACATGACTAATAAAATAAAGAAGATAACACCCAATGGATGAGTAATAATGTTACTAATAAACAGATGATAATATTATCATATATATTATCATAAAAATTAATATGATTATTAATTAAGTCAATAAAATTATTTATATAATTTTACATCAATTTTGGATACATACAATAGAAATTGGACCTAAGGAAGGGATAATTGTCAAATCTCATTATTATCTGAGATTGTTTATACATAAGTATTTACTGAGGTATATTTGTCATCGATGTCCATGTTTCAAAATTGTGAATTATAAAATATTATTTTAATACATATAAAAAACTTCTAATGTAAATTTAAACCATAGGTTAATGTTTATTTAACAGTATGAAATTAATCTGCTATCATTTTCATAAGAAGGTACATTTTGAATTTCTGAGAAACATATGAGAAGGATGTTTTATTTTAACAGATACAGTATGAACTATTTTTTAAATTTCCATAATTACATATTTTCATGAATCTTACCTTAAAATTTGTCAAGTTTATTTTCATATATATTATTTTGTTTTTAAATTGGGATATAATTTAAGAAAAACAAAGCATTTTTTAATTAAAAAGGATCTTTTTTTCAAGAATTAATTTCAACTCTTTTATCAAAATTTTTTTCCATCTATGATAAATTTATTAAATAAGAATATAGATCAATTATAATATCCATATTATTTATACGGTTTTATTTGGTTTATTGTGAAATGATATTTATGAAATCCATTTATTTTACATGGATTGTCTTATGATGGACTGATGTATAAGAAACCCATTTTGTTCCTATGGTTATGTAATAATGATTGATTTAAGTTTCTATGGGAAAAGTAGGAATGATTTAATTTTAATATGGGTGGGAGCTATATCTCCTTCAAATTAAATGGACAAAGCTTTATATCTCATGAGATAAACATGGCTGGAATGTGAAATAATCTGAGTTCAGTAGTACAGGGATGGAATGAGAAGTGAAGTCAGATCAGTAGTAGGAGTTTTTTCATAAATTATGGTCTTGGAAATTATCCTTAAATAATATTTAATGTTTTTATATTCTTAGGTATTAAAAAATCATTTCTTATGTTATGACTTTTAGGATTAAGTTTATTTATTCTTATAAATTTATATGATTTATCCCATAGTAAGATATCATTGTATTTAAAATGCAATACAAGATTTTCAGTTGTTATGTTCTTATATATTATTATTATAAGGTAATTGGTACCTCCCTTATTTACTATTAAAAACATCTAATGTCAATGTTTCAAATGTTTCTTTTCCCTAGTACAAGAATAAGGGAATTAATTATTTTATATCGAAAAGGGGTCTCAATATGATGAAATAAGTTGGAGATAAAAAATATTTATTGGTAACCAGTTATTTATGTTTCCTTGATTCTAAAGAAACTATACATATACAGTGTTTTCATGGATTTATTATATTTTATTATGAATATTAATCAATTTTGAAGTAAAATCTATGTTTGAAATGTACAAGTTATTATAATATGTGAAATTATTTTAATAATGGATGTTAGATATTTTATAATATTAGAAATGCGTAAAGGAATAGAAAAAAAGATGTATGATATAGTAAATAGGAATTACTACCCTCCTATGACATATAATGAGAGGATATACACTGGTTTGATTTCGATTGTGATGCAAAAATAGGTTCACTACTTTGGAGGAGTATAATTTTGTTTATAAAAGGGTTTATTGATCACCAAAGTTAGTTTCCTCATAGAATCTCACTTGAAAAGAATCAATATATAAATAAATATCAAAATAAGATGTTTGTTTCTACTATTATGGAGCATGTCAAAAATGATACACATTGTCAGGTGAATCATGAGGTGACTCTAAGAAATATAACATTTGAATTAAGCCTAGTTTTTCTCACAAATTATGCTATATATAATGAATTAAATATTTCCATAAGCACACTTCTTTGGTGGAGTAAACATGATAAAAGGTGTAGTGGTAAGGAATTTACGGATGAAAATAACAAAAGTGGGATTAATATCACTATGATAAAGGATCACATTCTAGGAAGATTAATTAAACCTAGAGAGATCATCTAGAATTAAATTTATATATTTTTTCTCAAGTAATTGTATACTACCACATAAATTTGAATGATAATTGTAAATAAATGGTTTGTCCAGAAAGACCATCCATCTTCCATAACATAAGGAAAGAGGGTATATCCACTATCCTAATTTTATTAAATACTATTACCTATTATAGAATAATTTTAGGTTATGGGGGAGATAAATTCTATGGGTAAGTCATATCTAGATATAAAAATCGATGATGTTACATAATCCAATGGTCCTTCTATATATGGAAGAATTAATATATGAAATTATTCTAAGTTTGGAAGAATTAATATGTTGAATTATTGATGAATTATTAATTTTAATAACCTTTTTAGAGCATGAATATGGGTTATAGAAATCACAATTGGATACATAAAGTATTATAATGTTCTAATTGATGTATTGGTGTTAAAAACACTTACCATTAATTGATATCATAATCAAAATATGAAGTAACAAAAATAATAATTATTTTCATTACAACTTTGTATTATGATAACATGTGATATTAGATAATGGGTTTTTTAAATGAAGGATTATAAAGATGTTGTAAGAACCCACTAGTTTAAAATCACATTCACAATTTATTGTATATTGTCACAATAATCAATACTATTTATATTCTTGATACAAATTAATAATCTAGTTAATATAAAAATAAAAATCACCTCTCAACTCCCCTTATAAACACCACCCTTCTCCTCAAAATATCATTGTCATAAATCTAGTAAAATCCATTCCAAAACTTCCTTTTCTCACTCTCCGCAACGTTCAAATTCTTCTCGTGTCACCAAAAAACCATTTTCACGTCCCTTAATGGGTCCTTCAATGATGTGATATTCAAGTTGTTACACTCAAAAAATAACCATATTAATTTCTTTCATTCCTATACCTTATCCTCACCTCATTCATAAAGAAAAGAATAATAACTGTAGTATCATTTATATATTTGTATGTTATATTTATAATGTAATATCTTATATTCAAACTTTTTCTCTACTACTATTATTCAAATAAATGAAACCATTTCCTAAATTATGGCGGTTAAATGTCTCTTTTGATAATTAGTTTTTTTCTACTACCAGTTTAAAGGATGGTAATAAATCTATTAATAGGTTAAATAATTTTTTTATTACTATATTATAAATTATTTCATGTTCTAAAACAAATATATATATATATATATAATATAAAAAAATAGATACTCATTCTTGAGGTTTGATATTACTTCCTAGGGAAATAATACAAAACGATAAAATTTTTACCTAGAGAACCCTACACATTTAAAGAAAAAACGATATATGAACCCATTTATAATTATATATGTGCATTAATAGCATTTAATTTCACCTATTTATTAGTACTCCCCTATTACAAGAACTTCATCAATTACACACAAGTTATCCCACCATAAAACTATGGAATGAAATCTCTCAGAACATCAAATTTGAACATTATAAACAATAAAAATAGTCATAAATGAACTCAATAAAATTACAATAAACAAAATATATATTATAGAGGATATTAATTAAATAATTAATTCATATGACTTGACTATCCATAACATTAAGTTCATGTGCATAATGTTTTAGGACATGAGGTAAGGCATCTCTCTGAACCTACAAATTTCATTTCGGCAGTACTTCATCTCCTTTCTCCTAAATTTATCTCTTAAATATTCTTATATAGTTCTCCTATATTTTTTATAGATGTTTCCAATATATATATATATATATATATATCTAAAATAAGGTTTTTATGGGAAAATACTTGTTTTTAAAAGGATCTCTTCTCAGTTATTCTTGATTAGAAAACCTCATTAAATGGGTGTTCCTTTTTTTTACCCATTTTCACGTAAACTCAATTAATTGTTTTAATCCACATTTATTTTCAAAATTAACCCAAATTTATCATGAAAAATGTTTTATTTTATTTATGTTTTTATGGAATTAATTATTCCATTATACCCTTTAAGGACTATTTATTATTTTCCATAAAACCATGCTTATGTGGCACATATATAAAGTTACTTAACCACTCATTTACATGTTTTTTATTTTGTTGGATATTTTTAATAGAATTATTTACATACAATATTTAATAGATACCATTATGGTATTCCATTTGGTAATGTGTTATGAACTGATTACTAAACCAATATCATGATATTGGTAACCCATATATTTATTCCCAATGTTACTTTTCATTATGTGGAACACATATACATATACTTGTTAAGTATGGTGTTCCGATATTGTGAATTAAGGAATTTGGTAATGTTTTATCTCATTAGTTATTATATACAGTATTAAGGGGTAATCCTAATCCATTATGGGACTTTTCCCGCCATATGATATCATCTTAGAAGTTAGCCTTCACTCATTTTTATGTCAACATATATGTTGTTTCTATATTCATATATTTTAATTAACATATTATTACATATTTTATATTATATGACCCTATATGTTAATTCCACACTTTTTTATTCTTGTTTTATATTTTCAAATTATGTTTCTAAAATTCAAAATACACTATATTTTTTTATCATTTGTTAGTATTTGATTTATATTATTATTAATATCATGTAATAATATGAGTAAATGGTTATGGTCTATAAATTTGTTATCAGAGAAATTTTGAGTTATTTTTGGAGATTAGTACAAGAAAACACTAGTAATAACCATACGAATAATTCTATACCATTAGATAGCCTTGATTGAAACCTAGGGAATAATAAGTTAGGATATACATTTAATTTAAAGGTTTATCCTTTTATGTTCATAAATACATTTTATATTCTCATTTGATACGTATTTAATACCCTATACATTACTTTTTATTTTTCTTCGTTTATTAACATAAATAATATAACCTATAATAAACAAAAAATGTGATAGGTAGGGTAATGGTTTCCATAATGTGATGCCAATCCTGAAGAAAATGGGACCTCAGAACATTGTGAAAGTAGCATATCAACTTTCATAATATATTAGTAGTAACTTGAATCATTTGTAACACCACTATATCTTAAAGAATATTATTTCTGGGTTAAATCATTTATTTTAGGAAGGCCTATTGTGTTACGTGTGTTTTCCGATCCACTCATTAAATTATAATGGATTTACTCTATTGATAATATATTCCCATGACCGCTAGTTCTTCGAATAAAAGAAAAAAAATGATGTATGTATAATTTTTTAATTGGGAAGATGATATGTAGTGGACACTGATAATGAAAATTAAGCCTAAGGAGGATATTGATTTCATTTAATGGTAATAATTAAAGAAAATATTTTTCAAATACATATTTTCAGCAAACTCTATGTCATAATATGGATATATAATTCTTCAGATTGAAGTAAATTGCTTATGATTCTATCAGGGTGTATTAGGAAAAATTTACAATTATTTCATGATACACATATGTATTAATCATGCACAACAAAATTAAGGAGGATCTCTTGTTTAGGTGATTAAATCCAAAAATATAAAAGTCCATGGTGACTCTAGATTTTTGTAGATATTGGGAGATTGCCCATTTTGACCATAACATTGAGATAATAATTGGAAAAATTCAGTGGTATCATGGGATCAGATATAATAATATGAAAATGGAGTTTAATATTGGAGTATCAAAAAATATAACCCATGGAGAAAATAAAACACTGTATCTCACATGTCAAAAGTGTGGGAATAAGCTTATCTAGAACTATCAGAAGAGAAATGTGGGATGCTTAAAATGTAGAAAAGTGTGGAATCAAGACAATAATTTCATATATGGTATAAATAGTCAATGAAATTTGGAAGAACAATTATGGATCAGATCAATAATTATCCTTTAGTATAGTTTTTCAAATACACAGAACACATGAATTTTGAGAGCTGATGCCCTAAGCTAACAATTATTGGAGAAAATCAATGAAAAGAACCTATAAAGTATGAATTAAGGTTATATTCTATCATTATTTCTACTATATATCCTAACAATAATGTGGTTATAGGTAGGTAAATTGTTTATTCATTCAATAATAGAAAACATAATTTTGAATTCTAGTTATACATATTATTTGTTATCTTTAATGTCTAGTAGAACTATTCAAACACCACCATAAAATAGGGTAGTTGATTTATCCATGAGAATAGAGAATAGAAAAATTCTTTTTATCTAACATATATAAATACTACCCAATCAATGTTTTTGGACTAATCCTCCTTGTGATTCTACTTTTACATCATTGAGTAGAGTATGATCCTATATTAAGCATTGATATTCTATCTTTATATAAATCTAACATAAACTATCCGGAAAGATATATCTATCCTAAAAGATACATGAATCCACTGATTCTATATAAATGATATGGGGTGGATGAATATCCATTGGATTATTCTTCTCAAGATTTGATATTATTAACTTTATGAAAGAATTTCTATATTAAATGATTGGTAAAAAGTAGAGGATCATGCTTTAATAAATTCCGGTTGTGATGGAATACACCGATGTGTTCCATGAATAATTATATATAAATACTCTTAAATGAGAAGTTAAGTTCTCAATTGAACATATACTTAGATATCTGTCCATATCAATGACTCCATAAATAACTGAGGATGAATTTATAATAGAATCTTGGAAAGGGTTCCATATGCTCAAGTGCATCACCTTGGGATGTTCCAATCCAATTCATCAAAAATATGTATGTATCAAGATGCATTTTTATTGATTATATTGTTCTAAAAAACAAGATAAATAATATATATCTATTCCATTGGTATATGAATTATTCGATAATGTGGGGATAAATATTTCTCTAATGTGAACTCTTAGTCAGTATATAACTAATTTATGTGAAGAAGGAAGATATTCTAAAGACTACCTTTAAAACAAGGTATGGATATAAGGATATAATAGTGATTCCCATTAGAAACAATTATTCTACTTATATTTTCCTGGAAATAATGAATTGTGTCATTAGATATTACATTGAAAAAATTGTGGTTGTCTTTATTGGTTATATATCGATATACTCCAATAGAAAATAAGTTCACGATGAGAAGTTGAATATTGTGCTAAAGAAATTGTGAGGGGATAAAATATATGCAAAGAAAATTTATTTTTGATAATGTAAATATCATTACTGAATAATATTATCACTAGAAAAGGGATATCTATGGACTATTCAATGAAGAAGTAAACTGAGGAGTATCCCAGAACTTTATTTATAAGAGATATTCAAAGTTTCCTTGTTTTATTTAGAAATTGTAGTTTATTTTTTAGTAGCTTCTCTTTATTTTCAAACCCAGTAACCAATATAACTTGAAAGGGAGTAAATATTTTTTTTGGATTTTAATATGAATACTAGTTCATATAATTGGAAAAATATGATTTCCAATTCAATTGATCTTACAATACCCAAAAGTGGATAGCCATTTATGGAATAAAAAGATCCATAAATAAGTAAATTATTTTTTTTACTAATAAAAAACGATAAATTGATATCATATTCCTCAATCCAGCATAATATTCATCAAAATAATAATCTCATGCATGATTTGGAGTTGGTGTCTGTGATCTTCCAATTGAAAATCATGTGGTATTGTATGTAAGGGTTGGTGTCCTCAGAACCAACTATTTTGTACTTTGATTACATGAATGTTCACTTATTATATATTGTTCATTGTTCTGCATGACTATAATATAATAATTTCCTGGAATATTTGTTGCATTAATAAGGTCATAGTAGATCCCCGCTATAATAAGAACCTTGGAATCCTATCACAATATTCTTAAATAATGTTCTGTAGTTGGATGACATACTATGATAGGATACAAAGTATACAGATCGTCATGTGCGATTACTCGTAAGAATATGAGACTCTCTCTCATGGAGTTCGCACTAGGTAATCTCCAAGATGGGAGATTATGAGAACAGACCCACCAGTAGTAATTCCGCATGTCTTGGTGTCATCAGATATTGCTATCTGCGAGCGTGTGTAATGGTCCTTAGACTGGAAGATTATCATTAACTCATGTCATGAATCGCGTACTTAGATTTACTGACGAAAACTGTCACGTAGACAGTTGGCGGGATATAGAGTACGTTGGGTGCATCACGAGTGACATGTTGGTAATGGATAAGTCAAGGAAGGATTTGTCCCTTCCATTTATGAAAGTTGATATCTCGACCCTTTGATTGAAATAGAACTATCGCATTAAATTCCATGGCCATGGTGTAAATGACGACTTTATTTCAGGTAGTCAAAGAACGACATATCAAGAATATAGGTTTATGACACTTCCATGAAACCTGCTTGATGAGATATTGAGGCAAAGGGATTAAATTACACAGTAAGCATTCGTATGAGGTGATACATCAATGCGGCGTCAAATTCTTTCTCTTGGGTGCCTTGACCCATTGCTAGACAGTAATCTTGGACATTAGGCAATCCCACCTAATTCCAACGAGAAAGAGGCCTAGAGGGTCACACACTAAGTGTATCCAAGTATCTCAAGTTGAATAAATATTATTCCCATACGTGGTTTAATAATTATTCATGGAAGCCTTTTTGTTTTAAATGATGGAGGAAAAATAAAATAAAACAAGTACACGCTGTGTATTATTAAATGTACATGCCATGTAGTTCTATTTTTGAAAGGAAATGAATAAATGAAAACAAGATATACACGTCGTGTACATTTAAAGTACACGCCGTGTAGTTTTCAATGAAAAACAAGTACACACCGTGTATTTTTTATTATACACCGTGTAGTTTTTCCATTTGGGGTTTTGAGGATATAATATTGTTTTAAATGATATTTATTATAATCAGTGTGGGCACATGTCAAGGAATTATCTATTCAACATGGGGGTTTTAAATAAGAGTCAATGAAATAAATAAAACGCGTAACACATTTATTTATTGTCATAACTCTATTACCCCACACACCCGATTATAAATATCCTCACAACCCCAACTCTTTTCTAACACACAAGAGAATCGTTGTGCACAACATCTCTGGAGAATTCATTCAAGGCTGAAAGAACCTCTTACTCCAATAATTCTCTCAAGACCGAGAGAGATCCTCTACCATCGGATCAAGACGATCTAAGGTGGACAACACAAGAAAAGGCTTCTCCATGCTAGCACCCGGTGAATCCTTTGGCGACGTACAGAGATATGAGGTACACGTGTGGATCACCGCTAGAGGGAGTCCGCACTTGGTTTCTGTGATACAACGACAGATCAAATCGACAACGTGATCGAGAATATCAATGAAGAAAGAACACCGAAAATTTATTTATTTATAATTAATTAAATTAATTATAATCAACCTATAACGATCCTTGTTTGTGGTTCCGGGAAAAACCATCTTCTTTGCCTTTTTTTGTGACTCGATCCATGAAGACTGGTGTTTATCATCGTATTGATCCCTGATTGATCATTGCTAATGAAAAAAAGCCATGTGGGCACATCCACCCACGCGCTTCCGCTTCGCCCGTAACCTTCAGATGGTATCAGAGGGAGGTTACAATGTTGATTATAGTTATTTAATTTTCATTGATAATTTACGCATTCATATTTGATTCAATTCTAAATAAATAGTTCTATAAATATGAATTAACGAGATCTATTCTTCCTCCTTCATTTCTCGATTCATATCACAAAAATGACCTTTTAATTTTAATTTTTGATTAAAATAAAAACGAGGAACTCATTCGGAGGAGCCGCTCTTTCTGTCTGTACAACACGGGATTACACAGCCTGTAATTAAAACTACACGGTGTGTACTTAGGTTCAACGAACCGGCACTGGTCCGCCAAACTACACCCTGTGAATTGACAATACCTAAGTTTTAATCACGCCGTGTTGACCAGAATTTAACAGTGTGCGGAAACAAGAATACACGACTTGTATGTTGGAGCAACACGCCGTGTAGTCCGTTCAGGCCCAGGTTAAACCATGTACGAAGATAAGCTGTGTAACGCATACACGGAATCTCCAGGCCGGTTACCACGTAACAAGGAAGTACACGCCGAGTATGATTCATCTACACGCCATGTACTCCGAAATTTCCAAAGTACAGAAAACACGCCAAAGCCCCGGCGTGTACTTAGGATAAAGGGTGAAAAGAAAAATACACTTCGTGTAATTATAAACTACATGTCGTGTGCTTTCCAGAAATGGAATTTCACCAGGTTTCCTCAAATGTACAAAGACCCATACAAGGAATATTGATGAGAAAAATCTCATGGAAATTCAGAAAGGAATTTAAGATAAAGAATTGATTAATTATAAGATCATAATTAATTGAATTCGAACGCGTCTTATCTTAAATAAAAGAACAATTAAAAGAATTTGAAATCTAAATATGCGTAAATGTCGTTGCATACTATGGATGATCATGACCTAGAACAAAGACCCTTTTTATGTGTATGGTTTCGTTTGAATTTATTTAATTTAAATTTGTTGGCCTGCGAGCCTTCTTCCAATAAAATGTAGGGCATGCGTGCCCATGGTTTTTTTAATGTAAACCCATGTAATAGAGGATCTCCCAAGCCAGAGTAGACAGTTCAAATCCCGAAGCCGAGGCGAAACCGACACAAGAAGATTCAATGGTGGACAGGTGGGAGAAGCAAAACACAAACCAACAGGTTCAAGGTGTTTTCCCTAGGTCAGGGTTAACTTATCAAAACCGCTAGATAAGTTAACCAATAGAAGCTCATGATCATGCCATCTTATTTTATTTCTGTCTGATTTCATGGTTTATTTATTATGTATGTGTAGTCACGATCACATAATTAATAAAATGAACAAGCATGCATAGATGGAATAAAATAAAAACCGAACTATGAGTAAACATTATCGGAACATGGTTAATCACTTAAGCAAGCATCACTTAATATTAACAGGCATGTGATAATGCAAAAATACGCATAAAGAATAAAATCCCTCAAATACCATATTAAGTTAGACCAAGCCTTCCATTACTTGATTAAGGGTAAGACTCAATAAAACTATGTGTTTGATCAACCCTTGTTGGGATAAATACTTTTATATAAGAAGCCCTTATGAAAGGTTTCGGGTTGACTTAACCATATTACATCAAGAGAAGTAGCCCATGATAGACTTGATGTAATATTGGAGGCAAGAGTTGAGGAAATCCAGTTCAGGATTTCAGGATTTCAGGATTGGGGAGTCCACTCAATAGAACATGGAACTGTAAGCTCACAGTTGGTAAAGACCTGCCTACCAAAATACCTTCAAATAGCTTGACCAACCCTTGTTGGGCTTATGTGAAGGGAAATATGGATCCTTGCCACTAGAATGTCAAAGAAACTGGACATTCTGAGTTCAATGGTGAGATCCATTGAGACTTGATAAAAAAGTGGGAGACTTCATTAATTTATTATTATTTCTCATAAAATGTAATCAATAAAGCACTAATAAATCTTCTCTTTTAAAATTGTAGAATCAAGATGAAAAACTCGTCAACCACATTTTATTTGCGATCAATACTGGATAAATACAATATCATCACCGGAAGTAACTTTCAGGAATGGTTTAGGCTCCTTCGGGTTATCCTACGCCATGAACGAAAGTTTTACGTGTTGGAGTCCTCACTACCTGATTACCCTACCCCAGGGGCGAGTGATGAAGATTTCCTAGTCTATGATCAACATTTGAACAATGCACTTGACGTTCAATGTTTGATGTTATCATCAATGTCTAGTGAGCTCATGAAGTCTCATGAAGACATGGATGCCTATAGCATGCTCGAGCATCTCTATGGTCTATACCAGGAGAGATGGTTTGAGATCTCCAAGGCTCTATTTCAGAGAAAGCTTAGAGAGGGTGCCCCAACCGGGCCTCATATAGTCAAGCTCATTGGCTACATTGAGCGCTTGGAGGTTCTAGGGTTTAAACTCCCCGAAGAACTAGGTACAGATCTCATTCTTGAATCACTCCCCCAGAGCATCTCAAACTTTGTTGTGAACTTCAATATGAACAACATTGAGAAGTCTTTGTCTGATCTTCTCATCCTCATTCGCCAAGTGGACACTGACATGAAGCGTGATAAGCCTTCTGTCCTCATGGTGAATAAAAGGAAAGGGAAGGAGAAGATCTTTAAGACAAAAGCTTCTTCAAGGCCTTCCAAGAAAAGGAAGATCAAAGGGGAGGTAAAGGAACAAGATTCTGTTTCTTTTGCATGTGGCAAGAAGGGCCACTGGAAGAAAAACTGCACCCATCCAAGGAAGCAAGGGGAAGCTTCAGGTGCATTTTTTATCGAATGCAATCTATCTGTTTCTAATAATTGGTTATTAGATACTTCTTGTGGTGCTCACATCTATATCCAAATACAAGAACCAAGTAGATTAAGGAAGATTGATCGAGGGGAGGTAGATCTACGAGCAGCCAACAGAGCCAGACTTGCTACTGTAGCTGTCGGGGACTACAACCTCACATTACCTACAGGAATGGTCTTGGTTTTTAAAGGATGTTATTATGTACCCTCTGTAACCAAAACATTATTTCAGTATCCAGATTAGATACTGATGGATTCATCTTCAAGTTTGGAAGTGGATGTTTCTATTTTTATAAAGATAGAATTTGTTTTGGTAGGGCACATTTATATAACGACCTTTATGTGTTAGACTACACAAACCATGTAATGGCAATCGATAACAATGTTAATTCACATGAATCATACCACAACCATCTTTGGCATCACTGGCTATGTCATCTCAATGAGAAACATTTGACAAAATTACATCAAGATGGGTATTTAGATTCTTTCGGACTAAAACCACTTGGTGTATGTCATGCGTGTGTACAAGGAAAAATGACCAAAGCCCCATTTAGTGGGAAAGGTGAAAGTGCTAAAGAGCTTCTAGAATTAGTTTACACAGATGTGTGTGGACCGTTTCCAGTTGAAGCATGTGGTGGGTTCTCGTACTTCATAACTTTTACTGATGATTTTAGTAGATATGGATATATCTATTTAATGAGGTATAAGTAAGATTCTTTTGATCGGTTCAAAGAATACAAGAATAAAGTTGAGAACCAGCTTGGTAAGAAGATTAAGAAAATCCGCTCAGATAGAGGAGGAGAATATCTTAATCAGGACTTCATTGATTTCTTACGGGAGTTTGGGATTCTATCTTAACTCACTCCTCCTCACACACCGCAGTGGAATGGTGTAAGTGAAAGGAGGAACTTCACCCTATTGGACATGGTGAGATCAATGATGATTCATGTGAGTCTTCCTTTATCCTTTTGGGGATATGAATTACAAACAGCAGCACACATACTAAACCAAGTACCAACTAAATCAATAAATGGTATTCCATACGAGTTATGGAGTGGACGCAAAGCCATGTTATAGAATTTACATGTGTGGGGTAGCGAGGAATTTGTTAAGGCCTCTTCAGGTAACAAACTCACACCCCGAGGCACAAAGTGTTTCTTTATAGGATATCCCAAGGAAACAAGGGGATATTACCTATACAACCCCTCAGACAAAAGGGTTACAGTGGCTAGACACACCATATTCCTTGAGAGGGAGCACATCTCTAAAAGAGATAGTGGGAGCGAGATAGACTTCGATGATGTCGAGGCTCAAGATACACTTGAGTTGGTACAAGAACAGATTCCACAAAGCCCCGTGGAAGAACAATCTGTTCCAGAGTCACAAGAATTGTATAGGAGCACGAGAGAGGTGAGACAACCAGAATGATATGGTTTTCTTTTCACCGAGGATGGTTACTCATTATTGGTTGACAATGATGATCCTCTTACCTACAAGGAAGTAGTTGAAGGCACAGATGTTACCAAGTGGCAAGAAGCCATGAATTCTTAAATGGATTCCATGTACCAAAACCAAGTCTGGATTTTGGTAGATCTTCCAGTTGATGTAAATCCTATTGGTAATAAATGGGTATTCAAGAAGAAACTGGACATGGAGGGGCAAGTCAGCACCTACAAGGCATGACTTGTTGCAAAAGGTTTTAGACAGCGTCAAGGAATTGACTATGATGAAACCTTTTCACCGGTTGCAATGATGAAGTCCATAAGAATCCTATTGGCCATTGCTGCTTACCATGACTATGAAATTTGGAAAATGGATGTCAAAAAAGATTTCCTTAACGGGAACCTCCAGGAAGATGTCTACATGACACAACCTGAAGGGTTTGTGACTCCAAAGGATGCCAACAAATTATGCAAGTTGCAGAAATCCATTTATGGATTAAAGAAATCATCAAGGTCATGGAACATTCATTTTGATGAAGCTGTTATAGAATTTGGCTTTGTTAAGAAAGAATGTGAGCCTTGTGTCTACAAAAGGTTTAGTGGAAGTGTAGTCATTTTCCTAATAGTATATGTTGATGACATATTGCTAGTTGGAAATGAAGTTCCTGTCTTACAGTCAGTTAAGGCATGGTTGCATAAATGCTTCTCCATGAAGGACTTGGGTGAGGCGTCATATATTCTTGGGATCAAGATCCATTGTGATAGATCCAATAGAATGCTGGGCTTGAGTCAAAGTACAAACATTGACAAGATACTGATGAGATTCAGTATGGAACAGTCCAAGAGGGGATTGTTGCCGGTGTCACATGGCATTCATCTTTCCAAAAAAATGTGTCCTCCGACACATGAGGAATGAAATAGGATGGAAAGGATCCCTTACGCATCCTCAATTGGGTTAGTAATGTATGCTATGCTATGGAAGAGGCTAGATGTTTCTTACGCATTGAGTGCGGTAGGCAGATATCAAGCTGTTCCAGGAGACCGCCATTGGATTGCAGTCAAGACTATCCTTAAGTATCTGAGGCGTACTAAGGATATGTTTCTGGTTTATGGAGGAGATGAGGAACTAGTCATCAGAGGACATGCAGATGCTAGTTTCCAGACTGATCAAGATGACATGAAGTCGTAGACTGGATACATCTTTAGTTTGAATGGAGGTGCAGTGAGCTGGGAGAGCTCAAAACAAAGTGTGGTGGCAGAATCTACAGCGGAGTCCGAGTATATCGTAGCTTCTGAGGCAGCTAAAGAAGCAGTATGGATGCGAAGCTTTGTCCAAGAGCTGGATGTTGTACCGAGCAGTAAAGATCCTATCACACTCTATTGTGATTATACTGCAGCGGTGACACTTGCAAAAGAGCCAAGGTCACATCAGCGGACAAAGCACATACTTCGGAAGTATCATCTCTTGAGGGATTTTTCTCAGAGAGGTGAAGTTGTATTGAGCATTATTTCCACGGAAGACAACGTGGTGGACCCATTGACTAAAGCCTTGACTCAGCAGAAACATGATCATCATGTGAGGTCTAGTGGACTAAAAGTCGTAGGCAGTTGGCTCTAGTCCAAGTGGGATTTTGTAAGGGTTGGTTTCCTCAGAACCAACTGTTTGGTACTTTGATTACATGAATGTTCATATATTATATATTGTTCATTGTTCTGCATGACTATAATATAATAATTTCCTGGAATATTTGTTACATTAATAAGGCCATAGCAGATCCCCTCTATGATGAGAACCTTGAAATGCTATAACAATATTTTTAAATAATGTTCTGCGGTTGGATGACATACTATGATAGGACACATAGTATACAGACCATCATGTGCGAGTACTCGTAAGAAGATGAGAATATCTCTCATGGAGTTCGAACATGGTAATCTCCAAGATGGGAGATTATGAGAACAGACCCACCAGTAGTAATTCTGCATGTCTTGGTGTCATCAGATATTTCTATCTGTGAGCGTGTGTAATGGTCCTTAGACTAGAAGATTATCATTAACTCATGTCATGACTCGCACACTTAGATTTACTGATGAAAACCGTCATGCAGAAAGTTGGCAGGAAGTATGGTACGTTGAGTGCATCACAAGTGACATGTTGTTAATGGATAAATCAAGGAAGGATTTGTCCCTTTCATTTAAAATGTTGATATCTCGGCCCTTTGATTGAAATATAACTGTCGCATTAAATTCCATGGTCATGGTGTAAACCATGAGTTTATTTCATGTAGTCAAAGAATGACAGATCAAGCATATAGTGTTATGACACTTCCATGAAACCTGCTTGATGAGATATTGAGACAAAGGGATTAAATTACACAGTAAGCGTTCGTATGAGGTGATACGTCAATGCGACATCAAATTCTTTCTCTTGGGTGCCTTGACCCGTTGCTAGACAATAATATTGGACTTTAGGAAAGGCCGCCTAATTCCAACGAGAAAGAGGCCTAGAGGGTTACACACTAAGTGTATCCAAGTATCTCAAGTTGAATAAAGATTATTCCCGTACATGGTTTAATAATTATTCAAGGATTCGTAAGTTGTTTTAAACGATAGAGGAAAAATAAAATAAAACAAGTACACGTCGTGTATTATTAAATGTACATGCCGTGTAGTTTTATTTTGGAAAGGAAATGAATAAATGAAAACAAGATATACACACCGTGTAGTTTTCATTGAAAAACAAGTACACTCCATGTATTTATTATTACACCCCGTGTAGTTTTTCCAGTCGGGAGTTTGAGGATATAATATTGTTTTAAATGATATTTATTATAATCAGCATGGGCGCATGTCAAGGAATTTTCTATTTGACATGGGGGTTTTAAATAAGATTCAATGAAATAAATAAAACATGTATCGTGTTTATTTATTGTCATAACTCTATAACACCACACACCCGATTATAAATATCCTCAAAACCCCAACTCTTTTCTAACACACAAGAGAATCGTTGTACACAACATCTCTGGAGAATTATTTCAAGGCCGAAAGAACCTCTTCCTCCAAGAACACTCTGAAGACTGGGAGAGATCCTCTACCATCGGATCAAGACGATCTAAGGCGGACAACGCAAGTAAAGGCCTCTCCACGCTAGCACCGGGAGAATCCTTTGGAGACTTTCAGAGATACGAGGTACACGTGTGGATCACCACTAGAGGGAGTCTTCACTTGGCTTCTACGACACAAAGACGGATCACATCGACAACTTGATCGAAAACATCAACGAAGAAAGAACACCCAAAAGGTATTTCTTTATAATTAATTAAATTAATTATAATCAACCTATAACGATACTTATTTGTGGTTCCGGGAAAAACCACCTTCTTTGTATTTTTCTGTGATTCGATCCGTGGAGACTGGCGTTTATCGTCGTATTGATCCCGGATTGATCATTTCTAATGACAAAAAGCCAAGTGGGCACATCCACCCACTTGCTTCCGCTGTGCCTAGAAACATTATTGTATCTATAGGGATATGTGTGAGATATAGCACATGACCCTAAGCCCAGTTGGTAAGGACCTCGTAAGTGAATCCGAGAGACCCGTGATCAAATCTAGGCAAAGAAATCATTTCTGGTTTAATGTAGTAGGTAATGTATTGGGAACTGTAGCTGGTAATGTTTGGAACTATAGCAGTTGGGAATATGCCCCCGTTTGGGCCTTCAGGTCACCGATTTGGTCCCCGATTCCTTTAAGCCCTTCGGGCCACCTCGAGGCCTTTGAGCTACCTTAAGTGAAGATGCTAACTAGACGACCTACAAGGAACAAGCTCTACAAGGAGGATGAGCAAGGATATTTCACTAGAGTAGAAGCTAAACATATTGCAAAAATGAGAGGGTATGGCACCTACTATCGGGACAAGCCTATGCATGCATGAGAATGCCTAGCTTAACAGCCATGCGAAGGTGGAGAGATGATTTGACGATGAAGATGTTAGGGAGGAGCAGTTCCAAGTAGTTAGTCTGGGTTGTGTGTAATGTTTGAATCCTACAAGCAATTAATTCCTCTAAGGCCTATGGGCCTTGTAATACTTACGCCTACGAGCCATAGAAGGGTTCCACCTCACCCCTTGAAAGGTGGATTATAAAAAATCAATAAAAAATGAAGGCCTTCGGTCCATTGGAAGAGATATATATATATATCACAAGATCCTAAAATATATATTTAATAAGAATTAGATTAATATTCAAGGTTGAATATGGTTAAATATCATCATTGTTTATGAATTCTCAATCCACTATCATCCTAGTACATAAATTGAAGTGGAAGATACTCCAAGAAGAAAGGATTCTACAACATTATCAATGATGAGAATTAAAAATGATCAAGAATTATTAGACCTAAAAACAATGGACATGGGAATCGTAAAGGAAGGAGGATCATCATTACATTTCTAACCATCCCTTCTAGATAAGATATGGGATACTAAGAGACATTGTGTAAAAATTCATAATAATGTGTGAACTGTCATAAATTTTAAATCCTCAAAGTTCAAAATCAATGTTGAAGGAGTCATAAAATGTGGGTCATGAATATGTGTACCATTAAATCATATGATAAAAATTGACATTTTAAATGATTCACATAGCTCAACCTTCTCCATCCACCCATGGAGAACAAATATGTATTGATATCACCATGAGAACTATTAGTGGGACAATATATAAAATAAGATCACTGAATATAAATCAATGTTTTGATTATGTCATTAAGTGAATGATGGAAGTAAAATCATATAGGTGATATAATAAATTCCCATTTCAATATGGAATTGGGAAAACATCACCATGCAGATTGTAATGTGACTTCTGAAAAAATCTAGTGAAAATAATTCTATATGGGCTGTTGTGGATAATATTATATATATTTATCTCTTTAATAAAATTCTAGAGGACTTCTTACTTGATGAAATTTAATTAATATACATCATAGAAGTCATGAATCATTAGGTATTTCCATTATTGATTTTTTTGTTGTGGTCTTTTAATTACCTATACATCTCGGAAAGGTAGCGAGAATTACCTTAACACTGATTTGAACTTAAATATGGCTTATCACCCCTAGACTAATGGCCAGTCTGGTTAGAACATTTTGATATTATTAGATATGTTGAGAGTATTCTTCATGGACATAAAAAGAGTATGTGACCAACAAATTCCTATTGTAGAATTCTCATAAAATATTAGTTTCTATTAATGTATCCAAATGGTTCATTAGAAATCCCTTTGTGGGAAAAGATGATAAAACATATGAATTCTAGGATGAAGTTTGTGAATGTGAGCTTTTTGGGACCCCAAATGGTTATGGAAATTGTAGAAAAGGTGAAGAAAATTCTGTAGGACATTTGGGATATGTAGAGATAAAAAAAGACATATTATTGCAATCATCGATAGATCCTAGAGTTTGAGAATGTAGATAAGGTATTCCTCTATAAATATTCATGGAAGGGTGTTATAATATATTGGACGAAGGGAAAGATAAATTCAATGTACATCATTCTCTTTAAGATTCATTATCATATTGGATCTTTCACCTATCGACTATCACATACACCAACCAAGTCTCAGGTACATGATGTATTCCATGTATACCTATTGAGAAAGTACATAATATATCTTTCACATGTACTGAATTCCGAGGCGGTATATCTAGAAAATGATATCTCTTATGAGAAGATTTCTGTGAAGATATTATACCATAGAGATAAATTTCTACAAAATAGGAAAAATCACCTATTCTATGTATTATGGAGGAACATTAAGTATGACTAGGTGATATGGGAACTATAGGAAGTGATAAATGATAGTTTACCTGTCATATTTTAACCTTATAAAATAAACTAAAATTTCTAGGATTTAATTTTTCGGCAGGGGGGTTATTAACACTTATAAACATTCATTTTTTTTTATTTTCAAAATGGCCGATTTTAGGGTGAGAGGTAACCAAACACAATAAGGTAAACAAAAAAATGTTATCCAGTTCTAAATTTTTTGTTAAAAAACATGTGGATCGAGGAGACATCGACCCGAGAGACACCCATAATCGGAAATCGCATCGCCTACAAACCATTGTCATCACTATCTTCTGTCGTTGTCCAATATTCACAATCAACATTACCAGCCAAGACCAGAACAGCTCACTGGATAATCCATTCTTCATAGTTCATCATCAACACTGAAATAACCAAAAACTTCCACTATAAAAACATCAAACAAAAATGAATTCAGAACAAACATTTAGTGAGGGCATCCACCAAAAGAGACGAAACACATTAACCAGTCCAACATGCATTGAATGGTAAATCGTCCGCAGAAAGACCCCAGTCAAATTCACAAAATGTGTGAGGAAAGACACCAATAAAAAATGACAAAAAATAATGATTACAATGAAGGAGTATATGTTGACTGTGAACTCATCATCAAAGGGGTGAGTGCCTGGAACACTGACGACCACCGAACTGCACTTCCCAAAAAATTCTATGAATCCATCATGCCAGATCCAACTTGGAGCAGTATAGTGAGAAAGAGAGGTCATTACAGTGATCATACTGGTCGTGAGATCCCAATGATGACATCTTCAATGAGGAAGAAACTGGAAGCCAACGAAATAGGAAAAGCTGTCACAGAGTGCCTTGAAGACCCTAAGCCGCTGAGCCAATAAACCCAAAGCCTCTAAGAAACATCTGCCCTAGATCCGACCAGGAGAGGTTCATATTAACAAAAATAGAGTGAAGGGATCAGGGTATCCAAAGCCTTCAACCACAAAAAAACTTTATTGGGAACATCTCTAGTATGAAATTCAGTCATAAACATCAAACGTGAGCCAACAACACAAGCGAGAACACAACCAAATCCAAATAAAGACATAACCAGAGACAATGCGAACTAGGGGGAGGGTGAAAACGGTGAGGGAGAAATAGGGAGTGAGTAAAAGGGGGAGAGGAGTGAAACTGAAGGCGGCGCCTCAGCCTACCACCGCTAAGGATGACCATGAAACCCTAGCAGAACGTGATGTGGGAGAGAAGCCGTATAGAGGCCCCCAAGGGGAATTATTTATCATAAATGTTATCAATCAAATTTTTTTTCATATAATTATGTCAGGTAGAATAAATCACATATATCATATAATGAAACCAATAAAACATTATTTTCACAAATAAACAAAGAAAAATTAGTCTGAAAATAAACCAAAAATAATGAAAAATATTATAGTGGGGTCATAAATATAAAATAAGATATTATGAATTGGATAATTTGGAACAAATTAACCCAATAGAATGAATGCAATCATCAAAACAAATATGTATAAATAAAAAATAATGTTAACAATAAAATACCCATTTTAAACCTGAATGTTCATATATACATGAGAAAAAATATAATTAAATTAATAATGATTTTAATAATAGTAATTTATAGGAATTATGGAATGCATATGGAAATTATAAATATGATCATTGTAATAGTAATCTAACAATTAAAATAGTAACATGACCATTGGTATAGTAATATCACCCTTAAGAATAGTAATCTAACAATTAGATTAGTAACTTCAACTATGTAAATATAAAATAATATTTTGGTACCATATAAAAATATATATAAATTTATATCATAATACGAGTAAATAAATGCTTTAAATAGTGAATTAAGTGTTCGAATTTTTGTAATAATATAATTGCTTAATTTTAAATTTTATAATGAATATAACGATGATGAATAAAATTAATTTTTTTATAATAAATTAATAAATTAATATAAATTTTTATTATAACTATAATATAATTTTATGTGACCATCATTAATTTTACAAAGGGTTATAAGAAGGATTATTAAAATAAAATTTATATGTTCTTAATAAATGATGATTTTATTTAAAATTTTAATTTCTTATATTTAGAAAATGTTTCTGAAAATGTAGATTAGGTTTTCTTAAATCTACACATCAAACAATTGTTAGGGTAAATTTTTCTTAACTTTCTAAAATAATTGAATTTTTGTCAATAGTGAAAAATGGTAATTTTATGTATTTTACATTATAATCCAAATACCTAAATTTTTCTATTATGAACGATGTAAAAAACATTATATTAAACTCATAAGAAACATTTACTCTTTATTTTTTTGTGAATCATTATTATTGATTGTTTTAAGGAAAATAAATAAATTGATGGATGTTATTATAAAAAATTACTCCTCTCTCCCCATTAAAAATACCTCCCCTTATCCAATGAACATCTAATCCTTTAATATTTAGAAATATCAACCAATTAATTCCCTCACCACTCTCCCAAAGTCCAAGAGATTATGGAATCACCAAAATACCAATTCTATGTTCCTTAATATGTCCTTCAAGGAGGAGATATTCAAGAGGTAACATTCTCAAACTGCCTCTTTTAATTTCTTTTCTTCTTCTAACATCTCCAATCCCCTATCATACATTGAATAATAATAACTCCACACTCATGAATATTTTATAATTACATATTTATAATGGAATATGTTCTATCTATCCCTTTTCTCATCTCCTATTATTCAAATATGTGAAACCATTTTCTAAAATATGGTGGTTACCCATCTCTATGGATAATAATTCTTTATCTTACATTACCACCTTCAAGTAATGTCATAATATATTTACATGTAAAATAATATTTTAATAAGAATATTATAACTTATTTCATTATTTTAACTAATTTATATACATATTATTAAACAAAATGAAAATATCTCATGGAGGTCGGTAAAACTACCTAAATGAACTAATCACACAATGATAATGTTTTTTACACCAAGAACTGTTCCCATGTCATAAAGAAAAATGACATATATAAGATTTTATAATTATTTTGATTTAATTAATTAAAAATTCACTTGTTCTATCTTGTTCCATTTTTAAAAGAATATACAAAATTATACTTAAGTGATTTTTCCATGAAACCATGGAAAACATTCCCCTAAAACAACGTAGTTGAACTTTATAAATCATCAATACTTATAAAAAAAAATTATAAAATTGAAAAAACACAAATATATTTGGAAGTGGTTATTAATTAAGTAATTTATTAATATAATTTTGTTATATATAGAATTAACTGTAAGGGGAGAATGCATTCTGGTATAATGCAAGGGATTACTCTGAACCATTATTTTCCTTTAGGTAACTCATTAACTCTAATTTCCTCAGTTTATCTAATAATTATTCTTATATAATTTTTATATATTCTTTATTTATGTTCCACAAATATATATATATATCTTATTTCAAATTTATTTTATTGAAAAATACTGGTTTTAAAAGGTGACCTTCACAATTCTTCTCAATAAAAAATCTAATTAAAGAAAACATTTATGTTTCCAACCACTTTTAAAGTACACTATAATTTATTTTTTAATATTCCCCTATTTTATAAAATAAATAATATATCATGAAATAATTTATTATAATAATTCTTGTTTTGTAAAAATAAATTTTCCAGTATCCTCTTCAAGGGATCTATTATTTTCCATAAAACTACACTTTAGTGGCACATTTGTAATCTTATGCAACCACTATTTTAAATTTTTCACTTTATTTTGACATATTGTTCCATGATATATTGTAAATATTTATTTATTATGGTCAAAAATTATTTTAATCCCTTATTTCATGTATTCCTTTGAGATAATTCCTTTGGGTATTCCTTAAGACATGATTAAAAAACCCATTTGTGTCCATGTGTAACCCTTATGTACATTCCATATTGTTTATTTCATTATGTGGATCACATATGCATGTACATGCTACGGTCATTTCTCAAATATAGTGAACCATTGAATCGAGAAATATTTAGTCTCATGAGATGCTTCATTTTTGATTAAGGAGTAAACCGAATCCATTATGGAACTCTATCCACTATGTGATATCATCTTGGCAGTTAGACATGAATCATGTTTATGTCATGATATATGATTCCATAATCTATATTTTATTCCACTATAATTTTATTCTCCATCCATGTGTTTTACGTTATGATTTAATGACTTCTCAATCCTGTTATAATCTTCTTTTTTATGATTATTTTCATACTTGGATTTTTTGATCATCATGATTACATATTTATTCCCTAGGTTATCTGATGAAATTTTAGGATCTCAATTGGAATTAGGATCTCATTACAGATCTTAATAAAAATATTGTTATTTTAGTGTCGTGTTTTTTATTATGTATCAAGTCATTCAAATACAATAGGACTATCAATCCTTAATTTGTTTTTGGTGGATAATTATGATTAAAATCATTTAATAATTTGTTTAAAATGGTAGGGTCACTATAAATGTTACAATGAAACTCATATGACCATGTTTCGATGCACCAATTCATGTGATGTGTCCCACACCATTCACCCATCATTTCCCCCCTTTCCAAAACAATGACTATATGGTTCATAATGGTTGATTGAAATCACATAAAAACTTTCACAAACATGAAAATTTATTTCATGGTATCGTAATTAAATAAAATAGAAACATATACATCACACCATGTTCTAATCATGGTTCATTAATGAGTTTTAGTTATGATGTCAGAAAAAATAAAACAATCATCGGTAGTTGCTGGTGAATCACTTTGTGTTTTCAACTAAACCCTAGGAGGTAACCTAGTGTAAACTTAGAATAATTATATTTATAGGTGTTAAAATGGGTTAAATTATCTAAACATTATCTATTTATGTGTTGAAGGAAGGAAATAATTTTATTTACAATGATCCTATATTTTGATACATAAATAATAAATTTTTTATATGAATATTCAGTATATTTCAAAAATACACACCCAATTACATTAAAGGTTTGGTGTATTTAGAGAATAGATAAATAATATTATTATTTATTGAAATATATTAAACATATCTGAAAAATAAATGCCCAATTAATAATATTTATCGGTAAACACTACTTAAAACCATTCCTTATAACATGGGGAAAGGAATCATAATAATGTGTGAGCTTATATTCTCAGTAAGGAAACACATGAGATATATCAGTAGATGGTCATATGAATTCATAATATATTAATAAGGTTATGGGATCATGATGATTACTTGCAAGTATCACAACCAATCTCATAAACATGAGTCTGGAATAAATCATTATTACTTCAAAATTCATGAATCATAAAAGTGAGAAATTGTCATAAATCTATCACGAACCATATGTACATCACATAAAAGTGTGGAACCATTATATGTATAGGAACCATTAATTTTTTACCAAATAAATCAACACCATAAAATAATTTTTGATCAGGAATCCCTATCAATTTCACTTATCAAAATGTATCATGTATCACTGCATGCATCCCATAGTGGATCAATCAAATCAACATACATCACATTGGGGATCTAGAATATAAAATTTAATACCATAATTATCTCATGGGATATAATACATTATCCTATATATTTTAGGTCCATATATTTCTAGTACCACCCATCACATAGTAAAAACCATTCCTTTGTGTGTCATAAAATCCTAAACTAGCCGTTATATCATCACATCATAACCCATTCAAATAAACATGGTTTCATATATATTTCTTCAAATCACCATTTCATAATCCACGAGAATAGTTAAATTTCATGAAAATACCATCATCATAATCATAAAAAATAGATACATAATTAGGATGTTATCATTGGATCATATCCTTATAAAAAATAATTAACTTCAAATGATGTTATCATAATTAAAAATTCCATTATAAGGTCACTAAGATTTTTCATGAGAAAAATACCCATGTCAGTTTTTAAATCCTTTTCTAAAAACAAAAACTTTCCAATACATTATTAAAATAATTATTCTTTTAAAATATATTTGGAATCATACAAATGAAGTTTAATATCATTTTGTGGTCATAAAAATGGGAAATTTCTTTTCTGGAGTATTTGTTAAAATAAATATTACTGTTACATTTTTGGTTAAAAGTCATATTTAACTCATTTTTAAAATGAAAGAAGACTCATATTAATGATTTTTATTAAAAACAAAAATATGGGTAATAATGAAACAAACAATCATTGGAATGTATTAAAAATATTCTTGAAAATATTATTAGAAAACATGGATATGTAAGAGAATGTATTTTCGATTGAAAAGTGAAATAATGTCGACTTTCCTTAAGAATTTTATTTTTGTACATATAGCTCATAAAGAATTAAAAATGAAATTAAAACATTTATTCTATATAAATAAAAATATTATAAAAAAATTTATGATATTATTGAAATTATATCAATTAATTTCATCCTCATAAAAATAATACAAAACAATCCCAGTAAATAAATATAATAGTAACATAAATCCCTTATCTCAAGTCTCAACTTCATTTATACACATTCTAAAATCATATATCATAAGTTTATGTATATTATAAAAATATTCTATAATAATAACCATATATTACAAACCATTTATTATTTACTTATAACATTTTATCACATGTTTATCAATAATTCTTTACTAAAATCATTCTTTCCCTTTTTAAGTATGTTTTAACCTATAGTTTTGATCAATATAATTTGATCATAATTCTATAATATCTGTAATGATAATAATTATATAAATATAATATTTTAATTATATACATTTTTATTTTCATCTAAAAATTCCATATATTGAAAAACAAATTAAACTGTTTATGGAGATGGTAAGAAAATCATACACAGGAAAATTGTTTTAATTTTTAAACAAATGGAATTAAATAAAGGATAATAATAATTAAATTATAATTAAACATTATTATATCATATATATCATATATATTCTTCAAATCCATTTTTATTACCATCCATGTAAAAGTGAAATGAAAAATGAACCATATAACTTTGTAGAGGAGATTGTACAAACACACACATAATATATGTTATCATTTTTCTATATGTTAAATCGAATATTTTATCTAGTTATAAGAGGTGGTGATGGAAAAAAATTAAATCAGTTCATGAGGTTGTAGGTTTTTTACAAATGATCACCAGTTTCATTTCCCATATGATGGAAAATTACTTTGATAGAGGTTATTACATTGAAATAACAACATATAATTATATTTATTATACTGTTGTTATTATTTAATCATATTTTAATAATATTTGAAGGAGGTATGATGTGAAATAAAATAAAAACGCATGGTTAAGTAATATACCTCTTCTTCAAGCATCTTCAGTTTATACCTAATTCCAACCTAAGTTAGTTATATAATAAAAAGAGGACTGTAGGTAATGGGAAGGTATATAAGGAATTTTTCAAGTTATTTATTGGAAAAACCAAAAGATTACTAAGTGTTTATATCATATGATAAGTGGCCTCATTTTATAATTGAGTTGTGTGGAACCCCATTGCTTTCTCAATGTATAAAAAGATTCTCATGCCACTTTCTTGAAAAAATAAATCCAAAATAAATAATATATAGAGGACATAAATAACATATTAATTAAAACTAAAAAAAATTTAGTGAATTTTTTTTCCATTAAAACAAAAATATTTTTTAACCCCCCAATGGACTTATTTTAACCATAACTATGGTAACATATTATTTACAATTTTTGTTATTAATTATGAATAAAAAATATGTTTACCTCATCTTATATTATTAATTGTTCTAATTATAATTTTTGAATGTATTCTATCAAATTAAATTCATATTAGTTTAATAATTTAATCTAAAATTAAACCAGCAAACTCGTCGACAAGCGATTTTCCAAATATAACGTTTTTCACGTATAAAAATTGTTCGTATCAAAATTTTAAATAAATTGAATTCCAATGATATAAATTGGATTAATAATAACCAGATATAATAAATACTTCTTTAAAAAAATTAAAACAAAGTGGAACTCTAAAAATTCTTTGAATACGAATATAATAATAATAAAATCAATATTTTTCACTATTTAATGAAAAATTAATATATTTAGAAAATATTAAAAAATTAACTGTAAGAATAATTAGACAATATTATTTAAAATATAAAGTTTATTTTTCTTATAAAATTAATAAAAATGAAAAAAAAGTAATTTAAAATAAGTGTGTAAACACGATGAATCAACTTTTATAAAAAAATAAAATTTTAATCCTAAAATTTGATTAATTATTATCTCAAGACTATAAAAATTATTTAATGAATGATAAAAAATTAAACAAAATATATCATATATAAAATTCATTAATATAATTTACCATTACTATATAATATAATTTATTAATAATAAAACACATTTTCACATAAAAATAGTTTTACATAAAAATATTTCTTTTATTTAAAATAATTTTTATTTTCACTTTTAATAAATTGATAAAAAAGGTTTTATAGTATACACGTGTCAATAATAAATTTTCTATAATTTAGTTAATTATATTAATACCTCCTAATACAATATTTAGACAATAACTAGTACAATAAAAATTTATATTTTAATAGTATATCATGGTTTATATAGAATCAGTGTTATGTGTAATATAAGATATTAGAAAGGATAAATTTATTTGAAAATTTAATCATAAAATATCCGGGTGTTAAATTAAAAAACACCATATCACAGACCTCAAACTCCAGATCTCACTCATGATTGCCCTCAAAATTTTTTATCAACATTGGGTGTCTCTTATATGTTGTTGAATGGATATGACCTCATTTTCCATTTCTTTATCTAGATCATGTACATATAGATTTCTTTTTCTAGCATCCTTCTATAATATTGGGATTCTACAGTAATTTTCAAAGATCACATCATAAGGATCTATCTAAATTCTCAAACTAAAATCAATTGTTTTAAGAAAAATATATATGAGAGGTGTGGTGATCCCAACCACCTTTGAATTATAGAGAACAAGAAAATGTCATATCCTCTATAGTATGAACGGTTCTCTCGGACTGACCATCTATCTAAAGATAATATGAAATTTTGAACCATAATCTTGTATCTAGAGAATACCATAGACTATGCTAGAACATCATGGTAAACCTATGATCTTGATTAGAAACAATATAATTTGGTACTCTATAAAACCATATCATGTCATTAATTTATATTTTGGAAATTTGATCATGGGAGAAGTATTGTTTTATAGAAAAGAAGAGTTCTGAATTTTTTGATTGGATTTACTAATACTCAAGTAGATAAATGGTATTTTGATGTTTGTGATGACAGATAATAAAACCCATAGTGATGTTTCCCCATTTCCATTCTGGTATAAAAAGGGTTATAATATCCCCTTTAACTTTTTTCCCTTAATATTAACTCATTAATATACCAAGAACCTACATACATATTCTGCAATATCCCATTCATGTTTCCACTATAGAAATAGTCTTTCATGTCTCTATATATCATTTTACTTCCTGGATGAATAGATAATCAAGAACTATGAGCATCAATGAACAACTCATTCCTCAAACATTGTATTGATAATACAAATACAAAGATCTAAAATCCTATTATTCCATCACAATCATGGTTAATCTCTTGAATATTTATCACCTTATTCTATATTTCCGCATATTTTTTATGCCTCTATAATCCTCAAATTGACTGATTGTTGAACACTCATTTGATAAAAATAAGAATTATCCATTTCTATCATGAATTTCATATTCTTCTATTCAAAATACAAAAATATTGAATCTTTTTATATACTCATCATATATAAGCTAGAATGATCCACTCCCCATAATGCATCCTCCACCTTGTTCATATTCCTAGGGTGGTAATTTATTGAGTAGTCATATTATTTTATCTTCTAAAAACATATAATCTTGCACATATTCAGTAATTTTTTAGTATATATATATATATTATGATTTTATTTTCAATATTAATATCTCATCTTTCCCCATAAATATTATTAACCCAAATCATTAGCTCTAACATTACCACAATAGACTCTAAATCATGATTTGGGTACTCTTTCTCATTAACTATAAATTGTTTTGAGGAATAATCTATAACAATATCATTGTGATTTAGAATTCATCCTTGAAACTTATTTTAATCATTACTATAGATTACAAACCCCTCTTCAATATAGCATAATGCAACCATAGTTATGGGGAGTGATCTTCTATTTAGTTACTTAATTTTTTCTCACATTCCTTTTTCTAAAGGAACATGGAACCCTTCTTATTTACTATACTGATTGGATTATAAATTCATGATAAATGATTCACATTTCATTGTTAATATCCAGAAAAACCAAGAAAAATATATATATTAGTAAAAATGGTTGGTGTTGGTCAATTATTACTAACTATGGTTATTATATGAAAAATTAATGAAACATTACAAAGAAAAAAATCACAATTAGTGATTGTTTCACACAAATTCTCTTTCTTTAGGGTATTCAGAAAAATTCTCAAGTGATATGAATAATAGTCCTTTACCTTTCAATGTATAATAATATCATCTTTAAATACTACCAAAAACTGATACAATTATTCTATAAAGACTATATTAACTAAATCCACTAAGATATTCGGTTAATTTTTAAGACCAAATGGATTTACTAAAAAATCATAGTGTTTTTACCTTATATGGAATGTTTTCTTCTGTATGTATTTACTTTTGACCCTCAACTGATTGTACAAAAATTGAAGATCTCTCATTGAAAATTATTAATCTCATAGTAACAAAAAATCATCAATATGGGGTAGATGATTGATTTTACTAATAATGATCTTCATAACTTATTGATAATAAATGAATTGTCACATTGATTAATCTTTCTCCTTAAAAAAATTATTGGTTCTCTACAAGGTGATATACAAAGGTGAATAAATACCCTAACTAGATTCTCTTGGAGTTTCTTATTCAATTATTACAACTCAAATGGTTATATTAAATATAGATTATTTGACATAGGTGTATCTTCATATTTTAGCTATATTGATAACTCAACATCAATACTCGAAGTAATATTAGGAACATATTCTGGAAGGATATCAATAAAATCCCTAAAAATAAGAATGTATATATTCTTGAAATTCCTTGTAATTTTCTGAGATAAACATTAATTTTTAATATTAATCAATACCCATACAGTAGATGTGATTTCAATATAGAGTTCATATTTATTATAGCACTGATAAATGATCATATGTTGGTTAGGAATATCAAATGTGACTTCCCTTCCATAAAATTAATTTCAAATTTATATACAAGAATTCCAATCCATGCCTAAGATAAAATAAAATTCAACTAGAGGCAGAATATCTATATATGTTTGAACAAAATTCCATCAAACAACAACCAATGAAATATCATAGACTTGATATTTGATCATTATTCCTTTAGGGGTTTTCATTTATAGTTGAACATCCTATTATAATGGTGGTATTTTTATATCCCTAGATAATTAATTATTTATAAAAGAGTTGGTAGATCTATAGTCTTGTAAAACATTAGTAGTTATAGAGTTTATGGTACGTGTACCATTCACCAAGATTGTCTCACACCCCCGATTAGATATATTTATCACAAGATATTTCCTTTAATCACTGGTCTTAAGAGGTTTCAAACATCAATCATCGTCATTAAACTTTGGATTTTTAAATTGGTTACAATAATTCCTTTACTCCTTAAATTTGATGCATCATAGTTTGGGTGTGGAATTAGTTGGAATATTCTACTCTTATATTATATTAACCATTACATTGATTGTATATAAACTTTTATTATGTTTATTACCTACATTTAAACATTTAATGAACATCCTAGTTCCATCCAAATAACTAACTTTATGTTCTTACCGCTCTTCTATCAAGTATATTTCATGTATTTCATTCCCCTATGTGATTTATTTGAGTTTTCATGAGACAATGTCTTTCTTTTATTATAAAAATCATGGGAATTATAGGAGTCTCTTATTTCAATTTCCAATGTGAGTTAACATCAATCAATTTTTACAAGATACTAAAATATCTCATATCTAACACCTTTCAAATACTTGGTTTCATGCCACCAAATAATATAACAATTATTATTTAATAGATAATTGTTAAACTAAAATCATACATTGTTTTCTTGTAAATTTGTTTCCAAAAGTACCAAAAGATTCATAATTTTTTTATTAATCTCATGGAATTTCTTCTCTAGATTTATAAATATAATACTAGTGAGATACTTACTAAAAAATATAATCTTAAACTCATAAAATTACATAGTGTTTATTTCATCCTCTTGTCCCATATTCTTAGTAAGGTTCCACCATTGTTCTCCTTCCCCTCCCAAATGATTATAGCCAATGAGAACCTATTCATGTTTATAGAAATAGAGGATATAAATTATATCTCAATGGTGTAAATATATAACTCATATACTAGTGGATTAGAATACCCACTAAAAGAAGGTGAATATTTTCCTATGAATGAATTAAGAGTACATTGTTCCCTCCTTCAATAATTTTGATTCATTGAATGATTTATGGACTGAAAAAGTTATGTGAACCTACCAATAAGATTATATGTTTTAGCTCCCAATGAATTTGGATTTTATGGTGTACTGTTATTAACTTGATATTATATTTTATGATTTTGAAAATAGCGAATTTATTTTTGATTTGTTTTCAAAAATATATTTTAGGACTAAAAAGATAGAGGATACTGATATTAAATTTATAATTTAAAAACACAAAGGAACACTGAACTAGAGGAGGCCTATTTAATTGATAAACCCATGTCATCTAGAGAATTGTTGCCTTCCATATTTTATCATCATCTTGGGTAAACCACCACCATTTTTGATGCCTTATCACTACCAGAACTAATGATCAAAGTAATCAAAACAAAGAACACCACATCAACCTCTCTACTAGGTTGTTGAATTTTTACTATTTTTTTTTCATACTGCCATCATAAACAACCATATTTTCAATTATAAAAGAATTACACCATAACAAAATAAACATTAGAACCTTCATATATAATGAACCATATATAAATCATGAACCACGAGTTAATTTCATAAATGTTTGGCAACATCATAAGTATAGAAACCACTTTTTATGTTATTGTTAATAACTCAAACTATCATATCGTTGTGGATTTATAATACATCCATGTTTCCCATATAATAAATAATCTGAAATAACCACCTACAATACATAATGAATAAATAACATTAACTTGTTTTCTATAGTGGATCAAGGACGTTTACTTTAATCCATAATTAACTCATGAGATATAATACCTTACCGAATTCTTTAGAGGGACATTTAATTCTAAGCCTAACTATAACGTAATGAAAACATTACTTAAGTATACCACACGGTCATAAAAAATTCATGTGAACACCACATCATAGCCCATGAAAAGAAAAAATGTTTCATTAACATTCCATCAATTTAACATAGCATAATTAATGAAAATAAATGGGTTTCATAAACATCTCATCCTCAAAATCACAAACAATCTAGAGAAAGAATAATGCTCGTTCTATTGGTCCGTATCACCACTAATGTAAAATTTTCATTGAAGGATATTATCAATATTTAAAACTCCTTGAAAATATCACTTAAACATTTCATGAGTAAAATTTCCTTTCCACTTGAAAATCATTGTTTAAAAAATAAAACATCATAAAAAATTTAAAAACTGTTTTCTTTGTAAATAAACTTGGAAAATTATAAGGGAATATTTAATGTATTGAGAAATCATGACTAAGTGGAATAATATTCATTTCATATAAATGAAAATATATTTTTCTTTGAATTTACTAACAAGGGAAAAAAATTTAAAACTCATTTGAGACTAGTAATGAAATTCTTGAATGTATTTTTAGAAAAAATATACAATGAAGAGAACAAATTTTAAACGAAAAATAGAAATAATGTTGATTTTCTATATAGGTGTTATTTTGGATGACTTTTTTCTCAAAGAACATCTACAAAATAGGCCATTAGTAGTGCTAAAAATGAACATTAGCGACGTTAGAGATGATTTGACAACCAGAGTGAGATTAGAAGCCTATTATTTTATTAGTGCTAAAAATTATAGATAAATGGATCCTTTTTCAGTGGTTTAAATTCTCCAATTAAGATTATATTTATCATTTCTTGTATAAGTGATAATAATGGGTCATGTTTTAGTGTGTTACAATAACTCGCCTTAGAAACATTGTAGTGTCCAATAACAGCACATCACAAAACCAAAAACACCATAGAAATGGAAGGAAAAAGCACCGATACATAATTTTAATGAAATAAAATATATAAAATAAATACAAAAATGATATTATAAGAATTTGAAAACATTAGTTTATACAATTACATAAATACAAATTATTAAATTCATTAAAAACAACCATTTCCCTTAGTCTTTTGATCATAAGAAATACTCAGGAAAAAACACACCCACGTAAGAAAAAAATTCTTACTTTAGCAATAATATAATGGAATTAGTTAATTGATAGTGATAATCTTAAACTAAACTTTGAGTCATACCATGAACAAATTATATTGGATTGTGTTGTGGTTGATTCATTCATATCAAACTATTTATTGTTTGACTTCAAGAATTATCTTTGTGAAAATTAACTAAATAAGTACAAGTTAAAAATGATAAAGAATTTAATTATGTAATTGATAATATAATAATAATAATACTAGCTATGATTTTTTTCTTTTTTGGGTGATGTAATGCATATTTTAAACTAAAATGAAACTAATATATTAAAAACATGAACATCGATTCATACCAGTCACACTATGCATTGTATTTAGGTGAGGATGATTCCAACATGTCTCAAATGACTTATGGGTCATTTTCCTAATGTATAATAACAATATGAATGTGTTTGATTTGTTTTGATATGTTAGTTTTCCTTTTTACTAAATTTGATGCCAATTTTAATTAAAATGACTCACTTAGAGTCATACTAGTCACACCATGCATCTGGTTAGGGTGTGTTTGATTCATAAAAATATCAAATGAATTATGGATCATTTTCCTAAATTACAAATGAAATTTGAATTTGTTTACATGGTTTTGAGTAGGAAATATTTCCTTTTCACTAAAAATAAGATCATTTATAAATAGAAAGATGATATTACATTAATACCAGTCACTACATATGTTAGATTGTGGTAAGGGTTATTCATACACATCCAATATTACTTATGTAAAATTTTCCTAAAGTATAAAAAAATATGAATGTGTTTTCAATATTTTGAGTAGGTTAGTTGTCATTTTTACTAAAATTGATTAAAATTTTAAATAAAAAGATTCAATCAGAGTCATGCCTGTCACACCATGAATCAGATTATAGTACTTATGATTCTTATAAATACAAAATATCTTTTGGAGTGTTTTCGTAATGTATCAAAACAATCAGAATGTATTTGATCAGTTTTGAGTATGTCATTTTTTTAATAAAATTGTTGTCACTTTTAAATAGAAAGACGTCATTTGAATCATACTCATCACACCATGTTTCAGATTTGGGTGAGGCTGATTCCTACATGTCCCAAATGACATATAGATTAGTTTCCTAATGTATCAAACTAATTTGAATGCGTGTTCTTGGATTTCAATAGGTCAGTTGTGCATTTTACTAAAATTAATGTCACATTTAAAAACAAAGTTGCACATGGAGTTATAATTGTCATATTGTGCTTCCAATTGAGGTGTAGTTGGTTCCCACACATCCCAACATATATATATATATTTTTACTAAAGAATTAATAATTCTTAAAATGTTTTCTCAATTTTGAGTACTCCACATTGTTTTTTTACAAAAATAATATTTTAAACTGAAAAAAAAACACTATGAATTGTATGGATCAATTTTTTTTTTCTATTTAACGTAAGAATGAATACTACATGTCAAAAAGTACATATTAAATGATATGATAAATTATTATGAAAATTAGATACTATTTTCTCAGATTTAATTGAGTGGATCCTTTGAAATAAACTATCCATTTTAAAGTAATTACAGGCACGCTGAGTCATACTGGGCGTATAGTGTATTAGATTGAGGTGAGGTTGATTACTAAACATAAAAATGACTTATGGATATTTTATATAAAGTATATAAAAATAAAAATGTATTTTATTGGTTATATCACTTGTATTTTTTTACTAAAATTCAATTTTAAACTTCAAACATGCACTTTGGCTCATACCAATCACATCATGAATTGTATAGAAAAAATTAAAATTTCAATAGATTACATATTTTTTATGATTTGATGTCGTAAAATATCATGAAAATATGATAGTGGTTTCTTATTTATTAGTGACTGTCACTTTTTGAACTAAAATATTGATTTTAAACTCATAAAAAATATATGGATTCATACTGAATAGATAATGTATCAGATTGAGGTCTAGATGATTCTTACATTCAAAAAAGTCTCATTGATCATTTCACTAATTTATCAAACCAATATGATTGTTTTTCTATGTTTTTTAGTACATCACATGTATTTTTGACTAAAATTTCATTTTAAAATAGAAACACGTACTTTCTCTCATACCAAACACATCATGTATTGTATTTACATAAGAATAATTATGACACATCACAAATGAACTATGAATTTTTTCTAAAATTATTAAGCAACTATGGTAGTGTTTTTTTAGTTATTAGTGAGTGATACTTTTTGATCTAAAATGTTAATTTTAAACTAATAACATTCACATTGAGTCATACCGGGCCAATAATGTATCATATTGAGGTGGGTAAGATTCGTGTACATCAAAAATTACATATTTATTGTTTCCCAATATTATAAAAACAAAATCAATGTGTTTTCTCATTTGTGAGTATGTCGCATGGATTTTTTACTAAAATTTAATTTTAAACTAGAAACAAGTATGTTCACTCATACTGATAATATCATGTATCGAAGAGATGTAATAATTATTCCTACACATAAAATAAGGATTATGAATTTCTTTCCTAAATTATCAAGTAGAACTGAAAGTGTTTGACTAGTTTCTATGGATTTAAACTTTTTGAACTAAACTTTCAATTTTAAACTCATAACAGACACATTAAATAATAATTAAAAATCATGAATCATATTGAGATGAGACTTATTCCAATGCATAAAATATGATTTCAAAATAATTTCCCTACATTACAAGAACAATATGACTGATTTATATTTTTTTTGAGTATGCCACTCTTCTTTTTTACTAAAGTGTCTTTTTAAATCAGAGACTAGTTCTTCGGCTCATATTGATCACATCTTGTATCATATTGGAATAATACCATTTCATGAACAAAAAATTACTTATGAATTGATTTCATATATTTCCATACAAACATGAGAGTGTGTTCTCTTTTTTCAGAAAGTGGCCCGTTTTGAACAAAATTGACCATTTAAACTGATAACGGACACTACGAGTCACACCGGGCACATTATGAATCATATTAAGGTGTGGTTTATTAATAAACATTAAAAATTATGTATGGATTGTTTTCATAAAATTTTGAACCAATAGGAATTCATTTTCATAGTTTTCAGTGTGTCACTTTTATTTTTTACTAAAATGTCATTTTAAACTAAAAACATACACATTGACTAAGATTGATCACTTATTTCAGTTTAAAGTGAAATTGAATCCAATATTTCAAAAATAAGGATGGAATTGATTTCTTAAATTTTAATTTAAATCAAGGTGATTTTTCCTGGTTTTCAGTGAGTGACACTTTTTGAACTAATGTGTGGCTTTTAAAATGATAACGGGGTCATTGAGTCCTACTGGGCACATTATGTATCAGATTAAGGTGATAATGATTCCTAAATTTTAAAAATAGATAATAGATTGTTTTCATAAAGTATTAAAATAATACAAATATATTTTTCCTATTTTTATGTAAGTTAGTTTCCATTTTTACTAAAATTAATGTCAATTTAAAATAAAAGGATGCACTTGGAGTCATATGAATCACACCATGAGTCAGATTTTGGCATAACTAATTCATACACATCCCAAATAACTTATTAATCATTTTAATAAAGTATCTAAAGAATATGAATATATTTTCTCAATTTTGAGTAAGTCAGATTTCCTTTTTTTAAAATTAATGTAAATTTTTAATAAAAAATAAGCACTTGGATTCATACTGATCACACAGTGTGTTAGATATAGGTATGGCAGATTCCAACACATCCTAAAGTCTCAAAACAATCATAAATTCCAGTTTTATAGTGTTTTACATTATCTTTCTCTGTCAAAATGAAAACAAAACATGTTAACCCAATATTCATAGTTGGAAAACCATCATAATTGTTTAAATATATATGATTAGAGGATGATCAAATTTCTAATATATAACAAGAAGTCCCCATAATGGGCACATGATCATCCTTTAAAATTCTGAATTTTAACAATGTGAAATGTTTTTTAGATGATAACATTGAATCAATATGCACTTTTAGAAGCTTGAAAAAAAAGGAAAAGGAAATTGAGATTTTGGTATCATTGGAAGAAAATACATTTTATCTCGTATGTGGCTTGTTTAATATAGTTGAATTAAAAATATGACTTACCAAATGATATTTGAAAAAAACTAACTATGTATTAGATAAAAATGATAAGAAAATTAACTTTCAAATAGCATATAAAATAGAAAATAAATCAACTAAATAAGTAGTTGGAATTCACCTTTTCATGATGGTTATAATACTTTGCAAAACATTTAATTTTTTCATTTTATTAGTTGCATTCCCAAAGTCCAATCCCTCATGAGGATGAGAATCTTCCAACAATGCACTCCAACTCAAAAATAAAGAATGCACCTATATAAGAAAACCATTATTATTAGATTAATACTAAACAAAATAAATTAAACATAAATATAAAACAATACATTAATTATATGAACAACTATTTTACTTTGAAAATTTAATTATTATCCATGTGATTTATAAGTGAAGGGAATTTGGGGGAATGTGATAAATTCTACCTCTAAAGGTGTGAAAAGGTTTTAATGGATATGAAGTTTGTGGAGGTTTGGAGTAGAAAGGATTAATTTATGGACAAACTACCCCAACTAAAATATAATAATCCAATCGTATAAGAAGAAAATTCTTATTTGAGTAATACTAAAAAGAAATAAATGTGAAAATATTAATATTTAATTTATAATTGATTTAAGGTAGCATAATTTCCCTTCCATCAAAGTTATTGGAGGGAACTTGAATGAAAAATAAAAATCCAGCACTATATGGTTGAAACTTCATTGAGAGTGACACATTATATGTAATTTTTGGTCAATAAAGGCTTGAAATATATATATAAATCCTATAAAAATGACATTTTCATGGAATAATGAAAATTAAATCAACATTTAATAATTTAGATTTTTTGTAAAATAGAGAAAGTATATCATAATATTACCATTAAATCTTCCCAAAGGTTTCCCTTCATTATAAGTTTTTTGTCTGAGGGATTGGTAACATCATCATGTATAAAATACATTATCTACATGAGTAGTTAAACCTTTAATTTTCCTTATGTTATTGGTATGGATAACATGTTTTATTGTGAGTAAAAACATAGTATGCAATAGAAAAGTATTGCATTTCCATTGAACTATATTTCATCCTTTTATTGTATTAGCGATTTGGTTTCCCAACCAAGAATACAAATACCCTCTTTGTGGTCTCCTATAATATACATGAAATTTCATACATTGGGACCAGAATGAACATATAATGATCTACCATTTAAGGTTAAATAAAACATTCATCCTCATGAACTAATTTAGATAATATTTTTAATTTTATTTTCTTGCTTGACACAAATCCTCTTCCTCTTGAAGATATGAACGTATGTTTCTTGAAATATTGTATGCAATAATAATCCTAGGGATGACTAATTTTTAGAGTTGTAAAAGTAACATAAAAGAGATGAAGGATGGTTCTCTAGGAAATAGAATTCAATAATAACTATTCGGGAGATGAAGTTGATGAGGAAGACAATTTTATTTCATTATACTCTCTAAAAGGGGAAATTCCTCTCATTTTTATAAATTACACCATTAGAAGTAATTATTAACTCATGACCAATTAAAGGTGTTATTTGGGGAGGCATAAAGAGTTATTTTATATAAAAGGATGGTAATTAGGGATTCATATGGGTATAATCAATACATGAAGACATAAAATGATGAATACCTAAAAACAATTTCTAATAATTATTCCAACAAATATTTAATTTTATTTCATCCATTGTATTTTTTTGGATCAAGTGATGTAATAACCTAAGGAATTATTATATTTTTTATTAATTATATAAAAAATATTTTAAATAATCTCAAAATTATAATTTCAATTAAAAATTAATAAATAATATAAAAAATAAATTTAAGAGAAATATACCTAATAACGATAAAGGTTTTAAATACCTCAGAATTCTTATTTGATAATTTTATTTAAGAATTATTTATATACATAATATAAAAAAGAATTATTTCATGTAGATAAATGGTATGATTTATAAGAAAAATTAATTTTCAGGTCCACTACGGGTTCCGTGGTGATTTTGGCACATAGCATAAAATCTTATACATTATGAAATAAAAATTCGTAATTATGGAAGACATAGAGTTTTTATGTTAAATTGGAGATGACCCACTCATAAAAATATAGTTTCTATTAGAGATAAATCTTCATAAGTAAAACTGGATGATGAATTTCAACCATTGAATGAACTCAATTGAGGTATACATGAATAATATTTTTAAATAATATATTTTTATAATGTATTTTTATAATTTATTTCTATAATATATTTGTATAATATATTTGTATAATATATTTTTATAATATATATTTATAATATATTAGTATAATATATATTTTTATAATCCCCCTATGGTCAGATTGGGTGGTTAATGTGGGATGGGGTTTGGGGCATGGTCACAGGTCACGTCCTTATGCCAGCAGGTTTCTTTTCAAATTATTGTAGTGTGTGTGAGCTATTGTTTGTAGTTGTACTTGATATAAATATATATTTTTATAATATATATCTGAATATTGTATACTATATATGTATTTGTAATTTTATTAGCGGAATATATATCTTTATTTTATAATATATATATTTGTATTAAATATTTTCATAATATACAAATATATAACATTTAATATATATTTATTTACATATAAATATTATATTTTAAAATATATAACAATTTTTTCTTTTTAAATTGTAAAAATATAAATTTGTGTATTATTTTTGAAACACAGATTTTTATAACAAATATTTTTATAATATAATTTTATAATATATTAATATATTATAATTTCAAAATATATTTGCTATCATATATTTGTATGATATATTTTTATAATATATATTTGTATAGCTTAATATTTATTTTAATTTCTATAATATATATTTGAATATTTTATTTGAATAATATATATCTATATTATATATATACATATATATATTTTAAAATTTACATGTGTGTATCAATATAAAAAAAATTATATTTTTCACCTCTATCCAAAACCATAGAACCCCATATAATTTTTTTACTTTTCATTCATAAACCATGATCCAAATATTACTTCATTGAACTAATAGAAACAATTATGTTCATCCATAAACATGGTATTTGTCTTAATTCTTTCTAATTTCAAGTAACATTCATAAGAAATATCATCTTTAGTAATACCCTTCCCCGGTAATTGGAAAGTCTTTATCATTGTCTAAATGGAAATTTATAAAAAATGGGATACATAATAAAATTTGCATCCTTTTTTGGTTATAGAGTGTAATGATGTCCCATAATCAAGGATTTGTGGTAAAAAAAGGAATTTTTAAACTCAATAAAAAATACTAGCTTCCTTCAGTGGTGTTGGGGTGGGCGGCTTGAACAAAATCATCAAGGGGAGAGGGTGGGTAGGAAAAGTAACAATATACATGTCTATTTTCAACCAAACAACCCAAATAAAATTTTATGACCATAGGTATATTCCATTAGTAAATCAAAGATGACGATAAAAACATGCATGTAGATCTCACAAAACAATCCATCAATAAGTTGGAGGAAGGTGAGAAAATAAGATACTTGGATTGAAGCATTAAATTGTCTGAGAGAAACTAGAGATATCAAAAACCAATAAAACATTCAAGTGGTTTATTGTTTTTTACCATTGCTTCATTTCAGCATTAGATTTGAGCCTTTGTTAAACCCTTGATTTGAGAATCAATTCACTGAGGAGGATCACCCCCAAAGGGAGGCTTCCATAAAAAGCTTTAGATATCATGAAGATTTAATAACTAGTAAGGGTTAATTAAAATAGATCATGTCACATTTATTAGTTCTTAAAAATCATTGATATATATCACTCTTAATAGATCTATATTTATTATAACTCATAAAAGGAATCTTTATTAGAGAAAAAATAGAGCTCATAAATATTCCATTTATCGGTGCTATCTAATCTAATGCTAATAAACGTTTTATAATTATAATTAAAGAAATTAAAATATATTTACATAATAAAATATATTTAATAAATATATATGAATATAAATTTAGTAAATATATTATCTATTTAAATATATTTATTAAAATTTTATAATTATTTCAATATATATTATATATTTATAATTTTATAAATACATCTAAAAATAGTATTTATATCCTTATATACACTAATATAATTATATATAATTATATAATAATATATATATATCCATAAAATAAAATAAATATATTCATTTTTAAATAAATTTATTATAAATTTATAATTATTTCAATATGTATTATTATTTATATATTAATAAATAAATATTTAGTTTAAAAAATTAATATTGATTTTTTATAATTATGAATATATAAATGTTTAAAAACAGTATATATGTACATTTTGAAATAAATATATTTATTAGTAATTTCTAAAAATATATGTTTAACATTATTAAGGAATATCGAATCTTATGTGGATGCATGTTAAAAATGAGTGAAATTGAATAATTAAAAATGAGTAAACTTTAACAATATTAAAAAATTGGATATGTTTGATTAATTAAATTTAATGTTTTAAAAATGGGTATATATTAAAATAAAGTTTAAAACACAATAAAAATATTAATACATAATATATATATATATAATAATTGAAATAGATTAATTTTATAAAAAAACTGTTTGTGTATTGTATATTAATATGAATTAATTATGTACATGTGAAATCAATATAATATGTTTGATCTACATTAAATTGAAAAATCAATTGACATTCAATTATGCCTATTACTCAATGCAGTTAGTTAGTATTTTCAATTAATAATAATTTTTAATTACAAATAATTATTTACTAAATATATTACCATTTAATGTAAAGAAGAAATATTTTTTTTATAAATCATATTTTTGTACATATGTGAAGAAGACCGAGACCATGGAAAGAGATTCAATATCCCTTTATTAGCAAAATGAAAAATTAAACCAGTCTGAAAGTAGGGATATTACATTGATCCTTCCTAAGAATAGGAAAGAGGTCAACTGGTATGTAGTCTGCCCAGTGAGAATCAATTCCCTTTAATGACTGATGTTTAATTTTTATTTATGTAAATATTTTATTTTATTAATACTTTAATTAGTGCCAAAATTTTGTGATAAAGGATCCATTTATTGGTACTAACAATAATATTTTGATAATATTTTCCCTTTATTAGCGTGGAAAATAAATCACTGATAAGGGATATCAATTATCTGTGCTAAAAATAAAATTCTGAAAAAGGACTCTCTTTCTTAGTGTTGAAAATAATGAACATATAAAGGTAACCCTTTATTTGTGCAAATAATTTTCTGATATAGGGTAACTATTATTAGTGCAAAAACAATGTTCTGATAAAAGGAACCCTTTATGATCGCTTGTTTTAGCACTGATAAAGGATCCCTTTATCACTACTTTATCCTAGCGTTGATAATGGTCGGTTTTGTTAACAACTAAATTTGTAGTAGGGATGAGAGGAAAATGAATCAAAATAATTTATTCTTTAGATTAAAAATAGTATAAGAAAATTAATTATATTCATGAGAGTTAGATCAACAAATTCCATCATCTAAAATATAATAAAAAACATTCCTGATAAAAAAATGAGATTGTAACATAAATATCATATCTAAAGTCTTGAATTTTATCACACACATTATAACCACATATATAATATATATATGTTTATTATATAAATATTATATAACCATAATCATATATATCATACAAAATATGATTTAGTTATAAAATTTTATCACTAGTTAATTAACGATTCATTCTTAATATCACTATTATGCATTATAACTGCTTCATTATTCATGTATGTTTTGGTTTAGTAGTTTTGGTTATATTTCATTCATTAAATTTCCACCATTTCAAAGATATTAATAATGATATATATATTTCATAAATATTTATTATATACATGTTTATAATCAAACATAAAAATTATAGTTTGAATAAATAATTACACCATTCTTGGACATGATATGTTGTATGTATGCATGAACGTTATCTTCATTTTTTGATAGATAGAAAAAAATTATAATTAACTTATATATAATATTTATTATTTAATTTACATCGTAAATATTCATATAATTCATCATTATTTACATAAATAAATAATGGAAATTAAAAATGAATAACATCGCTTTGCGGTAGTGGTAGTCCACACGTATACACGAGAAACATTGTCATTTTCCATAAGATTGGATGGTAAGAAGGTAGAATTCATATTTAATTTTTTTTATTATAATTATTCCATAAATATTATATATATATATATATATATATATATATTTTAAATTCATCATTTTATCCATCCAAGATATATAGTGATGGAAAATGAATTAGATCAGTTTGCGAGGTCGTAGTTGGCCGTACACATGATCGAACATTTCATTTCCCATTTTATATAATTTGATATATATAGAAGTTAAAAGAGAATAATAACATATTATTATTTATAGGAAGCTATTTTTATTCTTATTTCATAGTTTAATAATATTTTATATACTTATAAAAAGAAAAAATGAAAATACGTGGTTAAGAACTATACCTCTTCTTTAAACAACCAGTTTAGGTTTATACTTAGTGAATTAATAGGATGGTTTTATGATAAAAACCAAAAAAATAGGTCATTGTTAGTTTTGTGGGTATTTTATTTGGGTAGTAAATTATAGAACCAAAAACAAAATATAAGTGTGGAGAGGATATGATAGGGGTGCATTTTATAATTGAGGTGTATGACACACTTGTAATTTTTCTATGTTTTAAAACAATATAAAGCCACATTCTTTAAAAAATGGATCCAAATTGGAAAATATTAATATTTTGTATGGTTATTTCTAAAATAAAACCATAAAATACAGTTTTAAAAAGTATTTAGATCATTTTACCCTTAACTTTTTATTTTAAGATCAAGTAAACTAGTTTTTACCTTAGTCGTAGTAACCAATTTTTTATATTTTATAATATCCATAAGGGAAAAAAATAAATCTTATCAAATTAATATATTAATTATTAGTATTAAAAATAATATATCTAATTTAACCATTTCAATTTATAGAAGTATAGGAGTTTAATTTAAAATTAAACTCACAAATGTGTCAAAAAGTGGGTTTGCAAAGAAAAAGTCTTCCAAAGTGTAAAAAAATTTTGTATCAAAAATAAATACAAAACAAATTAAAATGATATATAATGGTTTAATAAACAAATTATTTAAATAATATTACATTTCAAAAAATTTAAAGATAAATTCATCGTTTAAAATGATTTTGTCAAAAATAAATTTTTTATAAAAATTATTACATTTCACTATTTGTCAAATAATTAATATTTTTAGAAAATTATCAAAATTTACTATAAAAAAATTATGGATTTTTATTTAAAAACATATTTTAGTTTTATCAAATAAATTTTATAGAAGTTAAAATTTATTTTAATTTTAAAATTACTATTCCAAACGTGAAGAAACCTCCCTTTTAAAAAACATTTTTATTTTTAAAACATCATTTATTTATACCCCATGAATTGTAAATATATATATGAATTATTAAAAATTTTATTTAATATATAGTACATATATTTATAATTAATACTTTACCAATATTTTCTAATTTAATAAATTTATAAAAAAACTCATTGTTTATATAAAAACAATTTTCCAAAAAATATATTTTCCAACTATAAAATTATTATTTTTTATTTATTATCAATATATAAAAAATTAATTTATTTAATATATTTATACAAAAAATCATTATGTAGTTAGTCTTACTCATACAACCTTTTAAATCATATTGTAAAAAACTATCACATTAAATATTAATATTTTAATAGAATATTGTGGTTTTTATACTCTTTGTTGTTTATAATTCAAGCTATCAAAAAATTGAATTTATATGGAAAAAAATATAAAAAAATACATAAGTGTTGAAGGGTTTCCTTAGGTTTATGATTTTCAATCGTATAAGTAAAAAAGGCATTTTATTCTAATATTAATTTGAGATCATTTTATATTTGATTCCCAAAACCTTTATTTCATCCAAAAACAAATCTATTTTATAAGATAAAAACCTTATTTTTTTAATTCATGATTTATAACTTTGACAATCAATGAACTATGTTTTTGTGTGTACTATATAAATTATAGTTAAAATAAACATCTATTTTTATTCTGTCATTAATGAGAGGAAATTTAAGTCTCATTTTTAAGGATCTAAAGTATTTTTTCCCTTTATTTCGTTTTTTTATTTTTTATTTGTTATCCTTAAAAATATATTCCAATCTATTTTTATTTTTTGTTTTTTTAATTATTTTCTTCTCCCTCTCTATATCTCTTATTTCTTCTTCTCTCTTTATTAAATTAAATAAGTTAATCATTTTTTTCCTATCTTTTTTTATTTTCCAATTTTTTCTAAAGTGTATTTTATTTCTTCCTTTAATTTTTATTCTATAAAAAATAAATGTCACATCATTATTTCCTTATAAGATATTGAAATGAGAGGTTGCTTGAAATTTATCAAAAAAATTGAAAATACACTCTACTCAAAAATTACGTCTTCTAATGCAGGGTAATAAATTAATATAAAGGAGCCCATTGTGGAGCCACAACATTTCAAAACATTATCTAAAAGTGAATGAAATAAAATCCATGAAAACATAAATAAAGATAACCAATCCTTAATGAAACTAACAACCCATGATGTGGAGTAGGAACCTATGTACATAAAATATCATAAGTAGACAATCAACATTGATTTGAGATTAGGCATCATACACCTGTTTCCAAAATTCAATGGTCTCCATAGTTAGGTCCCCCATGAACATATCAAGGAGTTTTATATTTTTTTATGCACCATTAACAAAAAAATGTGTTTGAGGACATAATATTGTTTATATGTACTTACCTTTACACATTGATGGTGTAGATAAATAATGGATATACAATATTCTTACCATAAATGGAAGACTAAATAACATTTAATAACTATTTATAGAAAATTTCTTCACTACCTCATAAACTATATCCATTAGAGAATAAATCAGCAGCATTATGTAACCATAAGGAGATACAGTTCACTATTATTAAGGGAGATTCAAAATAATTATTTCACGTTAACCACACCACAAAATTAGAAAACAATTTCAAATTAAAAACTTCCATTAAGTACTTACAAACATGGATCATGAAATGATCGATGTTGCAGATGGTGGAAACCTGGTGGATAAAACTTTTTCCACCCCTTGTGATGTAGTTCAATATATGCCTCAAAATGAAAAAATGGTACACCGTCAATAAAACACATTCAAAGAATTAATGAGATAATATATTTATATTTATAATAAATTTTCAATACTATACTTGATTAAATTCATTATTTTTAGTGAAATTATCTCAGGATCAAGAAGATTCACACTGTCAATGAATTCTGTAAAATTGAGTTATTGTTTATGACCACCCTCATTTTATTTAGCAATTAAGCCAACATTTATATTCATCTGAGTATTTTGTATTAGTATTTTATAATATCTCATTTCAGTAAGAAAACAACATCAAGAAAGACAACACTAGGAGAAATCTAAAACTCGGGTGACAATCAAAATCATAGTACCAATATAGAGGTAACTGAAGTTACCCCAAATATAATGTTATTCAACCAGATAAAGGTATGTATCCTTAACAGCGTTAACCCACATGGAATACCATCATCTAAAATATGAACTAGGAATCAAGGAAATGGTGTTAAAAATAGATTCTATGAGCCTTATATTCCAATAGTCAAAACAATCATTTATTCAAGACCATTTAAACACAAGTAGAGAAACTAGAAAAAACCATTGTTGGATAAATATGCATGGTTTGGAAAAACTAATATACCATCTTGTTATCAATCCCATGAAAAAAGGTAATTTTTTTCCTATCACAATTCTTAGTGGTAAATAATGTTTTCCTTCAAAAAATTATTCACTATTTATATACCCTTATTAAAACCCATACATTCATATATAAATAATATATCTTATTAGATAAATAATTTCAGAACATTACAATGAATCCCAAAATCGTATAAGTTTACTATATTTAGAAACATGGAAACACAAAATATATGATCATAAGAGGTCTATAAAATCTTCTACTATGTTCTTAATATCTAGAACCATTTTAAATAATATCATTCTTTGAACTGATTAACATAACATGGGGAAAGGAAGAATAAGAAAGCGTGAGATTATATTCTTAGTAAGGGAAAATAAGAGAGATATAAATGATCAGCTAAATATTACATGAAAATATGTGTATAGGAATATGATCATAACATTTGAAAACCAAAACTCGAATATAATTGATCAAAATGTTGAGTGATGGAATAAATACTAGTAGCTCATAAGACATAAATCATAAAGGATTAAAATAACATGAAGCATGTTTTTTTAACATTAGGATAATATATTAGATTTTGGAATACACGTAATCATAGAAAATCATTTCCTTAGTCAAGGAACATTTTCTAGACTATCATAGTGGACTAGGTTGACTCAAAATTTCATCATATTTCAAATAAAAGTTCACTCCAATGACAATCAGAGTGGAGATATTACCTTATTGAACTAGTTTAACTCCCCATTCTAGTCCTTATTATCTCAATTTATATTAATATTTACCCAATTAATTTTAGGGTTATATAATTCCAATCCCTCCCATTACATAAAATAAATCATATATAGGTTCTCCATATGATTATAAATAAATAATCATAGAATAATCCACGAATATTGAATGGTATTTATAAAAAAATTAATCATTTAATCTTAAAATAACTTGTAGGAAATAAAAAGTGTTCAAAAATGTTTCATCGTAACTTAATTAACTCATGGGAATAAAATGGGTTCGTTGATCATCATTAAATAATAATATTCATAATCAGTGTAATAATTGGATGTGGATGGAATAATTAGATTATATCCCATATAATTTATAATCACCATCAAAGGATGTTATAATTTATTATAAATGCATTTAAATAATCACTAGAACATTTCATGAGGAGAATACGAGTTTCACTATGAAAAAAATGTATTTAAAATCTAAATATTTCACAAATAGTATGGTATTTTTTTATTTAAATATCACATTATATTAATTGATATTTCCAAAAACCAGTATTCCTTGATATCTATAATTTAAATTCCCTCCATGAATACTAAAATTAATATTCCTTTCATATTATAAATTAAAACTCAAAAATACCTCATTTGGAAAATGAGAAAAATATTTATTTTAAACATTTTATTAAAAATAAATCATGAGTATAAATTAATTTAAAAAATAATAGGGGAGTATATAATACATTCATGAAATTGTTTTTATATAAATTTTATATAGAAGACAATGTATTTTTTACCAAAGAGAGAAATAAATTCGGTTTTCCTTAAAAATATTTTCTTCCTATGTTGATTTATTTTAGAGAGTAAAATGAAAAAAAGATTTAAGTGTCCATAAATAAGCATAAGAGGATAAAATTACTTTTATTATTAATTTATATGTCATATCATTTCATCATCATAAATTTAATCATAAATAATACCAATAAAAATTAGATTTTTATATAAATCTTTACCCTCAAATTTTCCTTTTTTCAAAATTTCTATAACCCAGTATATAGTATGTTTAAATTTGATATAATTCTATAAAATATTCATATAAATATAATATCATATATAGTCGACATATAATAATTCAACATCTATTTATTAATAAATATTTACTCAAATAATTATTTCTTGGTGTTAACTGTTTCGTTTTTCCTGAGAATTTAGGTTTCATAATTTCCATCCTTGTACTTTAGTAATGGCTACATCATCTATAGAATATTTCTCATGATATCAATATAATATATATTTAATATGTATATATATCCATTAATACAATTTATAGGTTGAAATTTTAATTTCAATGTTCATGGAGAAAGTAGGTTATACATATGCATAAATGTTGTTGTCACTTTTCGAATGATGGAACGAAAGATAGGTTAATAATAATTAAATTTTAGAGAATAATTATTATATCATATTTATAATATATATTCATTAAATATATCATTATTACCATCCATGCAAGTAATAAATTAAAAAAATCATATCGCTTTGTGGAGGTGGTAGTACACATATATGCACAAGAAATGTTTTGATTTTTCAACATATTAGAAGGTAAGAAGGTATATAAGATATTATAATTATCAAAGTATAATTATTTAATAAATATAATGTATAGAAATTATACTTATAATAATACTCATCTGTGAAATATAGTGATGGAAAATGAATTTTTCTCTATGTTGAGACTGTAGTCCCCAAATACATAGGACCAGTAATTTCACTTTCTATTTGATGAAAATGAGGAGGAATAATGCTTTTTTGTATATGAATGATATTATTTTATTATCAATACCACATTTTTTAATACGTAAAATAAGAAATAATTTTATAGTGGTCGGGTAGGATAATTACTTCTCCTTTAGTTTCCCCACTTTAGAACCTTTTATATGGATATTTAGAATGGTCTTTAATAAATGAAACCACATATAAATCATCTATAGGGATGTTAAGAAGAGAAATATTTAATAGTTTTTCTCGATATATGGCTAAATGTTGTTTTAATAAAACAAATAAGGGTTTCCATTTCATAAGTGTGGGAGATGAAATATTTGGATCTCCTTAAAAGATTAAAATAAAATAAAGTGACACTCAAGAAAAATCATTCAAAATTTCCATATATTCCAATTTGGTGTTTAATGAGGTCCAAACATGTCCATATAATAGGATTTAAATAATCATAATTGAAAAAAACCTTAATCTATTCTTTTACACAAGATAAACCAATTTTCACCTTAACCATGGTAAGACATTTTTAATATTTTTATAATTTTTTGAACAAAACCTATGTTTAACTTATTAAAATAATTAATTATTTTTATTAATAATATATATTCCATTTTAACAAATATAACTCACATAATTGGATGAATATAATTTAAATTAATCATGTAAAATGAAATAAAAATTAGTTTTCATGAAAACAATTATCCTATGTATAAAAGTTTTTTGTACCAAAATCATACATTAAATTCATTTCAATAACATAAATAGGATAATTAGTAAAATAAAAAATTATTATTAATTTTAAAATAAAATTAAATCAAAATAAAAAATTCTTCAAATGAAGTATCAATTTTCAATAAAAATCTATATTTTTCACTAATCATTTAAAATAAATAATTTCATTAAACTATATAAATTTCACTATAAGAAAATATTTACATGATGATTTGAAAAATAATGTTATTTTTTCAAATAATTAATATACAATAAGAAACGAATAATTATATTATTTACTCACAAAATGAAAAAAACCCTTTTTGTGAAAAATGTATTTTTGATGCATATAAAGACATTGCGAAAAACATTTTTATTAGTTATCAATAAATATAATTTATCTAAAACTATTTTAAATAATTTTCCTAATTTTTTAATTCATATTCACTTCACCATTTTAAAATCTTGGTTATAATGGTATAATATGTTGGCACTCATTTAGACATAGGTTTTCATGTATCGCAGCCTATTTAAAAAATTGAATTTATTTAAATAGAAATATATCCTAAATTATTAGGATGTTATAACCCCCCTCTAGGAAAAACTCTTTATCTAAAATAATATGATTCATGTGATGAAAAAAAGGCAAATAATTTACCATTTAGGATTCAAGTGAATGATTCATTCCTTATCCATTTCTCAAAAGTCTCTCTTAGTCCAATAAAATATTGATAATATAATTGATAATGAGATCATGGATATATTTAATATAACAAAATTTAACATCCCTACCTTATATTTAGTTAAAAAACATCTTTATATCAGATTTATTAATTAAATTTTCACCCATAGTTGTCCTTTGAAAGAAAATGAAATATACGACCATGGAATTAATGTCAAACCCTTGATACAAAAATCTATGAAAACCAAATATAAGGATCCCAGCACTTTTATGGTACCTTGAATCACATCGGAGAATTTATTTTCTGAAGAAATTATTAATCTTGGAACATTTTTTAATGTGATTTCTCTATATGTGCATACTTTTATGTAGGTTGGAGAGGTTCGACCAATGGGAATCTGCATGAAACATTCCAATTGGAGCACAAAACAACAAACATGAGTGATTAAGGGTTACCTCATAATAATTAAGAATATAATATTCCCTATAAACATAAAAATTATTGATATAAAAGACACACCAACCTATGTATAATCTCCTCACATACTCTAAAGATAATTTTTTAAAATGGTGAAGATAATCATTGATATTCATAATGCGATGATGTCCATGGAGTTTAAAGGATAAAAGGCAAGTTTTGATATCTAGTATTTTATAAACCACATAATTGAAGATCCATCCACACTACATATCAAATTAATAGAATACCCACTGACACACATACACAAAATAATCATTCCTCAACCCAAATTTTGATTCTTCTTCGTCTTCTTCATCCTTTGTTGATTTAGATTGAAATTGTTTCTTTGAGTATTCTATTGGTTAATAAAATATGATTTTTCTTATTTTTATTGATAAGTTTGTTTATTATGAGGTACCCATGACCATTTATTAGTATTAAAATATAGTTTTCATTTATTATGTTTCCATATATAATAAACATGTGTAGATATAAAGTTTCATAGAATTCCCTCTTAAAAAATTCATTCTCTAAATAAAAAAACATCTAGAGTTATAATTAAAACCAATTCATCGAATATAAAATAAACCAATCGTGAGGGTATTAATCAATTTATTATCATAGTTCCCAATAACCTATCCCCAAAATAGAAATCAAACATCCTAGATCTTTTTCAAATGTTTGAAAAGGTGATTTGATGGACATTTTTTAATGTTCTCATGATTATGTAATAATGTTTAATTCACTATATAATTTTATATTATGTGGACAAAATCATAAGGTAGGAAAAACTCGAATTAAATCCCACACACCTTAAATTGGTAAGATTATAAGTTAGAAAATTACTTACTAATGGGATTATCTATCCTATAAATTATAGTAAATGGGTTATACTCATGATGTATTTACCTAAAAATCCAATGAAATTTGTTGATTGTTTCAAACCTATATTAGGAATTTTTGGTGGTTATTTATTAACTACAAAAAAATAAATCAATCAACGAAAGGATTACTTTCTTCTACATTTAATTAATCAAATATTAAAAATACAGTCTGGTAAGTCTAATTATAGTTTACTTAGTGACTATTCGGGTTATTTTAAAATTCATATATCCACTAATAATTAAAAAAAGAAAATATTTTTCTATCCATTAGTGAAATTTTTATATAATATGATTCCATTTAGTCTTTTTTATATTCCAATAACAATACAATGTTTTATTTTGAGTATATTTTTTATTGTGACTTGATAATTGTATACAGTTTCTATGTATGGTTTCACATTTTATAGATCAAACATTTATCGTGGTTTGGTATTCCTATGTTCTTCCCTTTACCATTTCATTAAAACATATATCATAATAAATTATGGGTTTTACTATTTCGTATTAGAGTAGGGGATTTTTATTGGGTATGTTATATCAATTAAGGGAATTCAATTTGACAAAAAAAATTGAAATAATTTCCTCTCTTTTATTTTGAAATTGTGTTGGTGAGGTGAAATATTTATTTTCTCATCTTGGATTTTTTAGCTGATACATTAAAAAATTATTAAAATCACAATACCTTGATCTATATAAATAAATAAATAATCTATTTTTTTTAATATTTTGTAGATTCATTTAATTTATTAAAACGGAGTCTCACATCGCATCCCATCATCCAACCACTATGTTGGTATCTCCACTTTGAAAATATTTATGATTACTCTAAAAATAGTGTTGGTGATGATTAATTATAAAGTGTTGTGATGAATCCATGTTCTGATTCCATCTTACCCTAATTCATGGGGTTTAAAGATCCAACTAATTTTTATTCATTGAAAGGAATTCAATTCAAATGATACTTGAATTATTAGGTTTATTTGTCTCTATTTTCAATTATATTAGACAATTTTGATAATATGAACCATCTCTCATTATATATGGTATATACACTACACTATTTCCATAAATCATAATGAATATATTTCATTTCATGATATTTTAATGAAATTTTTTATTCCTATTAGGATCTTTTGATATAATATTTTCAAAATAGTAAGGGTTTTATCTAAATTTTTCTCTTTTGAGATCAAATTAATATTAATTACTTGTTTCCTTTTTTGTGTTTATATTGGTCATGTATTTAATTTATCATAACGTTTTATCTGATCTTGGGAAATTAAAATTCAATCTCATGTTTTAAAATTCATTGTTTTTGGATTCAAAATATAAAAATGATTTAAGGGTTTTGGAAACATGATTCTTATTCATTGACTAATGATTATACTTCATGAACTTATTCAGTATATGTTTGGAATATTAAGCCCTGTTATTTTTTAGTATTTTATTTTAAGTTCTTTCAATTGATTTAAACTTTTAATACATAAACCCTTTCTTAATAGTTCCCATTTCATGAATTAATGGTATTTTTATGGGATCTAGTTAACATAAATTTCCATTCATTGAGTTAAAATCATAGTCCTTGAGCATGATATTTTATTATCTATAAATTCTTTTATTTCCCATTCATAATATATTTTGTTTTTTTATCTAGTGAATATTATTTTTATAAAAATAAATATGATTTCTATATTAATTTATTTCACAGAAAGGTGAAACATTTTTATGAATAAAGTCTCATATCCTTTAAATAAAATTATTCCACTACGTCCATGTTCATTATTTTTCATGACAATTATCTCTTATTATTTGGAAATCCAAATATGTGTTTACTCCTATAACTTACTATTTTCCCTTATTAAATTATAAATTAAAACATCAATATGTCTTTTTACGTTGTGGATTTTAAAGAATGGTATTTAAAAATATTAAAAAAACCATCATTTAAAAAAAAATTATATTACCCAACATGTTATCCTTATAAATATTTTATGTATTTAAAAAACCTGATTTTTTTAATATTTTTTTTCAATGTAACGATTTTTAAAAACATTTCACTTCACCTTTTTAAAATCATCATGTAATTTTCTAAGCCCCAATAATTATATTTATTTTTAAAAGTAAATTTGTTCAAAAAAACATTCACATTTTCAAAATTGTATTTCCAATTTTAAAGAAACTTCATCTTTTAGACTGAAAATAAAATCATTTTAAAAATATATTTTACTACTTCAATAATTTTTTTCTTTTTATATCTAAAGGATTTATCTCCTATGACATTTTTTCAGGCTTCACCATATAAATATTCATATAAAATAATCATTTATGGTGATTGAAATCTAGTTATAAATAACTTATATTTTTTGGTTTATTGTTTTTTGATACTATAAGGATATGTTCAAAAACACAATTTTATTCCATTGTTTATTCTTGTAGTGATGAATGATGCACAGTTTCATCCAATTTATTTTGAATATATTTTTAATAATTGATTTATTATGGAATAAATATATATGGATAATGATGGATGGGATCCTTTATAGCCCTATAATTCATAGGTTATGGTTTTATATATCGTAATATAATAAATCCTTTATATGAATTGATTTATTTATAGTAAAAGGGAGGAAATTATTGGATTTACTCAAAACATAAATGGTAGAAATTAATCGATATTTTCAGTACATTAAGGGTGTACATTATTATATTTGATCAGAACTTCAAGGGTGTATATGATTCTATTTTTTCCCAACATAAAAGGTGTACATCCTTGAATTTGTTTAAAGGTTGGGAATTTTTAGATTATTTATGAACATAATGGGTGGAAATGCTTGGATTTCATCATAATATGATGTTTTTATATGCTTTGTTTGTTTAGTGATTCCTTATTATTCTTTAACCCAAGGAAAAACCACATTTCTATGGTTGATACCTGTGATTATGATCCATATATTAGGTTCATTATCTCATAATCTTGTGACATGGTACATGTTTGTTCATTTTAGATTACATTTCCTTCTATCATAACTTAGGGAGAACTATTATAATTTAATGTTCATTTTAATATTATATTTCTCCACATCCCATGTTTTCTGATATATTATGATATAACACTTGATGACAAGTAGCTGAGAATTTCTATTTAATAATCATTTTATCTGACCCATTTCTTATCTTTCCATTCCCAAGGTAATGTATATATGTATATCTTTTGATAATTATAGAAATTATTCAATTGTGTATAATTTATGGAGACATATTCACAAGTATAGAAAAATAATATTCTTGTATCGATAGTTATAAAAGATACTAAACCATAAATTCCAAGGATTTTTGTAAAAATTTTGTAAGTTTAAATGTTTTATTTTTTAAAATAATGTAAAATAAAAATATTGATATCTCATATTTTTTAAAATCATGAGTTTCTAGCACCACACTAAAGAGTGCGGTTATGGGGAACCTCTGTTGGTATCAAAGAAAGGTTTAGTTATTTTTTGGATTATATTTGTCCTATTGGATGATTAGAGAATATTAATTAAAATTATAATAAAAATAAAAATATTGGATAACATCTATAATTTCATGTAAATTAGATATTTTATGGTTACCTTGTAATTACATCGCTATCTTGGTAGATGAATGTGGATATGGGTGTGGGATATATTCACCTTGGGGTAATAGACCTGGAAAGGTTGGTTGAGTAACAACTCAATATTAACTTGGGACACGATGATTAGACATAAGACTATAGTCCTAGGCTGAAACTCTTGAAGGATACACATTAATTAATTTAATCTTCTTTTCAAAAAATTATAAAATATTTTAGGAAACATTTATGGTGTAGTTAGAGTAACTAAAAAGAGATAAATGATGAATAAAAAAAATTTAAACATATAAATTTATATGTTAAGGTAGATATGTCATATAAGATTTATTTCAATTATGTTAATAGTTTTTCATTTTTCCAAGGACATCAAATTTAGTATTAATATATTTAATTCCATTTATTCAAGTAATGGAAAGATTAAGGGGAAATGATATAATAGTGGATATAATGGATAATGAGGTGATGTTCCTAATGAGAATCAAAATTGTATTAAAGATAGTGTTTTAAATATTATGGTTATGGTCACCAATATTTTTAAAGTTATTATTAATAGTATGTTTTTTCTAAAATACTGAACACATAGAAGAATATAAGTAATAAATTTCATTGGAGATTATCTGATGAATATGATGAGATAATGAATATTGTAATTCCTTCAGGTCAAAAATTTTGAAGAAACAAAATAGGGAATATAAATAAGTAAAAAAAATTTGTTTCAAGTGTGGAATTATTGTCTATAGAGATTATGATTATCAAGGAAAGATAAATAGGATATAAAATGATGTATAATTTATTAGAGTCCCCACCAATACACCATCCACACTACTATTATTCAAATAAAATATTTTTTTGGCCTTGTACAAATAGATTTCCCAAACCAAGGTCTAGAAGTGATTAATGGTATCAAAAAATTACTCAAAATTGAATAAATTAATTATTTCCAATCATACATATTTAGGTGGATCTTGATAATTAGGGAATTATTATCCTCCAATATATATTTTTAGACAAATTATTAGATTATAGTCTAGTGTATCCATGATGTTTTTTGATATAATTAAATCACATTGAAGATGATTTTATAATTGATGAAAACTTGTTGTTGTATTTGTATCCCAAATAATCTTTTATAGTAATATTCATTGTCAAAGTATTATTATCTTTCATTTAGATGCATTAAATGGGATTTTTTTGAAGTTGATTGGTTCTATTTACATAGAGGGAAAACATGTTTCAGGGAATAAGAAAATTACTTTTCATATAATCCAATGATATTCAATCAATAAAGTAATATTAAGAACACAACTTAGAATAAAAGTATATAGTGTGTATCTTAACACCAATTTAAAATAAACTCTTGCCTCAAATGGTTGGATAAAAACTCAACATTAGGGATAAACCTATCCTATTTAAATGACATATTTCTTATGATTGAAAGGGTGATATATATCTAGAAATAATATCACGGTGAATTCCTTTTTTTTAATATCCATATGTAGGATAATTGAATTTTTTAGGATGCAATTTATTTAATAGGGGGAGAATGAAACACCATCATATTTTGGAGAATACTATTATAAAAATTAATACTAAGTTTAATATCTTATTCTACACCAAAGATAGTAATAAAACTAAACACAACATAATAGATGGATATTATTATGAAAATTTAAAAATAACAAAACCACTAGAAAATAAAAAATTTAAATAAATAACAAATCCAAAAAAAATAATATTTTGAACACATAATTTTTTTAAAAACAATTTTTTTAATAAAATAAATTAAATTAATAATTTTTTTCTTAATTTAAAATAATTTTTTTTAAATTTTATGAAATTTAAAAAATTATTTCATTATGTCAATTTTACATTTTGATAAATTATTATTATTTTTCTATTGTAGTTTATTTTTAGGTGAATACAAATAAAAATTTCCATTATTTTAATGTTTATGAATTAATCATTAATCAATAAAGTGTTATAAATTTAATAGGAAAACTTAATAGAATATGTATTTATGGAATAAAATATTGGATTTTAAAATTTATCCTGAAATCAAAAAATCTCTATCTAATTTTAATGGCCTATTGTACAGTTTATTCTAATTTCGTAATAGTATTTTTGTATTTTGTTTTAATTAAAAAATTGATTTATAAAATAGAATTTTCTTTATTGATTTTAATACCATTTTTTATAATTAAAATATGTATTATATTTAAATTATTAAAATTGATAATTTAAACCTTAAAATAAATAATAATCTGATACAAAATAATGAAAAAACATTCCACCTCATGTGTGTTAGTTATGGAATACAATTTTCTAAAACATAGAGGCATTAAATGATATTGTTATTTTGATATTTAAATTTATAATTTCAATATTATTAATTTAGTTTAATAGTAATGTTTTTTTATTAAAATTAGTTACTGAGGTTAAAACAATTAATTCCCATGGTAGGATTAAAAAATGGAGGAAATAATTTTACTAGGTTTAAATGACCTAAAACATTTATAAGACATGCCTCAAACTATGTTGATTAGTGGAGGCGCAACCAACCCTCCTCCAATCCATTATTATAAAAAAAATTGGGCCTTTAAATTTTCAATAGTGGAATACCATTATTTAAATCTATTTGGTATTTCCAAAATTACTCTTATCTTCACCTAAGAACTAATATGTAACGCCTCGACCCCAGTTACCCAGAGTCGGTGCATTATTACGTAACATTGTCATGATCAAAAAATATCATGTCTTGAAAGACCGATTAGTTTAGTAGCCTTGGAAACACTAGATACATTCATAAGTCTTACATTACATCATAAAGTAAAACCAAACTACAACAACATCTTGTCTTAATATCCCCTCATACTATCCCTGCAAGTCATTCATAATATACCTCTTCACATCCTGGAAAAATTAAAACATTGGAAGGGGTGAGCTCAGATGCTTAGTAAGGATAACAATATAGTGGAATCTTTCATAAATAAACATAAACATTTAAGGAAATGTATAACTAAAACAAAATCCTTTTAAAATTGAACTTAAACATAATATGAAAAAAGTAAAATGAGATAATTCCATTTACTTCTTCACATGTATATTCTACAGGTCGAATAATCACATGCAATATCAATAACCACTTTCATAATGATGAAATGTATAATTCCAGACTATCATAACCATGTTTCCAAGGCCTCGTGCCATGATTACAAATAAGATTTTTTCAGTTCCACGTTCCAAGACACTAGTTTGTCTCATGAGACCTGGCAATGCATCGAGGAGCTATAGAGGGCTCCACCCATCACTTATTAAGTCCAATGCATTCCTCATATGAACAGGTTTAAACATATCATGAACCATTACATAATCGTACCACATAAAACATGAATAAAGGAAACATAAAATTTCCACATTTCAATCACATGATATCAATACAACACATTGATAGAATAAAAAAATTATCAAAACCATTTTAAATACCAAAATAAAATAAAAGTAAAACATGGTATTTATTTTCAATTAAAAAAAAGTTATGGCTTGTAGAGGAAGCCGAAACATGAATATTTTTCACGATGGAGGAGAAGTCATTGTCACCGCATACGTAAGAAAAAAACATTCCTTTTGTCGTTTAGTAAAACGCTTCGTACAAAAAGATTCCTTTTGAGTAAAAGTCAAAGCTGTTTATACACCGTTTAAAAGAAAGTTGTGTATAAAACAAAATATGCCTCAATGAAAGAAGATTGAGACGAAGTCCCTTACAAAGATAATTTTTTTAAATAAAATAGATCTATTATGTGTATTCAATATAATTACACATAAAAAAAGTAAAAATACAAGATAGGACATAATAATATCATGACATAATTTGAAATTAGGAGTTTAACCCAAAGAATGGAAATTGGGTTAAGAAGTTCCCTTACCTCGTGTCCGACTTGACTCGATCGTTCTTTAATCTCCTGAATAATAAACTAGAGTTAATTTATATTTTCTTAAGAACCATTTTCATTTTCATTATTCTTTTTATATCACTTATTACTATGTTATGAACATTATCTAATTATTTAAGTTTATAACGGTCATTTTGTCGATCTTTGGTACTTGAGTCAAAAATAAACCTCTTTTAATTAAAAGTTGTTCATGTGGTGAAATATCCATTATATCAAGAATTATATTAATGATTTATATATAATATATATCATATATATCCAGTATATACATGCATTTATAATATTACATAACATTTAGAGGTATGAAATGAAATTCACCGTTCATGGAGATGGTAAGCCGTACGTACGCATGAACACTAGTTTGATCTCTATTTAGTATTTTATGGAATGAAATCATAATGATTTAAAGTTGTATTATATTTCCTGTATAATATAATATATAATAATATTTACTCCATCCTTTATACATCCCACATATGGCATTAACGATTCAAATCACTTTGAGGGGGCGGTAGTCCGCACTTCCTAAAATGAAATTATCAAATTTACCCATAATGGAAATCATAAAGGTATTCCATAAATTTAAAATACAGAATCATAAGGAAAACAAAAACATAATATATATCATATGTAAAAATATTGTCATTATAATGGCCACCATGAAAGGTGTTAAAAGAATATTAAACAATCATCGTTTCGTGAGGCAGTAATTCGCCACCCACAGAAACAGTATGTTCTTTAACCATTAGACGAAGGTGTGTGTAAGTGTAAATAAAATACTTTTCATAAAAACACCCAATTATATTGAGGATAATTGTTTTGTAACAAAATCAGGTAATAAAAAGATTTTAGGGGGTTGGAGAATCAAAATAAAAAAAAGAACACAAGAGAATACATTACTTTAAAATCGGGTAACTCTTATTTATTTGAGACAAAGGCTTCCTTGGGAAGAATTCTGCCCAAATTGATGATTATAAGAGTAATAGAGGGAAGTTGGGAGAGTATTGGGGCATATTTTGGCCGAGATAAATGGCTTGAAGGTGTGAATAAGGTGGTAGAGATGGGGGCCTTTTATAAAAGGAGGGGAGGGGCACTCTTGGAAAGATTGAAATGATACATTATTATGAAATGCCTTTTGGATTCTAAAGGACCCACAATGATATATTTCTAGGATAAGGTGATAAGGGTTCGAAATATTCTCATCCAATAGGTTTTGGACAAGTTTAAGCCTTATATTTTACATTATCATTTCATTTTATTTAAATCGTTAATTAATGAGGTAATCACTGCATCATCATTGTGTCATAAAAAATTTAATTTATATAATGTCTAAAAATTATAAAAAAAAGTACCATGATGTAGTAAATCATTTTATCCCTCCAATGAATATTTATAGTAAAACATTAAACTTATATAACCCCATGTAATAATTGTTTTATTAAAACAACACATGTTTGGGACAATTTTATTTTTACTTTAAATAAAAAGTTATTAATGTCATTTTTTTACCCAAGTGGCTCCATGGGGTCCCCAAGTTGAACCATGGATTTTCTTGGTCTGCCATGACTCATCTAATAATTGTAGGACAAGTGTAAATGTAATTTCATATTTTTATAATATCATTTTTACCTTAAATATCACTAATTACCGTTAATCGCGATTAATAAAACTTAAAAGTTACTATTCACCAAAAAATATTTTAATCCCATTGAACCACATTTTTCATCCTTATGAAAACCATTTATGTCATATTTTTGAAAATAAAATCACAGATGTGGTAAATTTCATTTAAACGAAAAATCAGTTTTTTAACTACCACTTAGTGGTTTCACTATTCATCAAAAATAGAAGTTTTTCAGAACAATGCCAAAATTTCACCCTGAGCTATAATTGATATTCCGAATTCAAAAATGATGTCTATTTTAAAAAATTACAAACATATAAGTTGCATTAATTAATTTTATAATTACTTCTTGATGTCACAACAAAGAGCGTGTTTTTAAGAAATAATACATATCAAAAGATTGACAATTGTTTATATCCAATTTCAAATTGAAATTAATTCTAATGACCACCATTGGATAAAATGGAAACAATATATTCTAATTATACTTTAAAACCACTAAATAGTATAATTTATCACTATAAATTATTTTTTTAAAAAAAGTTTTTTTTAAGTATTTTTCACTATTCATAAAAAATGGGATGTTCTCAGAAAAATACCAAAAATTCAACATAGGCTAATTTCGATATTCCGAAACCAAAAATGAAGTACATTTTGAAATATATAATATATATAATTTCAAAAAGTGATTATTACTACTCATAATGGCTATTTTGATTGGTCGTGGTGTGTTAGAATCTCGAACTTGCGTACAATGCAAGCTATTGTATTATTGAAAGAGAAGCGTATCGTGGAAACCCGTTGTGTTAAATTATCCCCTCATTCAATAAATTTCATCCTCGCAATTTGAAATTTTTCTTTTAAAATAAAAGGTTGAAAATAGAAAATATATTTGTGGAAAACCCACATCAGAAATAAGGTTAATAAAAATATAACTTTAAAAGAATGAAAGAGAAGTAAAAAGGTCACCCGAGATAGCCCATACTAAGATTATATGAAAATATGGATATAGTGGAAAAACAAACCATCAAGTTCTGATGGAGAGTTGTAGAAAAAAGGATTAGGAGAAAGTTAACCATAAGAAAATCACAAACTTGTGATTTGTTAAATGGTCATTGAATCCCCAGTTGGAAAAGTTAACCGACAACATTTTTGTTTTAAGATACCTTTTATAAAGTTGAGGAATTGTTTTTGGGAGATTTACTAAGAATGTAATAGAATATATATTTTTACCACAAACCCATCTTTCACTCAAAAATATAAGAGAACTCAAAAAATATTCTATTTATCCTAATTGTATAAGGTTCCAAATATTACCACATATGATTTAGATTAGGGAAAATATTTTGTAATAACCATGGACTTCCTATAGGATAGTGGTAGGTAATAAAGGCATGTCCCACTATGGTTGTGGGTTCGATTCCTGAAGCTTTGTCCGACGCGATGGGTTATCCCCCAACCTGAAGGTTGTTCTTTTCCTAAAACTATAGTATTATAATATTCCAAAAATAATCTTCATAAATGTTTTAACCTTAAACAATACAATCAAAGGTTAAACTTAATCCATTCCAACCATTATAGTTATCCAAAATACCTCTATCCAGACTTTCTCTAAATGGTCTCTAAATTTCAAAATTAATTGTAACATCAGATTCCCCAAACAAAGTGAAGTTTGTCTTATTGTCACATACTAAAAATATGACTACCTTCATCATATTAAAAACTTAATGAAAACAACAAGTACTGTAGTACAATCCTTATATATATCACATTATTCTTATAAGTAGAATATAATCCTTGAGTCCAAAAGCACCAATACATTAATAATTCCACTCCAACCGTAGTAACCACATAAGATTGTCCTTGATCCCTTGGCCTTTCTAAGGTATGAATCCCTGATGCTTAGAAAATTCATTTACATAATGCCCAATTTCCCTACAATTGTAGCATTCAACATTGATATCTTATTTCTTTCCCTTGCAATCACGAGCCTGGTGACCTTTTTCTCCACATTTATAACAAACTCTTATTCCTTTTAGGTAAGTATCGGGGTGATTCTTCCTACAATTATCGCATAATTGAAAATCATTCTTTCCCTTTTTCCCTTTATCTATCTCTTGTTCCATCGTTCTATTCTTCTCTTGCTTTACTTTATTGTTATAAGATTTAGAGAATTCCTTTTCTGTCTTGATATCACATGAAACAACGTCTTCGTACGAAGAGAAGGTTTGTGAGAATAACGCTCGACGGAGAAACAGTTTTAACCCATCAAAGAAACGATCAATCTTACTTCTTGGGATACGTATATAAACTGCAACATGTCTCGCTAACCATGTAAAGTTAAATTCAAACTTTAAGACATTCTCATCTTACTTTTTCCTCAGACTCAAAAATTTCTTTTCCATATCTGCTTGATGGTCACGAGGGAAGTATTTTTCTAAGAAAAGATATTTTAACTCTCTCCATTCCATATTTGATACTTATTCATCTTCCTTTGTATTTTGAATCAATGACCACCATTGATCATCATCTTCAGTGAGGCGGTAAACTGCCATGAAAAACGTTTCCCTTTCACTACTCCCCAAGGAATGGAATATTTTCTCTATGAAATTTATCCATTGCTCAGATACTAAGGGATTTGTACTTCCAATGAATGTTGGTGGTTGTTTCCTCATGAAGTGGTATAACATTGATCCTCCATGTTGCGGATTAGGGTGCTCCATATCAGTAAGGATATTATTCATAACATGAGTGAGTTGTCCTAGTATGGTGATAAGGTGATCCGCACCAGATGTATCTCCAGCTCCACAATAATTATCTTGAGCAGGAGGTAAATCCCTACATGGAGTGCGTGCATTTATACGGTTTCCATTCCTCCCACTAGGAGCCATTTCTAAACAATGGAATAAACTAGATTAGTTTATGAATCAAAATACATAATTCAATACTTGTAAAACACTTAACATAAATTGAACAATTTATGGATATAATCCATAATCATAAAAAAATTTCTTTGAGGGAGTATATACTCATAAAACCTTGATAATGGTTTGTAAAGAAAATGAGAATTATCCTAAGCATATCCCCTGGGATTGTCGTAACCAAGAGTACAACAAGGTCCATTGTCGTGCACCAGTTCTCGTTCGAGTCTAGCTCAAAGTGGTGTTTTTGGGTTTTACCCCTATGTACATCTATTCCAGATCCGCCTCTACCTTCTCGTATCCAGACAAGGATGTATTCCTCGGAAAACTCATAAAATCTCTATAATACCAAAATTCTAGGAAGTTTTTCTATACTAATCCTCAAAGTAAATCTTAGGGCTATGTGATCTAACCAGAGTTTATCTAAATCTAGCTTCCAAGGTTAGTACTAAACTGACTCTGATACCAACTGTAACGCCCCGACCCCAGTTACCCAAAGTCGGTGCATCATTACATAACATTGGCATGATCACAAAAGATCAGGTCTCAAAAGACCGATTAGTTTAGTAGCCTTGGAAACACTAGATACATTCATAAGTCTTAAATTACATCATAAAGTAAAAAAAACTACAACAACATATTGTCTTCATATCCCCTCATACTATCCCTGAAAGTCATTAATAATATACCTCCTCACATCCTGAAAAAATTAAAACATTGGAAGCGGTGAGCTCAGATGCTCAGTAAGGATAACAATATAGCGAAATCTTTCATAAATAAACATCAACATTTAAGGCAATGTATAACTAAAACAAAAGACTTTTAAACTTGAACTTCAACATAATATGGAAAAAGTAAAATGAGATAATTCCATTTACTTCTTCACATGGATATTCTACTGGTCAAATAATCACATGCAATATCAATAACCACTTTGATAATGATGGAATACATAATGCCAGAATATCATAACCACGTAGCCAAGGCCTCGTGCCAAGAATACAAATAAGATTTTTTCAAGGCCTCGTGCCAAGACACTTGTTTGTCTCATGAGACCTATCGATGCATCGAGGAGCTATAGCGGGCTCAACCCGTCACTTATTAAGTCCAATGCATTCCTCATATGAACAGGTTCAAACATATCATAAACCATAACATAATCTTACCACATAAAACATGCATAAAATAAAAATAAAATTTCCACATTTCAATCACAAGATATAAATACAACAAATTGATATAATAAAAACATTATCAAAACCATTTTCAATACCAAAATAAAAGAAATGTAAAACATGGTATTTATTTTTCATTTAAAAAAATTTATGGCTTGTAGAGGAAGCCGAAACACAAATAATGGTCACGACGGCAGAGAAGTAATTGTCTCCACATACGTAAGACAAAAACATTCCTTTTTTCATTTATTTAAATGCTTCTTACAAAAGAATTCATTTTGAGTAAAAGTCAAAGCGGTTTATACACCGTATAAAAGAAAGTTGTGTATAAAACAAAATACGCCTCAATTAAAGGAGAATGAGACGAAGTCCCTTACAAAGATCATTTTTTTAAACAAAATATATCTATTATGTGTACTCACTATAATTACACATAAAGAAAGTAAAAATACAATATTGGACATAATAATTTTCTAACATAATTTGAAAGTAGGTGATTAACCCAAAAAATGGAAATTGGGTTAAGAAGTTCCCTAACCTTGTGTCCGACTTGACTCGATCGTTCTTTAATCTCATGAATAATAAACTAGAGTTAATTTATATTTTCTTAAGAACCTATTTCATGTTCATTATTCCTTTTATATTACTTATTACTATGTTATGAACATTATGTAATTATTTAAGTTAATAACGGTCATTTTGTCGATCTTTGGTACTTGAGTCAAAAATAAACTTCTTATAATTACAAGTTGTTAATGTAATGAAATATCCATTATATCCAGAATTATATTCATGATTTATTTATCATATATATCATATATATCCAGTATATAAATGCATTTATAATATTACCTAACATTTAGAGATAAGAAATGAAATGCACCGTTCATGGAGACGGTAAGTCGTACGTACTCATGAACGCTAATTTCATTTCTATTTCGTATTTTATGGAATGAAATCATAATGATATAAATGTGTATTATAATTCCAGTATAATATAATATATAATATTATTTACTCCATCCTTTATACATCCCACATATGAAATTAACGATTCAAATCACTTTGAGGGGGCGGTAGTCTGCACTTACTAAAATGAAATTATCACATTTACCCATAATGGAAATCATAAAGGTATTAAATAAATGAAAAATAGAGAATAATAAGGAAAAAAACATAATATATCTCATATTTAAAAATAGTTTCATCATAATGGCCACCACGAGAGGCGTTAAATGAATATTGAACAATCATCGTTTCGTGAGGCAGTAATTCGCCATCCACAGAAACAGTATATTCTTTAACCATTAGACGAAGGTGTGTGTAAGTGTAAATAAAATACTTCTCATAAAAACATCCAAGTATATTTAGGATACTATTTTTGTTACAAAATAAAGTAATAAAAAGATTTTAGGGGGTTGGAGAATCAAAATAAAACAAAATAACACAAGAGAAGACATTACCTTAAAATCAGGTAACTATTTTTGATTTGAGCCAAAGGCTTCCTTGGGAAGACTTCTGCCCAAATTGAGGCTTCTAAGAGTAAGAGATGGAAGTTGGGAGAGTATTTGGGCAGATTTTTGCCGAGCTAAATGGCATGAAGGTGTGAATAAGGTGGTAGAGGTTGGGGCCTTTTATAAGAGGAGGGGAGGGGAACTCTTGGAAAGATTGAAATGTTACATTATTATGAAATTATTTTCGGATTATAAAGGTCCCACAATGATATCTTTCGAGGATATGGTGATAAGGGTTCTAAGTATTCTCATCCAATAGGTTTTTGACAAGTTCATGTCTTATATTTTACATTATCTTTTCATTTTATTTAAATAGTTAATTAATGAGGTAGTCGCTGCATCATCATTATGTCATAAAAAATTTAGTTTATTTAATGTCAAAAAATTATAAATAAATTACCATGATGTAGGAAATCATTTTATCTCTCCAATTAATATTTATAGTAAACATGTTAACTTATATATCCCCCAGGTAATAATTTTTGTATTAAAACAACACATGTTTGTGACAATTTTATTTTTTACTTTAAATAAAAGGTTATTAATGTTATTTTTTTACCCAAGTGGTTCCATGGGGTCCTCAAGTTGACCCATGGATTGTAATGGCCGGCCATGACACATACAATAATTGTAGGACAAGTGTAAATGTAATTTCATATTTTTATAATATCATTTTTACCTTCAATTTCACTAATTACCTTTAATCGCGATTAATAAAACTTTAAAGTTACTATTCACCAAAAAATTATTTTAATCCCATTGAACCACATTTTTCTTCCTTATGACAACCATGTATGTCAGATTTTTGAAAATAAAATCACAGATGTGGTAAAATTTCATTTAAACGAAAAATCAGTTTTTTAACTACCACTTAGTGGTTTCACTATTCATCAAAATTTGATGTTTTTCAGAACAATGCCAAAATTTCACCCTGAGCTATAATTGATATTCCAAATTCAAAAATTATGTCCATTTTACAAAATTCCAAACATATAAGTTTCATTAATTAATTTTATAATTAATTCCCGTTGTCACAACAAATACCGTGTTTTTAAGAAACAATATATATCAAAAGATTAACAATTGTTTATATCCAATTTCAAAGTGAAATTAATTCTAATGGCCACAATTGGATAAAATGGTAAAAATATATTATAATTATACTTTAAAACCACTCAATATTATAATTTATCACTATAAATTATTTTGATTAAAAAGTGTTTTTAAGTATTTTTCACTATTCATAAAAAATTGGAAGTTCTCAGAAAAATACCAAAAATTCAACATAGGATAATTTCGATATTCTGAATCCAAAAATGAAGTCCATTTTGAAATATAAAATATATATACTTTCAAAATGTGATTATTACTATTCATAATGGCTATTTTGATTGGTCGCGGTGTGTTAGAATCTCGAACTTACGTACAATGAATGCTACTACATTATTGAAAGAGAAGCGTATCGTGGAAGCTCAGGGTGTTACATTCTCCCCTCCTTCAATAAATTGCGTCCTCGCAATTTGAAAATTATCTTTGAATTTAAAAGGTTGGAAATAGAAAATACCTTTGTGGAAAACCAACATCGGAAATAAGGTTAATAAAAATATAACATTAAAAGAAAGAAAGAGAAGTAAAAAGGTCATCCGAGATAGCCCATACTAAGATTCTATGAAAATATAGATATAGAGGAAAAACAAACCATCAAGGTCTGATGGAGAGTTGTAGAAAAAAGGATTAGGAGAAAGTTAACCACAAGAAAATCAAAAACTTGTTATTGGTTAAACGGTCATTGAATCCCGAGTTAGAAAAGTTAATGGATAACGTTTTTTTTAAGTTACCTTTTATAATGTTGATGAATTTTTTTTGAAAGATTTACTAAGAACGTAATGGAATATATATTTTTACCACAAACCCACCTTTCACTCAAAAAGATAAGAGAACTCAAAATATATTCTAGTTATCCTAATTGTATAAGGTTCCAAATATTACCACATACCATTTATATTTAGAAAACTATTTTGTAATAACCAGGGACTTCCTATAGGATAGTGGTAGGTAATAAAGGCATGTCGCACTATGGTTGTGGGTTCGATTCCTGTAGCTTTTTCTGACGCGACGGGTTATCCCCCAACCTGCAAGTTGTCCTTTTCCTAAAACTATAGTTTTTTAATATTCAAAAAATAATCTTCAGAAATGTTATTACCTTAAAAAATACTATCAAAGGTTAAACTTAATCCATTCCAACCTTTATAGTTATCCAAAATTCCTCTGTCCTAACTTTCTCTAAAAGGTCTCTAAATTTCAAAATCAATTGTAACATCAGATTCCCCAATCAAAGTAAAGTTCCTCTCTTATTTTCACATACTAAAAATATGACTACCTTCATCATATTAAAACCTTAATGAAAACAACAGGTACTGCAGTACAATCCTTATATATATCACGTTATTCTTATAACCAGAAGATAATCCTTGAGTCCAAAAGCACCATTACAATAATTATTCCACTTCAACCATAGTAACTACATATGATTGTCCTTGATCCCTTGTCCTTTTCTGAGGTATGGTTCCCTGATTCTTAGGACATTCATTTCCATAATTACCCATTTCCCTACAATTGTAGCATTCAACATTGATAGCTTCCTTCTTTCCCATGCAATCACGAGCCTAGTGACATTTCTCTCCACATTTATAACAAACTCCCATTCCTTTTAGGCAAGTACCGAGGTGATTCTTCCCACAATTATCGCATAATGGAAAATCATTCTTTACCTTTTTCCCATTATCTGTCTCTTGTTCCATCATTCTCTTATTCTCTAGCTTTACTTTATTGTCATAGGATTTAGAGAATTCCTTTTCTGTCTTGATAGCACATGACACAATGTCTTCATACGACGAGAAGGTTTGTGAGACTAATGCTCGATGGAGAAATGGTTTTAACCCATTAAAGAAACGACCAATCTTACTTCTTGGGTTACGTATATAATATGCAACATGTCTCTCTAACCATTTAAAGATAAATTTATACTTTGTGACATTCTCATCCTCCTTTTTCCTCAGACTCAGAAATTGCCTTTCCATATCTGATTGATGGTCACGAGGGAAGTATTTTTCTAAGAAAAGATCTCTGAACTCTCTCCATTCCATACTTGATACTTCTTCATCTTTATTTGTATTTTGAATCAATGACCACCATTGATCAGCATCTCCAATGAGGCAGTAAACTGCCATGATAACGTTTTCCCTTTCACTACTCCCTAAGGCATGGAATATTTTCTCTAAGGAATTTATCCATTGCTCAGATACAAAGTGATTTGTACTTCCAATGAATGTTGGTGGTTGTTGCCTCATGAAGCAGTCTAACATTGATCCTCCACGTTGTGGATCAGGGTGGTCCATAGAAGTAAGGTTATTATTCATAACCTGAGAGAGTTTTCCCAGTATGGTGATAAGGTGATCAGCACCAGTTGTATCTTCATATCCACAATAATTATCTTGAGCAGGAGGGAAATCCCTACATGGAGTGCGCGCATTTATACGGTTTCCATTCCTCCCACTAGGAGCCATTTCTAAACAATGGCATAAACTGGATTAGTTTATGAATCAAAATACATAATTACTTACTTGTAAAACTCTTAACATAAATTGAAAAATTTTATGGATATAATCCATAATCATAAAAAAAAATTCTTTGAGGGAGTATATACTCATAAACCCTTCATAATGATTTGTAAATAAAATAATAATTATCTTAAGAATATCCCCTAGGAGTGTCGTAACCAAGAGTACAACATGGCCCGTTGTCGTGCACCAGTTCCCGTTCGAGTCTAGCTCAAAGTGATGTTTTCGGGTTTTACCCCTAGGTACATCTGTGCTAGAGCCGCCTCTACCTTCTCGTATCTAGATATGGATGTATTGCTCGAAAAGCTCCTAAAATCTCTATAATACCAAAATTCTAGGAAGTTATTCTATATTAATCCTCAAAGTAAATCTTAGGGCTATGTGCTCTAACCAGAGTTTATCTAAATATAGCTTCCAAGGTTAGTACTAAACTGCCTCTGATACCAACTGTAACGCCCCGACCCCAGTTACCCAGAGTCGGTGCATTATTACGTAACATTTTCATGATCCCAAAAGATCATGTCTCGAAAGACCGATTAGTTTAGTATCCTTGGAAACACTAGATACATTCATAAGTATTACATTACATCATACAGTAAAACAAAACTACAAAAACATCTTCTCTTCATATCCCCTCATAATATCCCTGCAAGTCATCCATAATATACCTCTTCACATCCTGGAAAAATTAAAACATTGGAAGGGGTGAGCTCAGATGCTCAGTAAGGATAACTATATAGAAGAAGCTTTCATAATAAACATAAACATTTAAAGAAATTTATAACTAAAACAAAAGCCTTTTAAACATGAACTTTAACATAATATGGAAAAAGTAAAATGAGATAATGCTATTTACTTCTTCACATGGATATTCTAATGGTCGAATAATCAGATGCAATATCAATAACCACTTTCATAATGATGGAATGCATAATGTCAGACTATCATAAGCACGTAGCTAAGGCCTCGTTCCAAGACTACAAATATGATTTTTTAAAGGCCTCGTGCCAAGACACTAGTTTGTCTCATGAGTCCTGCCGATGCATCGAGGAGCTATAGCGGGATCCACCCATCACTTAATAAGTCCAAAGTATTCCTCATATAAACAGGTTTAAACATATCATAAACCATAACATAATCATACCACATAAAACTTGCATAAATGAAACATAAAATTTCCACATTTCAATCACAAGATATCAATACAACACATTGATATAATAAAAACATTATCAAAATCATTTTCAATACCAAAATAAAAGAAAAGTAAAACATGGTATTTATTTTTCATTTTAAAAAAAGTTATGGCTTGTAGAGGAAGCTGAAACACAAATAATGGTCACGGCGGAGGAGAAGTCATTGTCGCCGAATACATAAGACAAAAACATTCCTTTTTTCTTTTAGTAAAATGCTTCGTACAAAAAGATTCCTTTTTAGTAAAAGTCAAAGAGGTTTATACACCGTATAAAAGAAAGTTGTGCATAAAACAAAATGTGCCTCAATGAAAGGAGATTGATAAGAAGTCCTTACAAAGATCATTTTTCAAATAAAATAGATCTATTATGTGTATTCACTATAATTACACATAATGAAAGTAAAAAATACAAGATAGGACATAATAATATCCTGACATAATTTGAAAGTAGGAGATTAACCCAAAGAATGGAAATTGGGTTAAGAAGTTCCCTTACCTAGTGTCCGACTTGACTCGATCGTTATTTAATCTCCTTAATAATAAACTAGAGTTGATTTATATTTTCTTAAGAACCTTTTTTCATGTTCATTATTCCTTTTATATCACTTATTACCATGTTATGAACATTATGTAATTATTTAAGTTAATAACGGTCATTTTGTCAATCTTTGGTACTTGAGTCAAAAATAAACTTCTTATAATTACAAGTTGTTCATGTGGTGAAATATCCATTATATAAAGAATTATATTAATGATTTATATATCATATATATCATATATATCCAGTATATACATGCATTTATAATATTACATAACATTTAGAGGTAAGAAATAAAATGCACCGTTCATGGAGACGGTAAGCCGTACGTACGCATTAACGCTTCTTTAATTTATATTTCGTATTTTATGGAATGAAATCATAAAGATATAAAGGGGTATTATAATTCCAGTATAATATAATATATAATATTATTTACTCCATCCTTTATAAATCCCACATATGGAATTAACGATTCAAATCACTTTGAGGGGGCGGTAGTCCTCACTTCCTAAAATGAAATTATCGCATTTACCCATAATGGAAATCATAAAGGTATTCCCTAAATGAAAAATACAGAATCATAAGGAAAATAAAAACATAATATATATCATATGTAAAAATAGTGTCATCATAATGGCCACCATGAGAGGTGTTAAAGGAAGATTGAACAATCATCGTTTCGTGAGGCAGTAATTCGCCACCCACAGAAACAGTATGTTATTTAACCATTAGAAGAATGTGTGTGTAAGTGTAATTAAAATACATCTCATAAAAACATACAAGTATATTTAGGATACTGGTTTTGTTACAAAATAATGTAATAAAAATATTTTAGGGGGTTGGAGAATAAAAATAAAACAAAAGAACACAAGAGAAGACATTACCTTAAAATCGGGTAACTCTTTTTGATTTGAGCAAAAGGCTTTCTTGGGAAGACTTCTGCCCAAATTGAGGCTTCTAGGAGTAAGAGAGGGATGCTTGGAGAGTATTTGGGTATATTTTGGCCGAGCCAAATGGTTTGATGGTGTGAATAAGGTGGTAGAGGTGGGGGCCTTTTATAAGAGGAGGGGAGGGGCTCTCTTGGAAAGATTGAAATGTTACATTATTATGAAATGATTTTCGGATTCAAAAGGTCCCAAAATGATATATTTCGAGGATAAGGTGATAAGGGTTATAAATATTCTCATACAATAGGTTTTTGACAAGTTTAAGCCATAGATGTTACATTATCTTTTCATTTTATTTAAATCATTAATTAATGCGGTAATTGGTGCATCATCATTGTGTCATATAAAATTTAATTTATTTAATGTATAATAATTATAAAAAAATTATCATGATGTAGGAAATCGTTTTATCTTTCCAATTAATATTTTTAGTAAAAATGTTAACTTATATAACCCCATGTAATAATTGTTTTATTAAAACAACACATGTTTGTGACAATTTTATTTTTACTTTGAATAAAAAGTTATTAATGTCATTTTCTTACCCAAGTGGCTTCATGGGGTCCCCAAGTTGACCCATGGATTGTCTTGGTCGGACATGACTCATCCAATAATTGTAGGACAAGTGTAAATATAATTTCATATTTTTATAATATCATTTTTACTTTAAATTTCACTAATTACCTTTAATCGCGATTAATAAAACTTAGAAGTTACTCTTCACCAAAAAAAATTATTTTAATCCCATTGAACCACATTTTTATTCCTAATGACAACCATGTATGTCAGATTTTTTAAAATCAAATCACAGAAGTGGTGAAATTTCATTTAAATGAAAAATCAGTTTTTTAACTACCACTTAGTTGTTTCACTATTCATCAAAAATTGAAGTTTTTCAGAACAATTCCAAAATTTCACTCTAAGATATAATTGATATTCTGAATTCAAAAATGATTTCTATTTTACAAAATTCCAAACATATAATTTGCATTAATTAATTTTATAATTGTAATGGCCCGGACCCTCCTGGCCCATTACTTTTCCAAATGTGAGGTTCCACCAAAACAGTGGCACCGTGAGGGTGACACCGTGACCGTGGCACCGTGAGGGTGACACCGTGAAGGTGGCACCGTGAGGGTGGCATAGTGACGGTGGCACCGTGACGGTGGCACCGTGAGGGTGGCACCGTGACTGTGGCACCGTGAGGTTGACATCGTGACGGTGGCACCGTGAAGGTGGCACCATGACGGTGGCACCATGACGGTGGCACCGTGAGGGTGGCACTGTGACGGTGGCACCGTGAGGGTGACACCATGTCCCCTCGCCGAGCCTTTCGTTCTTCTTCCAATACCTGACTTTTCTGCTCCCGCAACGTAAGTTTCGATGTAAATTAATTCTTTTACTCCTTTTAAAACCATTAAAAGCCCATAATTAATTCCAAAAAATCACGAGAGACCTCCGTGTGTAACTGCCTAGCCGCATGGTCAACCCACGACCCCCGCACCTTATGCGGTTACGCATTCTCACCTCAACCGTCCGCAGCTCTTATAAACTAAGGGTTAGCCGTGGTTTCTCCTTTCCTCAATCGTGGATTTTCACAAACAGCTTCTGTTGCATCGGGCGCATCGTTATCCGTAATGTTCCACGCCCGGCCTAAGCATTGGTAGACGAAGAGATTTTCATTCAGGTGAGCCGAATCACTATCCGTGAACTTCCTCCCCCGGCCTCAGCATAGATCGTTGATCCAACAGGTAGGGAATTTCTCCTTCGTCTCTCTCTTTTGTGTATCATGCGGGGTGGGCGTGCTTTTGATTCTGTAGAATTGGATAAACTAGACCTATTTAAAGATAATGAATGAATTCTATAAAGAAAGAGGGGGGGCCATGTTTGTTGATGCTGTCTTATAATTTGATGTTGTTTCTTTTATGACCATCTTGTTGAGTTGTGATGGCTTATGCCTTCTGAAAATCGAGGCCATTGGTGGTTGTTGTTTGTGCACAAATGAACCCCTGCTGATGTTTTAAATGTCTTGTTGTGGTTGTAAACTCCTGCTGTGAAAACATAAATTGGTTAATCACGCATACCAGGCTGAATAAATTGAAATCACCATGATAAATCCCTTTTGTGCTAACCCCGGTCAAATGGAATTAAAATCATGGAACGTGTAAAATCTTTTAAATCAGAAGATACAGGATTGGCCTTGCTTAGTGTTGGTGGAAATGTTTTGGTGGTTTTATCTTACAAGTGGATTGCTGGAGATGTGGGAGGGGACGGGATCCCCTATTCTTTTATACTTTCGGCGGTTATGAAACTGGGGATGGGATCCCCTGTTGATGTGGCTTCGGTGATTATGAGTTTTAAGACCTGATGGTTACTTGTCTATATCACAAACTTGGGTGGGATCCTCTGTTGGTGAAGAAAATGTTTAAATTGAAGATTGACTGGACTCTTTCCTTGGTTATGATTATGGTGTTAGTTTCCCAATAGTGCATGAAATTATCTGAACATTAAAACTGAACGTGAAATAAGAATGGGACAAATGGGTTTGTTGGCGAGAGTCGTGACTCAGACTTGAGTGCTGTTGTGATTTATAGGCTGTCTGAAAAAAAACCTAGCTTTGGGTGAGTACTTTTTACCTATATATATATACTTGTAATTTTGTGTTTCTTATTCAAACCCCACCCAAGTTGAGCACTTAGTGCCGAACACCCCCATTTCATGGGGGAGGGTGTTTTTCCCAACACTATTCTTAGTGGCTGGTTACTAGCTCCTTTTCTGCTCCCTTTCCCAGATATCCCACGTATCTTTGGGCAGGCTGTGATGGCCTGAGGTCCATTATTAGCCCAAGAACCTTCGGTCAGGGTAGTGTGGTGGTTGGCCATGTGTGTGCGGCAGGTGGTTTCCCAAGTTTCTTTGGGATGAGGCCCAGGTGTCTTCGGGTGTGGTAGTGGATCCTTTAGCCCAGGTGTCTTCGGGAGCGGTGGTGGTTGTTCTAGACTAGGTGTTTTCAGGCGTGGTTACATGTGATAGTTGTGGCCCATGTGTGTGCGGGCAGGATTCAACAGTGGTACTGCGTGTGGTTGTGGCCCAGGTGTGTGCAGGCGGGTGTGGCAGTGGGACTGCAGTGAGAATGGTTGGATTGGTCCGATGCGTAGGATGTCTCAATAACCAGTGGGAAAGTGGAACGGGGTACCCAAACATCGATGTGATCTTAATATATATATTACTTGACTTGCGTTATTTGGGGAGTGTGCCTTGGTGAGGCCTAAGGTGGACAGTTTACCTTGATAGGTGTTTGGTTTACTCCTTTTCTCACGAGACTTTAGTAAGTTCCCCCACTTGTGCACGAGAGTCTTTGGTTTTCCATACTAAGTGTACTTGTATGCTCACCCTAAATATATAAAATTGCTTTCAGGTTTCCAGGAGGACTTCGAGGATCGTGCGGGACCATACTAGCTCGGATCCTTGGAGCAGTTGCAATTGTCGCTTTTCTTTCTTTGGTACTTACCCGTGTAGACACCTTTTGCACTTTGTGGCTTTTACTTTTGAAACATGCATGTGGGAACAGTTTACTGTTGGCTTTACTTTTCTTTTTTACCTTGGTGTTGTTTGGTTTTCTTCTTCTTATCTCTCGATCCTATAAAATAAAAAGGGTAATGCCTTCCATTTGTGTGAAATTTTCATACCCTTGGTGCTAGTCGCCACTCCGGGACCTATTGAAGGCGGGTTTCAGGGGTCATTATCTCTCCTTCAACTTAAAGAAGGAAGGACCTGGAAATCTGCTGACCCTTCCATCCTTTTGGTGAAGGCAGGTCATGACAGAATGGTATCCGAGGTGATGGTTGAGAGATAGGATGGAGTCTGGAGTTTGGAACAGTGAGGATTGCATGGGATGGTAAGGAAACAGTGTTGGGTGACCTTGGAATGTGAATTAGGCCAGGGAAGACCGGCTAGGACATGGGATTTTAGGGCCCCCCGTGATCCGATGCAAGGACTCTGGACCTACCGAATGACCAAGTTAGGCCACACTGATTGCAGGGTAGAGACCCTAGGAAAGGTACATGCATCATAAATGACTTGTGTTTTTCTGTTTCTGGGATGTCTTGGGGATTAATAATAAATTAAATTTTATGAAGTTTTAAGAACAATATTCTGCACTAGTTGGGCTTAGGCATTCCTTGTTTACCTTGAAGATATGGCACCTGGAAGGTGACCACATGTGGTACAGGTGATCGAGGCCCCGGAGACTACTTTGGCCGATCGGCAGAGAGCTGACCGACAAGAAGAGGATGACCAGTGGCAGAAGACTCTTCGGACCTTCCAGCGACAGACCCTCGAGAAGTATGAGGGAACCACCTCCAACATGAAGACAGAAGGCTGGCTAGAGGAGCTAGTTATAGCATTCGGCCTGATTCGGGCCCCGAACGAGTACTGGGTTCCTCTGGCCGTCAGCCAGATGTGGGGAGCGGCGCGTCAGTGGTGGATGCTATACCTGGGGGAGAGGAGAGAGTCTGAGGTGGCTTGGGCGGATTTTGAGAGGGAGTTCCAGGCGGAATTCCTCCCCTCGACGATGAAGGCAGAAAAGAGGCAGGAACTACTCTCCCTCCAGCAGGGGAGTATGTCCGTGAGGGAGCTAGGGATCAAGTTCAAGGACCTCCTACGTTTTTCTCCAGACCTCTTTCCTGACGAGGAGTCTCAGGCAAGACGTTTAGAGGAGGCACTCCGACCCTCCCTCCAGTATGTTGTTACCCCCCTTCACCCTGCCGACGTACTTGGAGGTCCAGAAGAAGGCCGAAGTGGTGGAGAGGATGCATTCTCTAGGAGGAGTGTCGCGAGAGGGGATCCAACTAGGACCATCGAAGGGGAAGGCCGTCAGTACCAGGCCTCCAGTGTCAGGACCCTCCAGGTTCCAACCAGCATGGAGCAGACCGCAGCAGTTTCAGTTTCAATCCTCCGGCCCTCTCCCTTTTCCTACGAGCCCGGGACCGCGGTGCTTCGTATGTGGGAGCCCTGGACATCTCCGAAGTCAATGCCCGGACCGGGTGCAGAACGGTGGTGGTAGAAGGCCCCACCACCCGCCCCAGTAGCTGCTTCCAGCTAGACCTTTCCAGCAGCAGCAGCAGGGACAGCGAGCTCTCGCTCCTCCGAGGGCAGACTTAGGAGGAGGAGGCCGACCTCAGGGCGCTCCACAGGGACCTCGACCAGGGCGTGGTCGGTGAGGTGGCCGACAGCCGAGAGGTAGGGGAGCTGGGCATGGACAATTACACGCCACAGAGGCAGCAGTTCCAGTAGGGCCAGAGGTTGTTTGAGGTACGATCAGTCTGTTTAGCACTCTTGCTCATGCTTTGTTCGATACCGAAGCTTCGCACTCCTTTGTTGCACCCAGTCTAGCCCGTGCCTTGGGTCTAGATGCCGAGAGACTTCCAGTGCCCCTTGTGTTGAACACAGCAGTCGGAGGTCAGACCGACTTGTTGTTTGTTTGTCGGGGATGTTGAATGATGATAGGGCCACATCAGTCGGTTAGGGATCTTCTCCTACTACAGATTCATCCATAAGATGTCATCCTAGGCATCGACTGGCTGTTTTCTGTGTGTTCCGTCATTTACTGTTTCCGAAGAATGGTGGTGTTCTCAGAAATGGACGGCCGGCGTGTTACCTTCACCGGCGAGCGGAGCAGTCCGAAGGGAAACAGGATAGAGGAACCTCTCCTCTCCTTGTTGACCGAGCCGACAGTGGAATCATTTGATGCTGAAATAGTGGAAGTGCCAGAGATCGTCCATGGGTTTATGTACATCTTTCCGGAGGAGGTGACGACTCTACCCCCTCGACGTGATATCGAGTTCGGGATAGACCTGCAGCCCAGCGCTCATCCAATCTCGATGGCTCCTTACCGGATGGCACCTTCAGAGCTACGGGTGTTGCAGATACAGATTGACGACCTGATGAAGAGGGGTTATGTTCGTCCGAGTGCGTCACCGTGGGGTGCTTCGGTCTTGTTTGCAAAGAAGGTAGATTGTGGTCTCAGGTTGTGCATAGACTATAGGAGGCTGAATCAGGTGACGATCAAGAATCGCTACCCTCTTTCAAGGATAGATGATCTTTTTGACCAGCTGAAAGGGGCATGATGGTTCTCGAAGATCGATCTGCGGTCTAGGTACCACCAACTGAGGGTAAAAGAGAGCGACATCCCGAAGACAACGTTCAGGTGCAGGTATGGACACTTCGAGTTTGTATTCATGACCTTCGGTGTTACGAACGCCCCGACTGTGTTCATGGGGCTTATGAACTCCATCTTCTGGGAGTAACTAGATCGGTTCGTGGTTGTGTTCATCGACGACATCCTGGTCTACTCTAGATCAGAGGAGGACCATGCAGAGCACTTGATGACAGTTTTGGAGGTCCTCTGATAGCACCAGCTCCATGGGAAGTTGTCAAAATGCAAGTTCTGGACACGAGAAGTGCACTTCCTCGGGCATGTAGTGTCTGAGCAGGGGGTAGCAGTCGACCCGTCAAAGGTTGAGGTAATTGTTTCTTGGGAAACACCCAAGTATGTTGTAGAGGTCCATAGTTTCCTTGGGCTGGTAGGTTATTATCGATGATTCGTACCCAACTTCTCCCGAGTTGCAGCCCCTTTGATGGCTCTGACCAAGAAGGACCAGGCTTTCATATGGAGTGAGCAGTGCCAGTCAGCCTTCAGCTATCTGAAGGAGAAGTTGGTCAGTTCACCAATGCTGAGATTACCAGAAGAATGGGTGGCCTATGAGGTGTTCTGTGATGCTTCAGGACTGGGTCTGGGATGCGTGTTGATGCAACAACAAGGGGTGATCTCTTATGGGTGCAGGCAGCTGTGTTCCCATCAGCGTAATTACACCACCCACGACTTGGAGCTTGTAGCGGTCATTTTTTCGCTAAAGTTATGGCGGAACTACCTCATCGTAGAACGCTTTGTGGTCTTCACGGATCACAAAAGCTTGAGTTATATATTCTCCCAGCAGGACTTAAACTTGCGACAACGGAGATGGGTGCAGTTCTTTCAGGATTACGACTTTGAGATCTCTTATACTGAAGGCAAGGGAAATGTGGTGGCTGATTCCTTGAGCAGGAGGACGCAGAAGGATGAGGTCCGAGAGTTAGTGGACGCCTGGAAGGCAATGGAAGAGTTGGCTGCCTTACACCTGGATGTGAGGATGGATAGCGATAGAGGATTCCTATATCATATGATATTGCAGTCATCTCTATTTCGAAAAGTGGAGGAGTCTCATTGGGGAGACCCGGAGTGTGAAGTGATGTGTGACCAAGTATACTAGGGCAATGCTCCGGAAGGATGGACAGAGGATGGTCAGAACCGAATGCTTTTCTAGAAAAGGTTGTTTGTTCCAGGAGTGATGCTCGGCAAGGTTCTCAGTGAGTTCCACAACTCACCCCTGGAGGTACACCCAGGAGTTTACAAGATGTACCAGGGGATGAAGAGGCAGTTTCGGTGGCCCAGAGTTAAGCGAGTGATGGCAGAGTTTGTGGCCAAGTGCTTAGTGTGTTAGCAAGTGAAGGATGAACACCGAGTTCCAAGCGGCCTACTGCGGCCTTTAGATGTCCCCGAGTGGAAGTGGGATGACATGTCGATGGATTTCGTCACGGGGCTACCCAAGGTCCAAGGAGGGTACAACGCCATCTGGGTGATAGTGGACAGGTTGATGAAATCGGCTCACTTTCTGGCGATCAGGGAGTCGATTATTGTGGATGCTTTGGCACGAAAGTACGTGGATGAGGTGGTGCGGTTGCATGGAGTTCCGAGGTCTATAGTCTCGGATAGGGATGCACGGTTTACCTCACGAGTCTGGAGAGGATTGCAGCATGCTTTTGGCACCCAGTTACACCTTAGCACTGCTTTCCATCCCCAGACAGATGGACAAATAGAGCACACCTTCCAGACCTTGGAGAATATGCTACGGGCATGTGTTCTGGACTTCAGAGGATCATGGGTGCGACACTTGCCCCTGGTAGAGTTAACCTACAATAATAGCTATCACTCTACCATCGGTATGGCCCCGTTTGAAGCCTTGTACGGGAGGCCATGCCGTTCACCTGTGTGTTGGGACGAAGTAGGAGAATCAGGCATCCTTGGCCCGGAGGTGGTACAGAACACAAAAGAGAAGGTTCAGCTCATACAGGAAAGGATGAAGGCGGCCCAGGACCGACAGAAGTCGTATGATGATACTAGGAGGAGGCCCTTGGAGTTTGAGGTTGGGGACCACGTGTTCTTTAAGGTCTCCCCTCGGCGTGGGCAGCGGAGGTTCGACAAGGGGAGTAAGTTTTCCCCTAGGTTCATCAGACCCTTCGAAGTGTTGCGACGGGTCGGTGAGGTGGCTTATCATCTAGCTTTGCCACCGCTGCTACTAAGGATCCATGGTGTCTTCCATGTGTCCTAGCTCCGTCGGTATCTGCATGACGATTCACACATCCTTGATTGGGGTGAGCTGGACATCGAGGACGACGTGAACTTTGTGGAGAGACCAGTGATGATCGAGGATCTCAAGGAGAAGGTGCTTCGTGGGCGAACCATCCCCTTGGTTCGTGTGTTGTGGAGGCATGGTGGGCTTGAGGAGAGTACGTGGGAGAGGGAAGCACAGATGAGTACCCAGTACCCAGAGTTGTTTTGAGTTTTTCTCCTTGTTGTACCTGTTGTGGTAGAACGTTTTGTCTTTTGGCTATGAAATGTACTGGTTTTTCTTCCTCTGGATGCCTGTGAAAAGCCCTGGCTATGGGGAGGAGAGAACCTGACCCCTAATCAAGATGCATTAAGGTGGATGCAATTGAACCCGTGCGGGCGAGTCAGTGCCTCCCAAAGCGGATAATATCTTGACATGGGGGAGGAGACTCCCCAACCCACATGCCTGGGCAGTTTGGCATGGTATGTTGCTTGGCTCTTGACAGGGAAGTGTTTTTGGTTAGCATGGGTTCACTTCTAAGAGGTATCCTTCGAGGTGGTTGTTCGGACCCTCTCTTTCCTTCTTGGTTTGTTTTGATTCTCGAGGACGAGAATGGTTTAGGAGGTATCTAATGTAATGGACAGGACCCTCCTGGCCCATTACTTTGCCAAAAGTGAGGTTCCACCAAAACAGTGGCACCGTGAGGGTGACACCGTGACGGTGGCACCGTGAAGGTGGCACCGTGAAGGTGGAACCGTGAGGCTGACACCGTGACAGTGGCACCATGAGGGTGGCACCGTGAGGGTGACACTGTGACGGTGGAACCGTGAGGGTGACACCGTGTCCCCTCACCGAGCCTTTCGTTCTTCTTCCAGTACCTGATTTTTCTTCTCCCGCAACGTAAGTTTCGACGTAAGTTAATTCTTTTACTCCTTTTAAAACCATTAAAAGCCCATAATTAATTCCTAAAAATCCCGAGATACCTCCGTGTGAAACTGCCCAGCCGCGTGGTCAACCCACGTCCCCCGCGCCTTACGCGGTTACGCGTTCTCACCTCAATCGGCCACGGCTCTTATAAACTAAGGGTTAGTCGTGGTTTCTCCTTTCCTCGATCGTGGCTTTTCACAAACATCTTCTGGTTCATTGGGCACATTGTTATCCGTAAAGTTCCACGCCTGGCCTAAGCATTGATAGACGAAGCGATTTTCGTTCAGGCGAGCCGAATCACTATCCATGAACTTCCTCCCACGACCTCAGCGTAGATCGTTGATCCAACAGGTAGGGAATTTCTCCTTCATCTCTCTCTTTTGTGTATCATGCGGGGTGGGCGTGCTTTTGATTATGTAGAATTGGATAAACCAGACCCAATTAAAGATAATGAGCGAATTATATAAATAAAGAGGGGGGGGGGGGGGTGTGTTTGTTGATGTTGTCTTATAATTTGATGTTGTTTCTTTTATGACCATCTTGTTGAGTTGTGCTGGCTTATGCCTTCTGAAAATCGAGGCCGTTGGTGGTCGTTGTTTGTGCACTAATGAACCCCTACTGAAGTTTTAAATGGCTTGTTGTGGTTGTAAACTCCTGCTGTGAAAATGTAAATTGGTTAATCACGCATACCCGGCTGAATAAATTGAAAGAACCAGGATAAATCCCATCTGTGCTAACCCTGGTCAAATGGAATGGAAATCATGGAACGTGTAAAATCTTTTAAATCTGAAGATACAGGCTTGGCCTTGCTTAGTGTTGGTGGCAGTGTTTTGGTGGTTTTCTCTTACGAGTCGATTGCTGGAGATGTGGGAGGGGATGGGATCCCTTGTTATTTTATGCTTTCGGTGGTTATGAAACTGGGGATGGGATCCCCTGTTGATGTGGCTTCAGTGATAATGAGTTTTAAGACCCGATGGTTACATGTCTATATCAAAAACTCGGGTGGGATCCTCTGTTGGTGAAGAAAATGTTTAAATTGACGATTGGCTGGACTCTTTCCTTGGTTATTCTTATGGTGTTAGTTTCCCAGTAGTGCATGAACTTATCTGAACATTAACACTGAATGTGAAATAAGAATGGGACAAATGGGCTTGTTGGCGAGAGTCGTGACTCGGACTTGAGTGCTGTTGTGATTTGTAGGCTGTCTGAAGAAAACCTAGCTTTGGGTGAGTGCTTGTTGACTATATATATATATACTTGTAATTTTTTGTTTCTTATTCGCACCCCACCCAAGTTGAGCACTTAGTGCCGAACACCCCCATTTCATGGGGAGGGTGTTTTTCCCAACACTATTCTTAGTGGCTGGTTACTAGCTCCTTTTCTACTCCCTTTCCCAGATAACCCAAGTATCTTCGGGTAGGTTGTGATGGCCTGTGGTCCATTATTATCCCAAGATCCTTCGGGCGGGGAAGTGTGCTGGTTGGCCATGTGTGTGTGGTAGGTGGTTTCCCAAGTGTCTTCGGGATGAGGCCCAGGTGTCTTCGGGCATGGCAGTGGATCCTTTAGCCCAGGTTTCTTCGTCCACGGTGGTGGTTGTTCTGGCCTAGGTGTTTTCAGGCGTGGTTACATGTGATAGTTGTGGCCCAGGTGTGTGCGGGCAGGATTCGGCAGTGGGACTGCGTGTGGTTGTGGCCTAGGTGTGTGCGGGCGGGTGTGGAAGTGGGACTGTGGTGAGAATGGTGGGATTGGTCCGATGCGTAGGATGTCTCAATAACGTGTGCAAAAGTGGCGCGAGGTACCCAAAAATCGATGTTCTCTTAATATATATATTACATGACTTGCGTTATTTGGGGAGTGTGCCTTGGTGAGGCCTGGGGTGGATAGTTTAGCTTGATAGGTGTTTGGTTTACTCCTTTTCTCACGGGACTTTAGTACGTTTCCCCACTTGTGCACGAGAGTCTTTGGTTTTACCTACTGAGTGTACTTGTATGCTCAACCTACGTATATAAAATTTATTTCTGGTTTCCAGGAGGACTTCGGGGATCGTGCGGGACCATACTAGCTCGGATCCTTGGACCAGTTGCAGTTGTCGTTTTTCTTTCTTTGGTATTTACCCTTGTAGACACCTTTTTCACCTTGTGGCTTTTACTTTTGAAACATCCATGTGGGAATGGTTTACTGTTGGATTTATTTTTCTTTTTACCTTGGTGTTGTTAGGTTTTCTTCTTCTTATCTCTCGATCCTATAAAATAAAAAGGGTAATGCCTTCCATTTGTGTGAAATTTCCATACCCTTGGTGCTAGTCGCCACTCCGGGACCTATTAAAGGAAGGTTTGATGGGTCATTATCTCTCCTTCAAATTAAAGAAGGAAGGGCCTAGCAATTTTCTAACCCTTCCCTCATTTTGGTGAAGGCGGGTCGTGACAATAATTAATTCCTGTTGTCACAACAAATAGCATGTTTTTAAGAAACAACATATATCAAAAGATTGACAATTTTTTATATCCAATTTCAAAGTGAAATTAATTATAATGACCACCATTGGATAAAATGGTAAAAATATATTCTAATTATACTTTAAAACCACTCAATAGTATAATTTATCACTATAAATTATTTTGAATAAAAAATTTGTTTTTAAGTATTTTTCACTATTCATAAAAAATCGGAAGTTCTCAGAAAAATACCAAAAATTCCACATAGGATAATTTCGATAATCTAAATCCAAAAAATGATATCCATTTTGAAATATAAAATATATATAATTTAAAAAAGTGATTATTACTATTCATAATGGCTATTTTGATTCGTCGCGGTGTGTTAGAATCTCGAACTTGTGTACAATGCAAGCTATTGAATTATTGAAAGAGAAGCGTATCATGGAAGCTCGAGGTGTTACATTCTCCCCTCCTTCAATAAATTTCATCCTTGCAATTTGAAATTTTTCTTTGAAAATAAATGGTTGAAAATAGAAAATACCTTTGTGAAAAACCCACATCGGAAATAAGGTTAATAAAAATATAACATTAAAAGAAAGAAAGAGAAGTACAATGGTCACCCGAGATAGCCCATACTAAGATTCTATGAAAATATGGATATAAAGTAAAACCAAACCATCAATGTCTGATGGAGAGTTGTAGAAAACATGATTAGGATAAAGTTAACCATAAGAAAATCACAAACTTGTGATTGGTTAAATGGTCATTGAATCCCCAATTGGAAAAGTTAACCGACAACGTTTTTTTAGGTTACCTTTTATAAAGTTGAGGAATTTTTTTGGGAGATTTACTAAGAACGTAATGGAATATATATTTTTACCACAAACCCATCTTTTGTTGGAGTTGGTGGTCTAGAACCAACTACTTTGTACTTTATTCATTAAATAAAATCCTTATCACATCTTGATTGTTCTTCTGCGTGACATGTCATGTGATAATGTCCTAAGGACAACTGTTGCATTAAAGGGTCGTAGAGGATACCTGCTATGATGAGAACCCGAAAGTTCCATAATACTGTTCATGAATGTATGTTCTATGGCCGGATGATATTATTTGAGGGACACAAATAATACAGGTCATTAGGGGTGAGGACTCATAAAACTTTGAGGCACCTTCTCATGGTGTGTGCCCTTGGTAATATCCAGGAGGATATTATGAGAACGAGACCCGCCAGTAGGAAATCAACATTTCATAGTGTCATTGGATGTTCCTATCTGCAGACGTGTGTATTGATCCTTAGATTTTAAGATTATTATTAATGGGTATTACAACTCACGCACTTAGATGTATTGATGAAAACTGTGATGACACACTGTTCGCAGCGAGGTAGGATACGTTGGGTGCGTCACGAGTAATACCACATTAATAGATAATGCGAGAAAGGATTTGTCCCTTCCGTTCCATAACAGAATTAGATATCTCAGGCCCTTTGATGGAATTGATATAGCCTAAATAAATCCATGGCCATGGTAAGGTATGGGAAAGTTCAATTCCGGGAAGTCAATGAAAGAATAACCAAGCACATGGGTTGATGGAACTAGCATGCAACCCGCTTGATTGGAGATATCGAGACAAAGGGATTATATTACACGGTAAGCGTTCGTAGGAGGTGACACGTCATTGCGGCGTTAACTTCTTTCTCTATGGGTGCCTCAGCGTGTTGCTAGACGCTAACCTTGGACTTTAGGCAGGCTCAGCCTAATGCCACTGAGAAAGAGGCCTAGAGGGTCACACACTAAGTGTGTCCATGTATCTCAGTTAAATATTAATTTAACAAGTTAAATAAATATTATTCCCGACTGTGGTTTAATAATTATTTAAGGATGTCTGATCGCATTTATTTTGACAGTAGTTATTTGAGAGAATATACTGTGGATGAAATAATATATTCATTAGAGAGTAATGCAGTTACATTTATTTAAGAAATAAATAGTCATTACTCAAGGTCTAATAAATGTGGTGGAGAAAATAGAAAATAAAAGTACACACCGTGTATATTAAATATACACGCTGTGTAGTTTTATGGAAAACAAGTACACGTCGTGTATTAATTATTACACGCCGTGTAGTTTTTCCAATTGGGATTTTGAGGATTTAATATTGTTTTATTAAATGATATTTATTATAATCAGCGTGGGCGCATGTCAAGGAATTAATAACTCCACATGGGGGTTTTCAATAAGAGTTAATTAAATAAATAAAACGCGTAACGCATTTATTTATTGTCATAACTCTATTAACCTCAAACCTAATTATAAATATCCTCGCAACCCCAACATTTTTTTAGAGCCATTGTTGTGCACAACGGATTTAGAAATACTCTCAAGCTAAGAGAGAATTCCCTTTCCACCAAGAACACCCTCAAGTTACGAGAGCAAGATCCTCCACCGGATCAAGGCGGTCGAAGGCGGACATCGGAAGCGAAGGTTCTTCCGCGCTAGAACCTGGAGATCTCTTCGGTGATGTCCAGGGATATGTGACACACGTGTGGATCACCGCTAGAGGAATCCTACACTTGGATTCTACGACGCAACAACGGATCACCGAATCGTGACCGGACACATCAACGAAGAAAGAATTCCAACAAGGTAATTCTTATGCATTAATTAAATTAATTATAATCAACATATGGTAATCCTCCTCAAGGGTTCTGGGACTCTTCTTTTCTTTTCATTATTCGTTCTATTCCGAAGATTCGACGTTTTATATCGTGACGGATCTCGGATTGAACGTTGTTTAACGTTAAAATTAAAGTTGGGCAAACCCACCAACGCGCTTCCGCTGTGCCCGTAACCTATAAGTGGTATCAGAGCGGTCATATCATTGGTTATAATTATTTAGTTTTTTTGTTGGTGATTTACGCATTTAATAATTTAGTTATTTCAATTCATGTTTAATCGTTCTGGAAATCTGAATATCGAGATCTGTTCCTCCTCTCTCGTTTCTCGTTCACCTCACTGAAATGGAATTTTCTTTTAATTTTGATTAAAATAAAATAGAGGAACTCATCCGGAGGAGCAAAATGTTTCTAGCCGTATAACACCAGAATACACAGCGTGTATTCGGAAGTACACAACGTGTAGTCTAGGTTCAATGCATTGACTGATCCGCTAAATCAGGCCGTGTATTGGATTCTTTCTAAGAATTTAAGACACCGTGTGTTGACTCGAAACAGGTGGCACACGGTTTCCGGAATACATGCCATGTGGTCCAATGAACACGGCGTGTAGTCCCGTCGGGTTAGGGTTGGGTCGTGTACTCCGTACATAGCCTGCCCGGCTGGAAACCGTGTAACGCCGAAACTACATGGCGTGTGTCCCACTGTACACACCGTGTACTCCGAAAATTTCTGAAGTACATTAACATGCCCTATCCCCGGGTGTGTACTTCGGATGGATGGTGAAGAAAAAGTACACGCCGTGTAGTCGGAACTACACACCGTGTACTCACCCAAATTACACAGATTTATTAAAATTTATTATTATATTATACAAACCCTTGAGACGTGTACCATGGTGTAGGCATAAAGATGAGGCACAACACGTGATAGGTGTTATATATATATGTGTTTAATTTAACATCTGCGTAATAAATGGAAATTCACCGGGTTGCCTCCAAGGTACAAGTTGTGTACAAGGATAATTTTAAATGAATTTATTTGTTTAAAATTATGATGGATGAGAATCTCAAGGAAATTCAACAAAGGGATTTAAGATAAAAGGATTGATTAATTAAAGATAATTAATTGATTCGAGCGTGATTTATCTTAAACAAGAACGATTAAAGAATTGAATGCTAGTTTTATTTATATGTAAATATCGTTGCATGTATGGATGATTATGAGCTAGACCGAGACCTTTGTATGTGAATGGTTTCTTTTAATTTATTTATTTAAATTAAATTTGTTTTCCTGTGAGCCATCTCCTCATTAATATGTAGGGCCTGCGTGCCCAAGGATTCTTTTATGTAAAAACCACTTTTTTCCCCTCACCTGCGTGTGAGATAAATGCATATGTAATTGATGGAGCTCCCAAGCTAGTGGAGGCGGCTCAAGTCAGGAGCCAAGATGAAACCAATCCAAGGAGATACAAAGGTGGACAGGTGGAAAGCTGTAAACACGAACCCGAAAGGTTCAAGGTGTTTCTCCCCTAGGTATTGGGTTAGTTTATCAACCGCTAGATAAACTAACCAATAGAAAAGCTCATGATCATACCATTTATCTTATTTCTGTCAGTTCCATGGTTTATTTATTGTGGGTGTGTTGTCACGATCACACAATTAATTAATTAAACGAGCATGCAAGATGGAACTAAAATAAAATTGGCTTATACGTAAATATTATCTTAGACATGGTTAATCACTTAAGTATATCCCACTTAATATTAACAAGCATGTAATCAAAGATAATAAAATGGCAATTTACATATAAGGATAAAATCCCTCAAAATAAATATTAAGTCGGCATAGCCTTCCATAATCTTGGTTAGAATTGAAACATAGTTCAAAGTGCTTGACCAACCCTAGTTGGGGTGATTTCAATTATTGGGGAATTCTAATTCAAGGTTTTGGGTTGACTTGACTTGGTTCGCATCAAGGGTTGACAGCCACAGCAGGACTTGGTGTGACCAAGAGGCAAAGGTTGAAGAAATCCAAAAAGGATTTCAGGATTGGGGAGTCCACTCAGCGGATCAAGGAACTGCGAGTTAATGGAGTTGGCATTTGGAATGCCTACCTAAAACCCTTCAAGTTGCTTGACCAACCCTAGTTGGGGTAATACGAAGGGCAATATGGATCCTTTCCACTAGAATATTCACGCAATAGAATATTCCGAAGTCAATGGTGAGGGCTATTGGATTTTGATAAAATAGTGGGAGACTAATAAGTATTAATTTATTTATTTGTCTCAATTTTATAATAAAGTACTAAACCTTCGCTCATCTTAAATTTTAGAAACGACAAGAAAATGACATCAAACATATCATTGCGCACCATACTTGAAAAAGAACACCTTCTCACCGGCACCAATTTCCAAGAGTGGCATAGGCGTTTACGCGTCATCCTTCGCCACGAAAGGAAATTATATGTTCTTGAAGAGCCTATTCCAGTTGTGCCTGGGAAAGAGGCTAGTGATGAGGAATTATCTCTCTACATGAAACACGTGGATGATGCCACAGATGTCCAGTGTTTCATGCTATCGGCCATGTATAATGAGCTCTTGAAGCAACATGAAATCATGGATGCGTATAGCATGATGTCTCACCTTAAAGATCTCTACCAAGAGAAGGTGAGACAGGAGAGGTATGAGATCTCCAATGCTTTGTTTACCACGAAGCTTGGAGAGTCTGTGCCAGCTGGGCCTCATGTGGTAAAGCTTATTGGCTACATTGAACGCTTGGACATCTTAGGGATTAAATTCCCAGATGTGTTGCGTACAGATCTCATCCTATCATCATTGCCCAAGACCTTCTATAGCTTCATTGTCAATTATAACATGAGCGGAAATGAGAAGAGTCTATAGGAGCTTATGACCTTGATTCGCCAGGTAGATAAGGACATGGGGCGTGACAAACCTGCAGTCCTTATGGTGAACAAGAAAAGGAAGGACATGGCAAAGGGTCCAATGACATATAAACGGTCTGAAGCCCCCGAGCACCATCCCTCCAAGAAGGGGAAGATCCAGAGGCAGGGCAAGGAATGGGAAGCAGTGTGTTTTGCATGTGGCAAGCAGGGCCACTGGAAGAGGAACTGCACCCAGAAGCGTGGAGACGCTAAAGGTGCGTTCGTTATCGAGTGCAATCTTTCTATTTCTACACATTGGGTATTAGATATAGCTTGTGGGGATCACATATATATTCAAATGCAGGAAACAAGTAGATTTAGAAAGATCACCAGAGGAGAGGTGGATGTTCGAGCTTCCAATGGCGCAAGGCTGGCTGCGTTGGCTATTGGCGACTATCACCTCTCATTGCCAACTGGCTTGATTTTGGTTTTACAAAACTGTTATTTTGTGCCTAGTGTTACCAAGAACATAATTTCTGTATCTTGTTTGGATATGGATGGATTTATTTTCAAGTTTGGAAATAAGGGTTGTCTCTTTTATAAGAACAACGTATGTTATGGTATGGCACATTTGAATAATGGTTTGTATGTATTAAATTACGAAAACCAAGTGTTGGAAATCGATAACGAAACAAACTCACATGACTCGTACATCACCCAGTTATGGCATCACCGCCTTGGTCATGTGAACGAGAAGCGCTTGAAAAAGCTCTTCCAAGATGGCTATTTAGACTCTACTGATCTAAAACCACTTGATAGATGTCGCGCTTGTTTACAAGGAAAAATGACCAAGCCGCCTTTTGGTGGACAAGGTGAAAGGGCTATAGAGCTTCTAGGATTGGTACACACATATGTGTGTGGACTATTTCCAGTAGAAGCTAGAGGTGGATGTTCTTACTTTATTACTTTTACTGATGATTTGAGTAGATATGGCTATGTCTACTTAATGAGGTATAAGTCAGAGTCCTTAGAGAAATTTAAGGAATTCAAGAATTAAGTAGAGAATCAACTTGGTAAGAAGACAAAGAAGCTTCGATCAGATCGAGGTGGAGAATATTTGAACCAAGAGTTCATCGATCTTCTAAGGGAGCCTGGGATTCTATCTTAGCTCACTCCTCCTTATACACCACAGTGGAATGGTGTTAGTGAAAGGAGGAACCACACCTTGTTGGACATGGTGAGGTTGATGATGAGTCATGCGGATCTTCCATTATCCTTTTCGGGATATGCATTACAAAATGCAGCATACACATTAAACTGAGTACCAACTAAGGCGGCAAATGGAATTCCATCCGAGTTATGGAATGGAAGGAAACCCACTTTGTCGCACACACGTGTATGGGGATGCGAGGCGTTTGTTAAGGCCTTCTCAGGCAAAAAACTAGCACCCCGGGGCACGAAGTGTATCTTTATAGGATATCCCAAGGAAACAAAAGGATATTACCTATATAACCCCCAAGACAAGAAAGTGACTGTCACCAGACAAGCCGTCTTTCTTGAGAGGGAGAACATCCTCAAGAAGGATAGTGGGAGAAAGATTGACTTCGACGAAGTTGATGCTCAAGATACACAGGAGTTAGTACAGGAACAAGTTCCATAGGTCCTTTTGGAAGAGGTTCCAGAAACACAAGTACTGCGTAGGAGCTCCAGAGAGGTAAGGGAACTAGAGAGATTTGGTTTCCTAGTCACCAAGGATGGTGAATCGTTATTGTTGGACAATGATGAACCTATCTCCTACATGGAAGAAGTAGAAAGCTCAGAAGCTGCAAGATGGCTAGAAGCTATGAATTCTGAGATGGATTCCATGTATCAGAACCAAGTTTGGGTTCTGGTCGATGAACCAGTTGATGTAAAGCTTGTTGGATGCAAATGGGTATTCAAAAGAAAGCTGGACATGGAAGGTCAAGTTAGCACCTATAAAGCAAGGCTAGTGGCTAAAGGATTCCGACAACGTCAAGGAATTGACTATGATGAAACCTTCTAACCAGTTGCCATGTTTAAATCCATTAGAATCATACTTGCCATAGCAGCTTACCATGACTATGAGATTTGGCAGATGGATGTCAAAACAGCATTCCTTAACGGGAACCTTCAGAAAGATGTCTATATGACACAACCAGAAGGGTTTGTGACACCAGGTGAAGCCAAATGGGTTTGCAAGTTTCAAAAATCCATTTATGGATTAAATAAAGCATCCAGGTCATGGAACATTTGATTTGATGAAGCCATAAAAAATTTGGTTTCATTAAGAACGAATGTGATCCATGTGTTTATAAGAGGTTTAATGGGAATGAGATCATCATCCTAGTGGTATATGTTGAAGACATATTGATTATTGGAAACGATATACCAGCCTTACAGTCAGTTAAGGATTGGTTGAACAAGTGTTTCTCCATGAAGGACTTAAGAGAAGCAGCCTACATTGTAGGGATCAAGATCATTCGTGATAGATCCAAGAGGCTGCTTGGACTAAGTCAGGGTACATAGATTGACCAGATACTAAAGAGATTTAGTATGGAAAAATCCAAGTGGGGATTGGTTCCAGTGTCACATGGCTTACATCTTTCTATGAAAATGTTTCCCCAGACACAATAGTAGAAAGATAGGATGAGCAAGATCTTGTACGATTAGGCTATAGGATCCATCATGTATGCCATGTTATGTACCAGGATTGATGTTGCCTATGAACTGAGCATGGTGGGCAGATATCAAGTAGATCCAGGAGAACAGCATTGGACTGCTGTTAAGACTATCCTTAAGTATCTGAGAAGAACTAAGGATATGTTCCTGATGTATGGAGGAGACGAGGAGCTTGTCATCAGAGGGTATGCTGATGATGGTTTTCAAACAGATCAGAATGATCTGATGTCGCAATCTGGATATGTTTTCTGTCTCAATGGAGGAGCTGTGAGCTGGAAGAGTTCAAAGCAGCTAGTTGTCGCTGATTCTACAGCGGAGTCCGAGTATATAGCGGCTTCTGATGCAGCCAAAGAAGCCGTTAGGATTCGTAACTTTGTCCAAGAGCTTGATGTGGTGGCTAGCAGTAAAGATCCCATTACATTGTATTGTGATAATACTGCAGGGGTGGCTCTTGCAAAAGAACCAAGGTCACATCAACGGACAAAGCACATACTCCGGAAGTATCACCTCTTGAGGGATTTCTATCAAAGGGGTGAAGTTGCAGTGAGCAGAGTATCCACGAAAGAGAACTTGGCGGACACCATGACTAAAGGCTTATCTCAGCAGAAGCATGAATATCATGTGAGAGCTAGCGGGTTAAAGGTTGTTAGCAGTTGGCTCTAGTCCAAGTGGGAGTCTGTTGGAGTTGGTGGTCTAGAACCAACTACTTTGTACTTTATTCATTAAATAAAATCCTTATCACATCTTGATTGTTCTTCTGCGTGACATGTCATGTGATAATGTCCTAAGGACAGCTGTTGCATTAAAGGGTCGTAGCGGATCCCTGCTATGATGAGAACCCGAAAGTGCCATAACACTGTTCATGAATGTATGTTCTATGGCCGGATGATATTATTTGAGGGACAAAAATAATACAGGTCATTAGGGGTGAGGACTCATAAAACTTTGAGGCACCTTCTCATGGTGTGCGCCCTTGGTAATATCCAGGAGGATATTATGAGAACGAGACCCGCCAGTAGTAAATCCACATTTCATAGTGTCATTGGATGTTCCTATCTGCGGACATGTGTATTGATCCATAGACTTTAAGATTATTATTAATGGGTATTACAACTCGCGCACTTAGATGTATTGAAGAAAACTGTGACGACACACTGTTCGCAGCGAGGTAGGATACGTTGGGTGCGTCACGAGTAATACCGCATTAATAGATAATGTGAGAAAGGATTTGTCCCTTCCGTTCCATAACGGAAGTAGATCTCTCAGGCTCTTTGATGGAATTGATATAGCCTAAATAAATCCATGGCCATGGTAAGGTATGGGCAAGTTCAATTCCGGGAAGTCAAAGAAAGAATAATCAAGCACATGGGTTGATGGCACTAGCATGCAACCCGCTTGATTAGAGATATCGAGACAAAGGGATTACATTACATGGTAAGCGTTCGTAGGAGGTGACACATCATTGCGGCGTTAACTTCTTTCTCTATGGGTGCCTTGGCGTGTTTCTAGACGCTAACCTTGGACTTTAGGCAGGCTCAGCCTAATGCCACTGAGAAAGAGGCCTAGAGGGTCACACACTAAGTGTGTCCATGTATCTCAGTTAAATATTAATTTAACAAGTTAAATAAATATTATTCCCGACTGTGGTTTAATAATTATTTAAGGATGTCTGATCGCATTTATTTTGACACTTGTTATTCAAGAGAATATACTGTGGATAAAATAATATATTTATTAGCGAGTAATGCAATTACATTTATTTAAGAAATAAATAGTCATTAATCAAGGTCGAATAAATGTGGTGGAGAAAATGGAAAATAAAAGTACATGCCGTGTATATTAAATATACACACTGTGTAGTTTTATGGAAAACAAGTACACGCCGTGTATTAATTATTACACACCGTGTAGTTTTTCCAATTGGTATTTTGAGGATTTAATATTGTTTTATTAAATGATATTTATTATAATCAGCGTGGGCGCATGTCAAGGAATTAATAATTCAACATGGGGGTTTTCAATTAGAGTTAATGAAATAAATAAAACGCGTAACGCGTTTATTTATTGTCATAACTCTATTAACCTCAAACCTGATTATAAATATCATCGCAACCCGAAATTTTTTTTAGATCCATTGTTGTGCACAATGGATTTGGAAATACTCTCAAGCCAAGATAGAATTCCCTTTCCACCAATAATTCCCTCAAGTTACGAGAGCAATATCCTCCACCGGATCAAGGCGGTCGAAGGCAGACATCGCAAGCGAAGGTTCTTCCGCGCTAGCACCCAGAGATCTCTTCGGTGATGTTCGGAGATACGTGACACACATGTGGATCACCGCTAGAGGAATCCTACACTTGGATTCTACGACGTAACGACGGATCACCGAATCGTGACCGGACACATCAACGAAGAAAGAATTTCAACAAGGTAATTCTTATGCATTAATTAAATTAATTATAATCAATATATGATGATCCTCCTCAAGGGTTCCAGGACTCTTCTTTTCTTTTCATTCTTTGTTCTATTCCGAAGATTCGGCATTTTATATCGTGACGGATCTCGGATTGAACGTTGTTTAACATTAAAATTAAAGTTGGACAAACCCACCAACGCGCTTCCGCTGCACCCGGAACCTACATCTTTCACTCAAAAAGTTAATTGAACTCAAAAAATATTCTATTTATCCTAATTGTATATGGTTCCAAATATTAACACATACCATTTATATTAGGAAAACTATTTTGTAATAACCAGGAACTTCCTATAGGCTAGTTGTAGGTAATAAAGGCATGTCGCACTATGTTTGTGGGTTCGATTCCTGTAGCTTTGTCCAACGCGGTGGGTTAGCCCCAACCTGCAGGTTGTCCTTTTCCTAAAACTATAGTATTATATTATTCCAAAAATAATCTTCAGAAATTTTTTAACCTTAAACAATACTATCAAAGGTTAAACTTAATCAATTATAACCTTTATAGTTATCCAAAATACCTCTCTCCAGACTTTCTCTAAAAGATCTCTAAATTTCAAAATAAATTGTAACATCAGATTCCCCAAACAAAGTAAAGTTTCTCTTATTGTCACATACTAAAAATATGAATACCTTCATCATATTAAAACCTTAATGAAAACAACAAGCACTGCAGTACAATCCTTATATATATATCACATTATTATTATAACCAGAATATAATCCTTGAGTCCAAAAGCACAAATACATTAATTATTCCACTTCAACCGTAGTAACGGCATAAGATTGTCCTTGATCCCTTGGCCCTTTATGAGGTTTGATTCCCTGACTCTTAGGACATTCATTTGCATAATTCCCCATTTCGCTACAATTGTAGCATTCAACATTGATAGATTCTTTCTTTTCCTTGCAATCACGAGCCTGGTGAGATTTTTCTCCACATTTATAACCAACTCCCATTCCTTTTAGGCAAGTATCGGGGTGATTCTTCCCATAATTATCACATAATGGAAAATCCTTCTTTCCCGTTTTCCCTTTATCTGTCTCTTGTTCCATCATTCTATTCTTCTCTTGCATTACATTATTGTCATACGATTTAGAGAATTCCTTTTATGTCTTGATAGCACATGACACAATGTATTCGTACGAAGAGAAAGTTTGTGAGACTAATGCCCGACGAAGAAATGGTTTTAACCCAACAAAGAAATGATCAATCTTACTTCTTGGGTTACGTATATAATCTGTAACATGTCTCGCTAACCTTGTAAAGTTAAATTCATACATTGAGACATTCTCATCCTCCTTTTGCCGCAGACTCAAAAAGTACCTTTCCATATTTGCTCGATGGTCACAAGGGAAGTATTTTTCTAAGAAAAGATCATTGAGCTCTCTCCATTCCATACATGATACTTATTCATCTTCCTTTTTATTTTGAATCAATGAACACCATTGATCAGCATCTCTAGTGAGGTGGTAGACTTCCATGATAACCTTTTCCCTTTCACTACTCCCCAAGGCATGGAATATTTCCTCTAAGGAATTTATCCATTTCTCAGATTCTAAGGGATTTGTACTTCCAATGAATGTTGGTGGTTGTTTCCTCATGAAGCGGTCTAACATTGATCCTCCACGTTGCGGATCAGGGTGCTCTATACGAGTAAGGTTATTATTCATAACCTAAGTGAGTTGTCCGAGTATGGTGATAAGGTGATCAGCACCAGTTTTATCTCCAGCTCCACAATAATTATCTTGATCATGAGGGCAATACCTACATGGAGTGCTTGCATTTATACGGTTTCCATTCCTCCCACTAAGAGACATTTCTAAACAATGGCATAAACTAGATTAGTTTATGTATCAAAATACATAATTATATACTTGAAAATCACTTAACATAAATTGTACAATTTATGGATATAATCCATAATCATAAAAAAAATCTTTGAGGGAGTATATACTCATAAACCCTTCATAATGGTTTGTAAAGAAAATGATAATTATCCTAAGCATATCCCCCGGGAGTGTCGTAACCAAGAGTGCAGCAAGGCCCGTTGTTGTGCACCAGTTCCTGTTCGAGTCTAGCTCAATGTGTTGTTTTCGGGTTTTACCCCTAGGTACATCTATGCTAGATCCGCCTCTACCTACTCGTATCCAGAGATGGATGTATTTCTCAGAAAAATCATAAAATATCTATAATACCAAAATTCTAGGATGTTCTTCTATACTAATCCTCAAAGTAAATCATAGGGATATGTGCTCTAACCAGAGTTTATCTAAATATAGCTTCCAAGGTTAGTACTAAACTGCCACTGATACCAAGTGTAATGCCCCGACCCCAGTTACCCAGAGTCAGTGCATTATTACGTAACATTGGCATGATCACAAAAGATCAAGTTTCGAAATACCGGTTAGTATAGCAGCCTTGGAAACACTAGATACAGTCATAAGTCTTACATTACATCATAAAGTAAAACAAAACTACAACAATATCTTGTCTTCATATCCCCTCATACTATCCCTACAATTCATTCATAATATACCTCTTCACATCCTGGAAAAATTAAAACATTGGAAGGGGTGAGATCAGATGCTCAGTAAGGATAACGATATAGCGGAAGCTTTCATAAATAAACATAAACATTTAAGTCAATGTATAACTAAAAAAAATCCTTTTAAACTTGAACTTCAACATAATATGGAAAAATTAAAATGAGAAAATTCCATTTACTTCTTCACATGGATATTCTACTGGTCGAATAATCACATGCAATATCAATAACCACTTTCATAATGATGGAATGCATAATGCCAAACTATCATAACCACGTAGCCAAGGCCTCGTGCCAAGACTACAAATAAGATTTTGTCAAGGCCTCGTGCCAAGACACTAGTTTGTCTCATGAGACCTGCCGATGCATCGAGGAGCTATAGCGGGCTCCACCCGTCACTTATTAAGTCCAATGCATTCCTCATATGAACAGGTTTAAACATATCATAAACCATAACATAATCATACCACATAAAACATGCATAAAGGAAACATAAAATTTCCACATTTCAATCAAAAGATATCAATACAACACATTGATATAATAAAAACATTATCAAAACCATTTTCAATACCAAAATAAAAGAAAAGTAAAACATGATATTTATTTTTCATTTTAAAAAAAGTTATGGCCTATAGAGGAAGCCGAAACACAAATAATGGTCACGGTGGTGGAGAAGTCATTGTCGCCGCATACGTAAGACAAAAACATTCCTTTTGTCCTTTAGTAAAACGCTTCGTACAAAAAGATTCCTTTTGAGTAAAAGACAAAGCGGTTTATACACCGTATAAATGAAAGTTGTGTATAAAACAAAATATGACTCAATGAATGGAGATTGAGATGAAGTCCCTTACAAAGATCATTTTTTAAATAAAATAGATATATTATATGTATTCACTATAATTACAGATAAATAAAGTAAAAATGCAAGATAGGACATAATAATATCATGACAGAATTTGAAAGTAGGAGATTAACCCAAAGAATGGAAATTGGGTTAAAAAGTTCCCTTACCTAGTGTCCTACTTGACTCGATCGTTCTTTAATCTCTTGAATAATAAACTAAAGTTAATTAATATTTTCTTAATAACCTTTTTCATGTTCATTATTCATTTTATATCACTTATCACCATGTTATGAACATTATGTAATTATTTAAGTTAATAACTGTCATTTTGTCGATCTTTGGTACTTGAGTCAAAAATAAACTTCATATAATTACATGTTTTTAATGTGGTGAAATATAAATTATATCCAGAATTATATTCATGATTTATATATCATATATATCATATATATCCAGTATATACATGCATTTATAATATTACATAACATTTAGAGGTAAGAAATGAAATGCACCGTTCACGGAGACTGTAAGCTGTACGTATGCATGAACGCTACATTCATTTCAATTTCATATTTTATGGAATGAAATAATTATTATATAAAGGTGTATTATAATTCCAGTATAATATAATATATAATATAATTTAATACATCCTTTATACATCCCACATATGGAATTAACGATTCAAATCACTTTGAGGGGGCGGTAGTCCGCACTTCCTAAAATGAAATTATCGCATTTACCCGTAATGGAAATCATAAAGGTATTCCATAAATGAAAAATACATAATCATAAGGAAAACCAAAAAAATAATATATATCATATGTAAAAATAGTGTCATCACAATGGCCACCATTAGAGGTGTCAAAAGAAGATTGAACAATCATCATTTCGTGAGGAAGTAATTCGCCACCCACCGAAACAGTATGTTCTTTAACCATTAGACGAAGGTGTGTATAAGTGTAAATAAAATTCTTCTCAAAAAAACATCCAATTATATTTAGGATACTGTTTTTGTTACAAAATAAAGTAATAAAAAGATGTTTGGGGGTTGGAGAATCAGAATAAAACAAAAGAACACAAGAGAAGACATTACCTTAAAATCGGGTAACTCTTTTTGATTTGAGCCAAAGGCATCCTTGGGAAGACTTCTGCCAAAATTGAGGATTCTAAGAGTAATATAGGGATGTTGGGAGATTATTTTGGAAGATTTTGGCCAAGCCAAATTTCTTGAAGGTGTGAATAAGGTGGTAGAGTTTGGGGCCTTTTATAAGAGGAGGGGAGGGGCACTCTTGGAATGATTGAAATGTTACATTATTATGAAATGAATTTCGGATTATAAAGGTCCCAAAATGATATATTTCGAGTCTAAGGTGATAAGGGTTTTAAATACACTCATCTAATAGGTTTTTGACAAGTTTAAGCCTTATATTTTACATTATCGTTTCATTTTATTTAAATCGTTAATTAATGAGGTAATCGATGCATCAACATTGTGTCATAAAAAATTTAATTTATTTAATGTCTAAAAATTTGAAAAAAATTACCATGATGTAGGAAATATTTTTATCTTTCCAATGAATAATTATAGTAAAACAGTTAACTTATATAACCCCATGTAATAATTATTTTATTAAAACAACACATGTTTGTGACAATTTGATTTTTACTTTAAATAATAAGTTATTAATGTCATTTTCTTACCCAAGTGGCTCCATGGGGTCCCCAAGTTGAACGATGAATTGTATTGGTCAGACATGACTCATCCAATAATTGTAGGACAAGTGTAAATGTAATTTCATATTTTTATAATATCATTTTTACCTTAAATTTCACTAATTAAATTTAATCGCGATTAATAAAACTTAAAAGATACTATTCACAAAAAATTATTTTAATCACATTGAACCAAATTTTTCTTCCTAATGACAACCATGTATGTCAGATTTTTGAAAATAAAATCACAGAAGTGGTTAAATTTCATTTAAACGAGAAATCATTTTTTAACTACCACTTAGTGGTTTCACTATTCATCAAAAATTGAAGTTTTTCAGAACAATGTGAAAATTTCACCGTAAGTTATAATTGATATTCTGAATTAAAAAATAATTTATATTTTAAAAAATTCCAAACATATAAGTTTCATTAATTAATTTTATAATTAATTCCCGCTTTCACAACAAATAGCGTGTTTTTAAGAAACAATATATATCCAAAGATTGACAATTGTCTATATCCAATTTCAAAGTGAAATTAATTCTAATGACCACCATTAGATAAAATGGTAAAAATATATTCTATTTATAATTTAAAACCACTAAATAGTATAATTTATCACTATAAATTATTTTGATTAAAAAAGTTCTTTTTAAGTATTTTTCACTATTCATAAAAAATTCAAAGTTCTCAGAAAAATACCAAAAATTCAATATACACTAATTTCGATATTCCAAATCCAAAAATGAAGTACATTTTGAAATATAAAATATATATAATTTCAAAAAGTGATTATTACTATTCATAATGGCTATTTTGATTGGTCGTGATGTGTTAGAATCTCAAACTTGCGTACAATGCAAGCTATTGCATTTTTGAAAGAGAAGTGTATCGTGGAAGCTCGGGGTGTTACATAATATCTTTTCAACCACTTCATGTTATAAACATACCTTCTAATTTCCTACCAATATTCTACAAATTCCTTCCTTATAGAGTCCTCTCAAAATTAAATTTTACTCAAGTCACAATTATTCACCGTATGGCCTACATTTCTAATTATATTTCCAAGTGAAATTCGATGTTTTACTATTGTAATAGTATCATTGACTAAGTGGGAGTTATGTTAAGGTATTATTTGTCTCAAATTTAATTTATTAAGGAAAATTTCATATTATTCACCATAATATCGTAGATATGGTTTTATTAATTCCCCATTAATATTTTTTAACATATCTCTATTATTCAATGGTTTTGAATATACATTTCATGCTCTTACATTAATCATTTTTCAATTAAAATGTTACTTAGTTATCATGGGTTCTTTATCTCTATTTTCACTTCCATGAGATATGTTTGATATTTATAACCATATTTTATTTAATATTTTGTATTAAATGTACTATTTTCTAAAACCACAATTATTATCTTTCATTTTATAATATTTTTCTGTCCAAATTATATTATCTCGTTTATGTTCATTTGTTTCGTACATTACCATTAAAGTAAGAGTTTTTGGATCTCAAATTTTCATCATTTAGATATGATTTGTATTCTCCACTATTTTTGTGTGTGCGTATATTAATAGTGGATTTCTAATATCATAATTTTTCAAACAATATAATGTATTAAAAATCTGTCTCATGTTTTATCTTTTATGGGTTTTCAATTCAAAAGATAACAATGATGTATGTATTTTTTGAGACTAAATTATCACTCATTGAGTAATGATTTTAATTCTTGTACATATTTAAAGTAAGTGGGAACATATATCAACCTAATTGTTATGTGTAATTATATCATTTTTCAGTATATTTTTATTTATACTAATTAAACACATATATAAATGTATCTTACTTCATGAATTATGATATCTATATAAGATTTAGTTAATAAAAATTAATTTATTTTATTTATAATGTTATTCTGTTAGCATATTTTTTATGTATTATAATCTATTTGATTAACTTTTTCCTATTGTGTTTCCCCTCTTCAATCAGGGAAAATATTTTTTTTGACACAAATATTTTTTATCTATGATTTTATTTCTCATAAAATTGAATGTTTTTAGGAATAAAATATTATGTCTTTTAAAGATAGTATTTATCTATTTCGATGTTAATTATTCAAAAAATGTTTTTGCTTTATTATTTTCAATTCCAATTATTTTATAAGTCACGTGACTTTTGTAATTTCAATGATCTATTTTCTAATATAAATAATACTTCTTTTCTTACTATGTGATATTTAATAATGTTATTTTAAATGTTAAAAAAATCATACGTTCAAAATAAAATATTTTATCTTACACTCCACATTCACTTTATAAATCCTTTATGTATTTTTAATTATCTATTATTAATGAGTATTTTTAAAATTAAATGTTGGAAAAAAAATTTTTACTTCACAATTTTGAAATATTTATGTCTATTTCAAGGATATACTACAGAATGTTCTCTTTAAAAGTAAATTATTTCAAAACAATTCACTATGTTTTTTTAGGATAGTTTTCAATGTTACCATAACATCATATTTTATACTGAAGATAAATGTATTTTCAAAAAACTCTATTAAAATTTCATTTTTATTTCTCTCTTAATAGCTAATAGATTTATTTCCTATGAAATTATTTTTAATGTATAACTCTCTAAATTTTAATATACAACAGTCTTTTATGGTGACTTATGATTGGGTTGCAACCTTTTAACCTCAATATTTTTTATACCATCTAGAAATATTGTGAAACTCATTTTTATTTCCATAGGTTCTTAAAGGTGTGATAAATGAACATTTTTTTTCTTCCTATAGGTATTTATGATATGATGAATGATTGATATCATAATCAATAAATATGCATGGATGATGATGGGTGGGTTCCTATATCACCCTATAATGAATTGGTTTTGGTTTTATATATCATGAGATAATGAAGATTGCACATGCTTGAATTTTTTCAAAACATAATGTGTTGAAATGATTTGGTTTTTTACAACCTAAATGTTGAATATTCATGGATTTGTTCACAACATAAATGGTATACATTAATGGATTTTATCTCGACATAAAATGTTAAAATTCTTACATTTTTTAAATTCATTAAGGGTGGAAATTCTTATATTTGTTCACAACATAAACAGTGGACATGATTAAATTTTTTCACAACATAAAAAGGAGGAATTCTTGGATTTTTTTCACAATGTAAATCTCAGAAATGTTTGTATTAATTAAAAAAAGGGTAGAAATGAATTGAATTTTTCTATATATAAAGGGTTTTCATACATGGATTTTTCTTAATATAATGTTTTTTACATGTTTATTTGTTTGCAATAATTCCTTGTTATTAAAATATTCAATAACATACTACATTTCTATGTTACATGCATATTATTATTCATTATAGATTATGTTTATCATATCAAAATCTTTTCCTATGGTACTTGTTTTTTTATTTTATATTAAATTTCCTTCTTTAATTACTTACTACGAACTATTATTATTCCATGTTATTTATTTTACTTATTTTATTCGTTTCTCATTTTTTTATATTAATAATATCTAACCCTTGATGACATGTTGATAAGCTTTTTACCTTATTGAGCATTTGAGATAACCCATTTCTTGTTTCCATTTCCAGGGTTATGAAGACGATTATATCATATTGAAGTCTAAAAGGGATTCTAGTGTGACATAATTATGGAGAAATGTTCACAAGTGTTCTAAAATAAGTTTCTTTTATAACTAGTCAAACTTAAAAACTAAACATTTTTTTCATCATATGGTGTGAATTTTTTTGAGATGTAATGTTTATTTTATTTAAATAATGTAAAATAAATATATATTCATCTCACATTATGTCAATTATAGTTTTTAAAAATCAATTTTTATCCCTGAACCTGAGTGTGTGGGTATGAGGAGCCTCAACAATTACCAAACATGGATATTCTATAAATTTTCAAAAAACCCATAAGTTGTCCAGAAAATTTACATTTTATTTAATAATTTTTCCTTCTTGATAATACCTTTAGGTTTTCATGATATTGATTGACATCATAAAGGAATATTATAGTACTCTCTAACTAACATTTCATCTTTTGATTTGAAATATCACCTTTTTATATTGCATTAACAACACCAACACTTAAAAATCATATTCCCAGTTTACCTATTCTCAATATTTTTAGAATATAATGTAATATTTTCCTAGAATAAATTCATATTTCTGTAACATCTCTATTTATGAAATTAAAATTAATTTCTTGTCCAATATATGCATTGTAGGAATGATTTATTGTCTCTAGGTTGTTATAAATTTCAATTATATTGACAAGAATTGATATAATGAACCATAATTATTATATAAGACTAAAATTCATTAAATTAAATTTCATTTTATATCATTCAAACATTATTTAAATCATTTTATGCTACTCACTAGATTCTAGATTCACCAGTTGAATAACTTTAACACATGGTCACTCAGGAAGTGGCCATAGTAACACCTTAAATTCTTTTTTACATAATAAATTTTCACATGTAACCATTATCATATGTTTCAAACATTAAGACTCTAATTCCATGGATTAATTTCAAAGTAAATATTTATTATGAATACCTATTGTCTACAGGAAAATATTTTTTCACATAATTATCATGTTTCAGTACCATTTAATAAGGTCTTTTATTAAATGGACTTTCATAAAAAATCATTATGAATTAATCATACCCATTAGTGGGAATAGATCAATATTTCAATATGTATATAGTATTTTTATCATTTCACTTGATATATTTCTATTTAAATTTTTTCATCCAAATAATGTCATATCTAACATGTGGATAGTTAAGTGAATAACTCTTTGTCCAATCTGTTTTTTGAAAAAAGTGGTGACATGAATTGGTCACCCAATTCATGCCCCAACAGACATTATTAAAAACAAAAGAGGCATTACAAACATGAGGTGTAACGAAATTTCACCAGCAAGGATTGAGAGAGTCACATACCATAAAACACGGAGGAAAAACCAGAAAAATCTCAAGAAGAAAAAAAGATCAAAACAACATGTTATCAACTCTTCAATGATCTCCAAAGACTGTATTGTCCATGGGACATCCATCAATCATTTGTCTGAAGAGAGTCCAATGCTGATTGATTCTCTATCAATCCAAGCCCAGTCCTCCATGCTGATATAAGGTCTGATTGTAAAATGAGAGCTGGAAAGGAACCTGAGATAATCCTTAGAGGACTGAGATAACCAATTAGAAATGAAAACAAGTAAAAGTTTGGACCAAAAATCTGTTGAGAGTGTCGACCAGCATTGCCACATAACCTTACAATATAATCACAAGATGCATTTCAAGATTCTAGCGTAGAGAAAACGAGGGTCATACTTGAAGGATACCAAAAATTCAACATCACCTTCCATAAGGAGATCATGGAGTGAAAGATTCCAGAATTGAAACATATCCTCCCAGTATTGAAAAAAAGGAGGTCACATACTGCAAGACATTGCAACATCACCATCCATTATTCATACAGTATAAACACAAAAAGGGAAACAGCAAGATCATCCCAGCCTCAGAGGTCATGCAAAGTGGAAAATTCCATCCAAGTAGTCTGTACAAAAGCTGGTCGACCATGCCAATCCCTCCCATTCCTCAAAGTTATCCAAGGCGTCATGAAAGCATACCTTCAAGAGCATGAATCATAAAGGGCAAGAAATCCTATGGAAGAATCGGTTAGGAGGTCCATATCCAGCCCATTCATTCTTGAAAGTATAAAACCCTCCTGCAAAAACAATGAAACTCATGACGCAAGAACACACTATTATAAAACATTCTTGTACAGTTTAACTCTCAATGATTCCCAAAGAGAGAAGTCTAGTGACAAACAAAAATAGAACAACCCAAATGGAAAGATATTGTATTATTCTGTTGGATGAAAATTGAATCAGAAACATTCAGAAAAATGAAAGGGACCAAATCATTCCAAAGAAGATAGCAAAGCATGATAAATAAATGTTTGAGAAAATCTAGAATCAATTTAATTTTTAAACTATGTAATAAAAAATCATAATATAAGAAGGTTATATCGATGAATAAAAAATTGAATAAATTTCAAATAGAGGAATACTTTATATATTTCAACATGTGATAGAAATTTATAAAATATTCATAAAAAAGGAAATATATAAACACCTTATTGAATAGTTATTAATTTCTAACATTCCTTAATCAGGGATATAAATGTTCTATATTCATTTCATAATATTAAATCCTTAATATTAAACATTTTTATTGAATTTTTATTTAAATTAATGATATTAAATGAATTGTAATAATTTTATTATGAAATTTGTATTATTTAATCCCTTCACATAATCTAAATTTCAAATATTAAACAATACTTAAATCTATAACATATCAATCATCAAACTATTTTGATGTCGTCAAAATAATAACCTAATAATTGCCATTAATTTAACTACATAAAATTTATTTTTTATGAAAATCTATAATTTTAAAATATAGTGAGGATATTTTGTGCTTTTTTATTTTACGAATAATTTATAAATACATGTATGATGTTTTCAAAAAAAATATTTCTATGTCATATGAAATGAAATAAAACTTTATTAAAGGTATTTTAATATTAATATATACTATTATATGATATTTATTCATAAATGTTTTATAAAAATTTTTCTTAATAAAAATGTTTTTATAAATAAATAATTAATAAAAACATTATGAATTAAAAAATATCCCCAATATACATTTAATAATTAATTATAAAAAATTAATAAACAAAAAAATTAATTTCATAATGGAATTAAAGGAAAACAATTTCTTCTTCAATGGTAATTTTTGATCCAATCCTAATCATATATTATGATCTAATTTATATAATATTATCCATGAAATTTATTATGCTATGACTTATAGGATATATCAGGTGATATTTATCATATTTGTTTACTAATAAATGCATTATACTTTATGAAATAACATATCATCTTTTAGGAATTGACACGATATTCAATAGGGGTTCTGATGCTTGTTTTTTATACATATTGTGGTGTAATCGTAAAATACATAATTGGGAAGTCGTACACACTGACTTGTGAAAATTCTTGAGTTTTTTCATAGATTCACTACTTATGATATCGTGTATCATAAGTCATGACTTGACCAGAAAAAAATAGACTTTTGAATTATATATTATGATTGGGTTATAAAAAATATTATGATTTAAAATATCCTTATCTCATGTATGATTTTGTAATTTTAAATTCATGGAAGGATATGATTCTATTATAGTATTTTTATGGGTCTTATAACACATTTTAGACACAGTAGAGACTATTAAGACTCGTGAAAAAACTCGTTAATTAAATAAATGAAAAAAACATACTACGAAAGAATAACTCTCTATATGGGTATTGTAAAAGTAATATCCATTTTATCATATTAACACGTATTCGAATGGGATTGATGAAGATCATAATTTAGTATCTAGATAGATATCTTACCTTTGGAGGGGTCTATGAGTTGGAAGTAATCACTCACATTATGAGTGGGATCACCATTCATGTATGATATTCTAGTAACTTCTTTTGAAAATGATGAATGTTGAAGGGAGATTTGGGTTTTAGGTTATTTCAACCTAGAATGATGTTTATGAACTATTTAGTCTCACTCACATACCATCTCATTATAATACCCATTTATATAGAATTTAAGGTCACTCTTTGAGTGAGAAGTCATTAACTCTTGCATTATGATGCATTTGTTAATGATTTTTCTAATTTATGCATCACACTAAAGAATGAAACAAACACTGTCCTGTTATATCTCATACAAAACCTCCTAAATTATAAATGTTGTGGAAATCTAACATTAATGTTAATTATTAACAAATTTTTATATGTAAAATCGAATCTTCCACCATGGAACCGTAATACATGCATCACAATTTCCCTTAGTCATAAAATATGACATGTCCTTCTAACATCATATGTAATAGGATATAGGGTATATCATCTATTTTGATTTGGTATTTTTATAAGCTAATTTTCATTAACATAAAGTTGTTTTCCACTCCTTTGGTAATACTTTGCAATAATTTAACACATTTTAAGGAATTCAATGGGGAGAAACATAACCATGAGGTACCACAACTCAATCATTGAATAGTTATTTTAATAAATAGTGATATAACCAAGGGATTGAAACATGAAACTGTATCCAAGGCCATCCTAGTTAGGTGTTGGAAAAATTATCTTTTGTAAATAGTGTTAATTATTTATTGGATACTAAATCACCAAATCGAGTATTCAAATATATTTTTCCGAGCATTTGTTTCAGCAACATATCATATCAATAAATTTTCATGTTAAAATGAGAAATATAGGCCTTTTTGTACCATATATTTTTGACAATATGGGTTTTGATTGCATTGATCCCAGAGCCATTATCTACTAAGAATCATTGTGAATCAACACAATTGTGTTATCCTCGGATATATAGGGGTGTATATGTCCCTTCACCATATATTTGTCTATAAACATCCATCATTACATATTAGGGAGTTTTAAAATGATATACATTATTTTTCAAAAACATAACCTCCTCAAAAAATAGGTACCCCTTATAGAATTATAAGAATCCACTAGGGTACATTAGGGAGACTGGAATTGGGACCATCTCATATGTGGAATTGTCCGCATTCAACTCTAACAACAACTCATGTGATAATTATATATCTATATAACATGTCAGGATCATCCACTAAGTGATAAAGTTAGTGAAAAGTTATATATATCAATATTTTCACAAGGAGAGGTCCATGACACTTGTCTGGTGAATGGTGGAGTTGAAAAAATGGATAATTCTTTTATGGAGATCTTCCTTGCTAGAGATGATCTTCAGTGTAATATTATTAGACTATACAAAGGTAGTCCCTCTTTATTACTGAAATAAGTTATATAGTTTATTAAACTTTTTTTCACTAATATTCCCATAATTACACATTACCATGAGTAATATTTAGAGAAGTATTAGTCCGCTTCACTTCTGTTATTATAGGTTCTTATGTGTATGTTGTTAAAATTTCATGGAGGGGGGGGGTGTAGTCTACTTAGTCTTGGTATAGATTACATTAGGTTTAATATAATGTTTTTTTACCTATTTTGACGACATGTGACAATATAAGGAATTTATTATCTCTTTATAGGAGGAATTATTATGCATATATAGTATTTTTGGTTAGCACTCTTGTGATGTAGAGAAATAAAGGTCCATATGTGGGATTTCCAGCTAATCCACTAGAGAGGGAGCCATGCGGAAATTTTTTACTCTATCTCATGATTGAAAGGAAAAGTTTTATTTTAGTTTTTGGAAAAATTTTGTCCATTAGGTGATAAAAATACATGATACATGTAAAATTTTATTCTTTAACATCATCTCACTCCAAAAAATATCCACAAAGGATTTCACTACTGGGCCATTTATAACCCTCAGAATCTATGAGAAAACATTGATTTCAGTAGCCAAACATGATATATGAATGACTTTTAGTAAACATGTAGTCTTATACTCACCCTTTTCCTTTTTGAGGTCCCATTGGATATTTTAGAGAGGTATTATATAAATACATACAAGACTCATATCATATCACTGTTTAGGGGTGTGGACACCTATACTAAGTTTCACCGGTAAAAGTTGTTCCTCTATTGAATGATCTTACTCATTTATTTAATTAATTGAATCACACTATTAATATTCAAATGTATTGACTAAGATTATGTTAACTATTTTAACTAATAAAATTTATGTGACATTCATATAATCTAAGATAAAATATTTTCGGGACTGTTTTTATCATTCGATAAGAGAAAAATATATGGAAACTTACTACCCTATCCATTGAAAAAATAGAGTGTACTAATTAAACTATATAATATAGTATGGATAAAAATTATGTACATTATTTATTAATATACTTTAAAAATCCATTATATGTAGGGTGTTTATCCTCTTGGATCACATCAAGGTTGATATTTTTTCATTATTTTAAAAGGTCTTGAAGTTTCTCAAATATTCTAGAATATACCGTCTATTATTTAGGAATGTATTTTAATGTCATCTATAAATTTTTCCAAAGTTATATTGAAATAATTTCAATAAAGATCATGGGAATATAGATTTTTGGGGTTTCATATGGATAAAATTTGAATGGAATTTGGTTTGTAACCTGGTCCTCACATGGGTTATCATAGTCCACCTCATGCTCATGAGAAGGACCATCATGATATAATTTTATTTTTACTCATGTAAGAGGTATTTTGAAATATATATGATGGATTAATGATGGATTTATTTTTTTAGGCCCTATAAGTGATATTTTTTCCCATGAGACATCTTACCCTGAGATGAGATGATATATTGAATATTTATCCTTGGCTTCAACAATATTTCTTTATAGTATTGTGCCCTCATGTGTACATATTGAGGGGAATCTCATGGGTCTATTATATTTTTCTATTTATTCAAAACAATTATATTATATCATGTTGTTTCACAAGCATATATTGTCTAGAAAAGGGAAAGGATACTAACCCCAGAAAGAATGGTGTCATATATAGTACTTGAATGGAAGATAACACATCATACACATGTGTGTACTTGTGCAAGGTCCTTAGGTCCTTGTGAACCTTATCCACAAGAATAAACATCTTTATAATCGGGTTCCCACCTCTATGGGATGTAATGGTGGAGGTTTTACTATCTCATTTGAATTTTTCATGGTCTTAGATTATAAAATATGATGTGTAATTCATTGTTAATTTCTATTATTATCCTCAAAGGTCTTACATTAATGTTCTATAAGAATGATCTTTCCTATTAGATGGGGTAGCATTCCACAAATAAGTTTTTAGGATTCTCTGGAAAGACCTATGTGATGGTTGATAAACCCGTCACCCTTGGGAGGACCTTTAGGGAGGTATAACAATTATTCATGGGGAAGATATTTGTGATGAATTTTGGTGGAATCAGTTGCCAAATGTGTAAACTCAACATGACTAATGGACCACTAGGGTCATAGTCTCAATCATACAATATGGTATCTTCTTACCATAGTTGGGATAGTGGGGAGTGAAGTAGCAATTTATAGAATAGTTGTATCCTCATGAGAAACTAGTTATGTGGTAGGGACAGTTGTGTCCCCTATTATTGGAATAGTTTCCCTAGAATGGGATAAAATGAATGGGAGTATTCTCAACCTAATCATATTTTAACTAGTTGGTCTGGTGATAATTACATCATCGGTTAGTAAGATCCCTAAATTTTAACTCATCTATGGAATATGTGTCTAGAAACTCTTGAAAGTCCCCCACCACCTTAGAATAGGGGAAAGTGGAATTAATGGAATATGGGAAAAAACTCATGAAATGGTTAGAATTAGTGATATGAGATATTTTTCACAAATTAGGTTAGTATTGTCAGGGGCACCTGTGTGGCTCCATGGACATAAGATCATTAAATGCCATCTTTCTAGTGTGTATGATGTATTCATACTCATATTAGTGGATGAGGATATTGATGAAAAAACACTATATTTTCTCTATTTAGTAAAGGTAGAGACATTTCCAAAAATACATAGAATATGAAGAAATCATTGATTGTGAATAAGTGTATGGGATCAAAAATGTGGGTTCTTTTTTCTGTCTAGAAAATCATGGGAATCCCTACATCATCCATGAAAATTTGCAGTTCCATGGATAGCTCACCCAGAAAACACAGTGTTCATCATTCATAAGGATTCAAATCCAACTGATAATAGATATTTTATGTTAGATAATAAAATAATTACCCATCTAATTGCTGTTAAAATATATGGGATTGATGTAGGGTTAATCACTTATGTTTATTACACTTTATGTTCGGACACTACATCAAATGCGTGAGGATGATCATGATCTTTGTCCCAGATTCCCATTTTCTAAAGGATAGTATCCTCTCACAATTGTGGTAATGACGAAGGAACTGATTGTTGGAATGGGAGGATGGATGGTCAACTGATCCCACATAGATGATTATAACCTATTTTGGAACTCCCACATAGATTTAATAAATATTCATGAATCACTTATCAATACCAAATCCTTGTGGAAAATGGTTAATTATATCACTTTCTTCCATGGTATGGTGAAGACCATATAGTTGGAGAGGATGAGTATGTTAGGAAAATTGATACTGTTGTCTCTCCCTCAGGTAAGGACGTGAGGGAATATCGTACATATCACATAAAGAATGAAGGTTATATTATGACATTAAAATACATAATAATACATAAAAATTATTCTTCATAGATAAAGAGTGTTAGGGAATATTATACTCATTATATTAGAAAGAAATATCTTATACTTAGCACAAAAGTTGAAATAGGGTCTTATTCATGTAAGGGAATGATGTAATATTATACTTTTCACATAAGGATGGATCACTTATGATATTCTCATTAGTAGGATGGATTAATACACATGAAAAAGCAATATGTAATATTATCAATGTTAGATAAAAAATGAGGTTTATCCTATGCTCATCACATAGGGATATTTGGTTTCTTATTCTTATCAAAAAAAGGAAAGGGTTAGTCTTCATCATGCAGGGAGTTCTGGAAATCTTATTCTTGTCACATGAAGGAATATATTTCCCTTGTTCTCATAATATATGAATATTTGTATAATATTTTATAGCCTAGAAGGATGTACCACATTGACTAATGTCTAGTGGGGATGGTATTTGGGTTGGGAATATTGGAATTTAAAATTTTAAAAAACCAACATATCCAACTGGATTTGGAATCAAAACTTATATAATTCAAGGTACCTAATTTAAGGATGTTTAGTTGGAAAGGACCATACCCATTAATTTCACGTGTGAAAAAAAATATCCCTTGAAAGGGGAGAAAAATAGGGGGTGGATTATGGCTTACACATTGGGAAACCTAGATCCTTGTTGAAATCAATAAGGATTTGTTTTTAGCATTAGAAAAAAATAGTTCCTGGGATGTTTAGAGGGATTGGTGATGAAAGACCATAATTTTGATTGTGTTTTTGGACTTTTCATGATGGAATATCAATAAGATTGATGTGAGTTTGATGTCCCATCATCTCTCATTAAATTTTGTCATATATAGGAGGCATAAAATGAGTTACCATAAAATTGTTTCAATTAATATTATTGTTTCATGAATCCTCATATTTCATGAGTAACTATAGGAGTCAGTCAATTTCTAATGGGACATTTATGATGAGATACCATTGCAAAACAAAAATATTTGCAATGGGACATGGACTCATCATAAATAGTTTCTCTATGCATTTTTAAAAAAACATTAGTGATGGGTCATCACAAGATGTTCTATAGCAAATAGTATCTCTGAGATTATATAAAAAAATTATTTGTGACGGGTCATCGTGAATACTATTTAAGATGAGACCCCCCTCATAAAATGCCTCATCGCACAAAGCATAAAAAATTGAAAAACAATAATATAATTAATAAAAATAAAATAATATTAGAATTTAATAATAAAATAGTACTGGAAAATAATAATAATAATACTTATATTAATAGTATAGTTAATATTAATATAATAACATTATTATTAAAATAATATTGATATTATTAATATTAATGAAATTATAATATTAATATTATTAAAATCAAATTATTATAAAATAATAAAATAAAATAATAAATTATATTATTAAAATTATAATAATATTGTTATTAAAATAACTAAAATAATGATATTAGTATTTGTAGAATTATAAAAACCTCAATATTAGTAAAAATATTGAAAGTTATAATAAGAATAATAATAATAATAATAATAGAGAATTATATAATAATAAATATAATGAAAAATTAAATAATGAAATAAAATAAAAATAAATAAATAAATAATATAAAATTAATGAAAAGATAAAAAAAATGAAATATTCGCAACAATACAAAAACACACTGTATAGAAAGGAAAAGAGTTAATATTACCAAAAAATTGTATTCTAATGTTTTATAATAAAAAAACCAATATATCATTGGGGGTTCTCTAGTGGAGTTGGAGAAAATTGTTGAGGGAACTCTATCCTAAAACCATGAGTTAGAGGTTGCATGTACTCCATCTGCTCATGCTGTTTCTGGTGCCATCATTGCATCTACTGCTCCTACTATTGTTCCTATCGTCAAATCTCTTAATGTTCATGCTGTTGGTATTGGTGCATATTCTAATTATTTCATTGATTAAACTCTCCATGCTCTCTATGAATACTCTATATAATTTCACTCTTAGCTCACATATGGTCTTGGTAGTGTGCAGAATATGATGATTAATCTCCATTATATCCTCTCAAGCTGGATGTTAACATCATATAATTACAATAATTACTCCCAGGTGTAAAACGAGAGTTGATACCAACAAATCATCCTTTCTCAAAGGCATAATGGGTCACTTGTTTCCATACTTCCACATCAAATCAATGGGCACTAGTCTGAACCTCGGTCTCATACTGACTCTCAGCATGGGTCTGTGACGTCACGACCTCATATGACTTATTTAATTACAGTTTAAAATTAATATAGTTAAAATATTATTTTCATTTAATTTTAAAACTCAATAATAATTTATACAAATCATATTCTGAGGTTGGAGATCACCTATGATCTCTCAAATAACCAAATCGCTATACATCTTCTTATAAATGTCAAACTCCATAACATCTTTCTCTTGGACTACCTATTTGAATATAAAATGAGCCATTGAATTTAAATCAATATAAATTATTTAAAAAGGTAATTATAAATTTTTTTTGTACATTATGAATGTATGGCTACCAGCTTGATGTGTCACCACCTATTTCCCCCGGTTTTGTCGACCTACTAATGATATCCTTTAAAAATGACCACCCAACCAATGTGAACATAATCCATCCCAAACAAGAGATGAATTTTAATCGGGCTAGTGTGCGCTAAAATACTCATAAAACTCTGTCACTCATACCTTTTTCATTTCATTCTTTCTCAAATTGTGAAAAAAACAATGAAAATGCTCAGGCATAAACCCCTCTCATGCCTTATAGATAACGCTATTTGTGCTTCAATCGATGGGATACCATAAAACCTAAATAAAAATTATAATATAATGTTATTAAATATAAATGATGATTAATAAATATTAATTATTTATATATTATAAAATGGTAGAACTTATGGTGAAGAGAATTAATGGGAATCTCGTCCCATGTGACCCATGATTCATTGAAATAAATGTGCAATATAGAACATTATTAGCCAATATCTATATGTTAAAATTTGTAAAACAAATAACAAATAATCAAACAATTATTATATAAAAGTATTAATGAAAACTAGCTAAAATTAATAGGAAAACATACCTATAGTGTGTGTATTGAAGATAATATGTTGTAATTTCTCCAGGATAGGGTTAGGAATAATCAATCATGAAAGACCACTCCCCCTAAGAGTCCTCTCTAAACCGCTTGTAGTTCAAGGGTCAGATTATCTAACATCATTCACATTCAAATGTAGATCTACCACCTACTACTAAAAAAACTAATCCTGGACCATCTGAAATATGAAATTACTACTGTTAGAAAATAGTTATAACAACTATTTTATATAGATATATATTATATATGATTATATCCATCATTTAACCATTTCAATCTCTATCTGCATCCTCATCTTCATATAGGAAGATGTCAATGTCTTCATATTCCTCCTCCTCATCGTCAATTTTTAATTTGATTTTCAATTTCATCATCTCTTGTCATTTGAAATTCATTTGTAACCTCATTTACATCATCATCACAATCAACCATGAACTATGGGTTGTCATTATTTATATTAATTTCTCTCCATGAAAATGATGGATTTCGAGAAGTCTCATAAATTTTTTTAATTCATTTCACTTTAGTGGAATCACATTCACTTTGAGTAAACTTATTTTCCCATGATTTAATTTTTTTATGCTCCACCAATCACCTTAGTCTTTTTAAGTAGCACAGTAATTTGAAAAATAAATTTTATTTTTTTGATGAGACAATATAAATTGTTCATTTAATATAAGATGAAATTTATATTTAATATCAATGATTCTATGGGTCGGATAAACATGTAAGACTCTTTCAATATCTGACAACTAACATTTAAACATTTTTATCTAATTATGTCCTATATAACACAATGCAATAATTTCTTCCAATATGACATAAAAGTCAACTTCATTTTATCATTGATGTTACCCTCTCAGGACGACAACATTATTCATTATTTGTTTTCTCATATGCAGGTGTATAAAATCTAAAACCATTTCTGATATATTCATTATAAATTTTATCATTTTGGATGGTGGGTTAGAAAATACTCATAATCAATTATCAATTTAATCATCATGTTGAGATAAAAAATTTTTTGTAAAACGTTTTTCAATATAACAAGTAATAAATGGATATTATATGTTAAAATATAAAAAATTTATTCTACCAATTTTTTTAACCAATAAGGAGAATTATTTTTCCAACGTTCTTCAAGAGAAGCTTCTATAATTTGTGGAATATGTTTCTTGATGTGATTATCATATAACCTAAAAATAAAATAAGATTAATTTACTATAACAAATATTATCAAATAAGATATAGGATCACTCATAGTACATATTGTGTCATTTCTTAATTATTTATCAACACATATGTATGAGTAATGTGATATTCATCATCTTTTATCCATCACTCATGAACTACCCCGAAGCCAAATTCAGGCTGATTAGAAACTGATAATTGATTGGTCATATCATCTACATCATTTCCCTCATTATTGACTATGCAGTTGTGTTTTTAAGGATATTAAGATACAAAGTAATGAGCACATAAAAATAAAATTTCCTCTTGAAATAATCTTCTACAATTGAGACCTCAAACGATTCTTTGTTAAATAATTTTTTCACCAATTTATTCATAAATCTCTCAAATTGGTATGTTCATCAAAATTGTACCAGACCTCCACATTTTTCATAATTCAAAAAATGAAAAATCAAATGTTCTATTTAGTAAAATAAATATGTTGGGATTATTTTTCTTATATACATAAAATTATAACAACATCTACTTGTGGCCTGCTTAGTGCATTGTAGTTTTTTTCACAAAAAAATGTCTTGAAACAATATTATATGTCTATTATTTCATTCCAAATCATATAATTCAATAAAACTCTTAATCCAATCAGTATAATAATTTCTATTATAACATGATAGTCATGACCTTCCAATCAGGTAATATGTCCATTTCTGACACATCTGTCCAAATTGGAAACATAACCATCTTGAATTATAAAATCTACAATCCACTGTAAAAATAATAACTATTTTTAGGATAATTTATATGATTTTTTCTCTTAATTAACAATAGTGATGTGACATTTTTAAATAGTTAAATTTCTGATCACCTGCAAATTTGGGAAATATGTAATCATTACTTTAAATTGTCGTTGATCTTACTAAGTCTGTCAAAAACAATATAAAATAAATTATCAAAACATTTCTTCTTAATATGCCTGATATATAACATGTGAGGGACCACTAAATCAGAAAAATATGGTAGGTCCAAAAAATGATCTATTTTATACCATTTTGTTATTTCCAAAATCCATCAATTTTCAATTATGTTATTATTGGTAAAATATTATTGGATGTAATGGAGAGAAAATTGATATTACCTTTGTACCTTTGATCACTGTTGGAGGTTCATCTCATTCAATCGTACCTTTTTCCAAAATGATATTTGTCCATCCTAAAAGGATGATTGGTTGAAAAGAATCTATGATGACAGTCGACAGAACAAGGTTTTTTGTCATTGATAAGTATAAATGATTATTTTCTATCATACAGGATGGAAATTATTTTGGATCATGTCTTCTCAATCCAGATAACATTCCATATACCGGGAATTCACTAATTAACCACATCAATGAATCTTCTCATAGGAAATTATATTTTGTATCAACATCATATGCACTGACACCATTAATCCATAATGAATTTATACATCAATCAATTCTTTAAAATAAACATAAATATTTTTTGGATGCCCTATAATTTATCAGATAAAAAACGATATATGTCTCTTTCATCAACATCCATGGAATAAAATTATATGGAGTTATAAAAACATTCCATCATGAATAATGACTACCATATGTACCAAATGAAACGAAACCATCAGTATAAAGACATAATCAGATGTTTCTGAAACAATTTTTGGTTTTTATGAACAAGTTATAAGAAAGCTTCAATGTCCTCGATATATACCAAATTTAAACAAGAACTGTTTGGATTCATGCAATGATTTATCCAAGTGGGATCATCTAAAAATGACCATTGTCAACTTCCTTGTTCCATATTTCTCTATAAAATATAATATAATTAGTTTTTAAAATGATTATATAATATAAACTCTATCTTAATGAGATAATAAATTTAAATTCCATTTTTCTAGAAATTTATACTAATTTCAATTATTTCATTGTTAGTTATAGTATTTGTTTTAATATTTATACTATTCTAAATAAATTTATACTAATTTATACTAATTATATATAATTATTTTTTAATATAGATAATTTATTTTAATTAACACTAATTACGAGCAGTACAATTTCCAGCGGATTTAGAGCAACTCTTTTTTCTAATGTATCAACTCCATGCAACTATCTCCGACTGTAATCATTATGAGAAATCTTCTCCGATGTACAAATACCAATTTTCTTATGTGTGGGAATATAGGGTAGGGAGGCTTCACCACATTTCTCTCAATCTTCATGCATATGAAAATGGATATTCGTACATCAAAATAGATTCTTCATAATTAATTAAGTCTAAGAATGTTGCAAGAAGATTATTCTTCAGAAAAAGAGCCTATTTTTCCAAACTACACATCTCCTTCCAGCTTTCTCTCCCTTGAATAAATATGAAAAATCTTCTCTAGCATATACATATCAATTCTCTTGAATATGAAAATGGATATCCATATGTTGAATAAAATTTTTCATAGAGATTTTAGTGAGAGAATGTTACAAGTAGAAGAGCTGTGGGGCAAAAGGAATGTCGCCAATCCACAAGAAATATAGCCAATTTATTAGAAATTTACTATGAATTATTCCCAATTATTCATAATTATTCCTAATTAATACTAAAAATTACTAATTATTTCTAAGTATGACCAATTACAGCTAATTATTACTAATTATTACTAATTATTACTAAGTATTACTAATTATTACAAATTATTACCTCCAATGGCCCGTAGGCCTTCATTTTTAGTGATTTTTATAATCCACCATTAAAGGGGTGAGGTGGAACCCTTACAATTCTCGTATGCATAAGTATTACATGGCTCGTAGGCCTTAGAAGAATTCATCACCCGTTGTCTTCAAACATCCCAAACATTCCAGACTAACTACTTAGAATTACTCCTCCCCGACATCTTCATCGTCAAATCAGCTCTCCAAATTCGCATAGATGTTCGACTAGGGTTTCCCAGGAATTCACATGCTTTTCCCTATGGAAGGTGTCATAGCCTTTCATTCTTATAATCCATTTTTCTTTTTTCTATGGTGCAACATCCTTTCTCATCGTCCTTTTGGATCTTGTTCTTTGTAGGGTTTCTGGTTTGTACCTACACTTATGGTGACCCAAAGACCTTGAGGTGGCCCTAGGGCCTTACTTACCTGAAGGCCAGGGTGTCTTGAAGGCCTTAAAGGTCTCGAGGACCAAATCTATGGCCCTAAGGCCCAAATGGGGGAATAGTATTGGGTGCTACAATACCAAACAGTACCTACTACATTTCCGTTACAGCCCTGCTATAGTACCTATTATAATAACACTAAAGTATCTGTTACAGTACCGCTATAGTACCGCTACAGTACTGGGAATATGCCTATACTTGGATTTTATCCCAAGTCTCTTGGATGCACTTAAGGAGTCCTCACCAACCGGGATGAGGCTCTTGTGCACAAATTATTACGATTTATAACTACTTATAACTATATATTAATAATTATTACAATTTATTACGGCCTATTAGTATTTATTACAATTTCTTATTATTTATTACTAATTATTACTAATTATTTATAACTAGTACTAATTATTAATAATTATTACTAATTATTACTAATTAATCCTAAATATTACTAATTAATCGTGATTATTCCTAAATAATCCTAATTGTTATAAAATAATTCTAATTATTTTCTAATACATCGTAATTATTCATAATTAATTATATTATTCCTAATTATTCCAAATTAATACTATTTGTTACTTTATATTAATATTAATTACAAGTTATTACTAATTATTACTAATTTATCCTAATTATTACGAATTAATCCTAATTATGAATAAATAATACCATGTATTACTAGTTAATTTTAATTAATCCAAATTACTCATAATTAATCCTAATGAATTTTTATTTTTACTAATTATTTTTAATTAATCCTCATATATCCAAATTATTCCTAATTATTCATATTATTTTCTATTTATTTCCATTTATTACTATTTATTATTAAAATTACTATTTAATAATATGTTTTTGTATTTATTACTATTCATTAATATTTATTGCTATTTATGACTATTAATTACTATTTAATGGTATTTATTACTAATTATTACAATTTATAACTATAAATTACTAATTATTACTATTTATTACTAATTATAACTATTTATTACTATTTATTACTAATTATTACTAGTTATTTCTAATTAATCATTATTATTACAAACTAATCCTAATTATTCATAACTAATCCTAATTATTACTAATTAATTCTAATTAATCTTAAGTATTCCTAATTATTACTAAAAAACTAACTTATTATTAATTAATCCTAATTATTTCTTATTATTCAAATTATTTCTATTTATTTCTATTTATTCTTTTTTATTCTTATTTAATATTGATTATTACTATTTATTAATATTTACTACAAATTATTACCATTTATTACCATTTATTACTATTTATGACTAATTATTAGTAATTATTACGAATTATTACTAATTATTAGTAATTATTACTTAGTATTACTATTTATTACAATTTATTACAATTTATTACAATTTATTACTATTAATTACTAATTATTTCTAATTATACTAATTATTAATATTTTTTACTATTTTTTACTATTTTTTACTATTTATTACTATTTATTAACAATTATTACTAATTATTACTAATTAATCCTAATTATTACTAATTAGTCCTAATTATTACTAACAATCCTTATTATTACTAATTTATCTTAATTACTACTATGTAGTCATAATTCTTACAAATTAATCCTAATTATCATTAAATAAAACTAATTATTAATAATTGATCACAATTTTTTGTAACTGATCCAAATTATTACTAATTAATCTTAATTATTACTAATTAATAATAATTAATCCAATTTATTTTTAATTATTTATAACTATTTTTAATTATTACTATTTGTTTCTATTCATTACAAGGTATTCATAATTATTACGAATTATTACTAATTATTACTAATTATTTCTAAATATTACAATTTATTACTGTTTTTTCCTAATTGTTACTAATTACTCATAATTATTTTTAACTATTAAACATTATTCCTAATTATTCTTAATTATTCAAAGTTATTCCAAAATAATCATATTTCTTACTAATTATATACAATTATTACTAATTACTACAAATTTTATCTAATTATTAATAATTATGAATATTTATTACTAGTAATTTTAAATTATCAATAATTATTAACAACTATGAAAAATTATTACTATTTATTTTTATTTATAAATATTTATTTCATTTTACAACATATTAATGCTAATTTTTACAAATTATCACTAATTATTACAAATTATGACAAATTATTAATGATTATTCATAGTTTTTTTAATTAATACTAATGACTACAAATTAATAATAATTAATATTGTTATTATGTAATACAAATTAATACTAATAACACGTATATGTAAAAAATAATGCAAAATAAAGTGATCTAATTCTAATTTAATTTAATTGTTGCTAATTAACAATAACTATAACTAATATCAACTAAAAGGAATTAACGAAAAAATAAAAGAAATAAGTAAATACATTATAAAACTATATCTTTTAGAAGATTTAATCCATGAATATTGCTCTGATTTATTATTTTATCTAAGAAAATGTTTGAGAGAGAAAATAAAAGTATATAGGGAGAGAGGAGTAGAAAAAGGAGTGGAAAGAGGGGAAAACCATGGGGGTATATATATAGGATAGATTTTTTGCGACCAGATTCCCGTCTCAAATACTAACCCCCTATTAATGTGAGGTAGTGGTTAAAAGGTATTTGGGAAGAGTCCCATCACAAATACTAAAAAATTTCACTGGGTATTTGCGACGGGTAGAATTTACCCATCCCAAATAGTCTCTCCCGATGAACTTTTAGCGATGGGACCCTTCCCCGTTGCAAATACCCCATTGCAAATACCTTGTCGCATATATCCCTTTTTTCTAGAGTGAGTCATTATAAATTTGAGAAATGTGTGATCTTCAAGGAGATGGAATTTCATTAAATAGACTGAACATTTTCACAATACAAGTAATGGCATACATAAGTTAATTGTCATAGGATATCTCACCATAGAAATTCAATAGAAACAACTTCAATCAACATCTAAAAGATATGGGAATTCAAGGTTGCATGATTGAAGATATTTTAATTTTCAAAAATGATCTAAAAGCCATAAAAATATTAATTTGGTGATTTTGGATATTTATTGGTCTTATGGATTGTGAAAGAGTTGTACACATGTAGAAATTTGACTTTTTTGTGACTCATGTTATGAACTCATGCAACTAGGGTTTCCATAGAGTCTAGCAGAATCATTTGATTTTACTCTTTTTGGTTTTATTACTCCTTGATTATTCTTGGATGATTTTTTGAGTGTCAAAATTAACATATTTAGTAATTTAGTACATTATGATTTGGTTTCATAAATTAATTAAACAACAATAATCAACTAAATAACATGATCAATGTAACGAACTGTGATGTTAATAATTTCACTAGAAAAATTCAAACATAAATAAATGCATCATTCATAACCTCCTTATCATTCCATTTTATATTATTTAATTTGTTTTAGTCTTGCAAATTATGCAACGAAGAGTTGATAATCATAGTACTACGATATCACACATTCTATGAAATATGTTTAAAAAATATCAAGAGGAATAGAATAATCCCATATGAAGCTACATAGTCATGGATTTCAATTCATTAATTATATTATATTATCCGTTTTTAATTCAATCTCATATTTTCAAACATTTAAACTAAATCGTGTTAATCCCACGTGAACACGTAGATATAAAAAGTCTCTAATATCCTTCATTAATATGAAGCATCAGCAATCGTCAATCTAGAATTAGATGATGGATGAAGTTCACCAATATGAAATCTCATAATTCACCCAAAACCCCTAAGGATACATCCCATCAATAATGCTTCATCAATAATTCATAAAGTGCCCATTAAATAAATATAATATAACTTCCAAGGCTTGAAAATAAATAAATGAGATAAAAATAATAATATAAATGGTATAAAAATTGATATCTTGGATTGAAGGTCATAATTTCACTAAGAAAATGCCTAAGGATAGATCATATAGGTCCAGATTTCCCACAAAGACCTCGCACAGTTTATTATGGTTCAATATGGGAAGGAATGAATGGAACAAATTTTATAGGAACATAGAATTTAAATATTATCTTATAAAACAATGTGTCACAACATGGAATGTATTCATCATGCTTTGAATATCCTACTTCTAAAGATCATGGTGTGATATCCCCATGTGATCCCCCTTTCTCTCATGGTCAACAACCATTTCTTCAGAGGACTTGGAGGATCATGGCATAACTAAGGGTCTCAAACCATTATTACTAATTCCCTGGTATTCACATTGAAAATCCCTAACCATCATTCTCATCCTAACCAACCCTACACCATGATTTCCACAAAGAAATGAGTCATAATGAAATTACTCATAGATAGATGTAACTAATACATTAGGCCTCTAGAACATCACAACGTTACAGAAATACTTCACATCATTACTATAAATGTAAATAAATCTGTGCATAAGGGTATTAATCCATATGTAAGGTTTTTCCTCTACTAAATAATGGTTTTTTCATTTTCTGAATTTTATTTCAATAACCTTCACATATTGATCGAAGATAGTCATATGGTGAACACACTTCCATATTGAAATAATGTGTCCCTGAACAACCCTGGATTACACCAAGAAAATGTGACCCATCTTTACACTATGACATATACCACCACACTACATTGAAACCTTCATAGTTTGATTACTAATAAAAATATTCAAACTCTTACCTTAACATACAGGACTACCTCCAAATATCTCTATATTCCCTTGGAAACTAGTAAAAAATAACGGATTTTGGAAAATTCAATCTATTAAATCAATTAAGGTCAATGGATAAAATAATTGAGTTATTTTTTCTAAAGATGAACTATGTTAAAATTAATAAATTTCATTGTATTGATATTGATTGAGGGTTTTTCGTTCATTTTTTAGATGAAATAATTAACATAATGTATAAAAATTATCTTCCATCAAATAGACAATTTATATTGTTACCTAATTTATATTATAGAAATTACCATGCTTATATAAGAGATTTATGAAATTGGTTGAGTTTCATAAAAATAGAAATCAAGTGAATATCAGGACATTAAAAATTAAATTGGTAATCTATGTTGAAAAAATGTTGATGTTTTTAAGGAAATACCAATTAATATATGTCCCACTCTAAAAGACACAATTTTCACTAATGAGACCTTGAAATTAAAGACTGATAGTGATAACAATGTAAATGATGTAAGTGTCAATGAATTCAAAATAATACTACATGATGAAAATAAAAATATTATTAAAATTAATGATGTTTAATATATAGAAGAATACAATGATGGTGATGAAGATAAAGATGGATGATAGGTGTTAAATGATAAAAAAACACAATGAGTTATATTAGTTGTTTTTATTAATAAGTCATTAGTTTAAAATTAATTATTATAGTTATAAGAAAAATTTATATTATGTATTATTTATATTTTAAGATTCATATGATAAAATATGACTTGAATTATCTGTTTCATAACATGATTGTGGAACAACAACACAGTGATCAGCCTTTTTCCAACATCTTTTCTTCATGGTAGAGATGTTTTCATCTCGTCGTCATCTCGGAGAGTATGAGGACCCACTAGATTTTTTGATTTCGACCCTATTTTATAGGGTCGTTCCATACATGATTTAAATTCTTATATGACAAAGTAAGTTAAATATATATATTAAATCAATAGTTTTTTTTACATTTTTTAGTCTTCTCTCATTTAATTCATATCTTTAAATTAGTTAGATAATTATAATACTAGGTTTCTATTTTGTTATCATTTATTTTCATGAGTTTTATTAATGAGAATTTAGTTAATGGTCTGATTTAATAAACAAAAATTAATTACCCGAAAAAGATATCTCAACCCTAAGGGTCAAAGAGGTTGTAACAAAAATCTTCAATAGTGGAAGATTGTTCGAAAGATGATATATTCTGATGGTTGTGTTGTGGTCAATGGTATGAAAGGGGTAAAACAGAATTTATGTTGTTTACAATAGGGAATTATTCTTTTTTTATAAGAATTATCCAAAAATGGCTTGTGAGAAAAGGTTTGAATCATCAGGGTCAACATATAATTTCTTAGCAGTGGCTTATATTCTTCATCCAAATCCATAGGTTGTACTATACATTGTACCAAAAATCGAACATCACCAAGATCAATAGAGGTAATATAAGAAATGATATAATATGGTTCAATAAGAGAACAAGATGGTCCCAACTATAATGGTGGGGTAAGAGAACATGTACACAGATTATGTTACTCGTATTTTAAGGTAGTATGATTTCAATAGTAATTATCAATTTTGAATTTAAATCCTCGTCACTTATGATAAATGAGTATATTTGGAGTGTTTCTCCCATTATATGTAGGGGAAACATATGAACCATTTAAAACATAGTTTTATCTTTCAATTCTAATTTTCACCTAAATGTTATTGAGATTCGTGCATTTTCTTCATTTTATGTGATGTTCAACCTAATTTGGTGAATAGGGTGTTGTGTTTCTTCATATATTCCAATACATTGAATTTAAAGGGGTTAACTATAGGTCAAAGAAGATGAAAATATAGTTCTATTATGCTTGAAGATCTAGATTTTTTATCTTATAGTGGATTAGTGACACCCATACGTTTTATTAGAGATTTAGTAATTTTAGTTTCCTCATCATCGCAGTCAGTGGTATCTTTAGTAATGATCACTCTCTTAACATGATGGTATTTATCATTCTGTGGGAGTTTACTATCATCAAAAGGTAATATTTCCAGAGGTTTTTTACTCTAAATAATCATGTTTTATTGAATATATTCTAGTTTTTTATAGAATGCATATTGGGAAATTTCTCACTCAAAAGTATTTGGAAGTTCTGATAAAGTTAGTTAATATGAATAAGACGAATAAGATGGGATTATAATGTCTAAAAAGGAAAGATCATGGGTTTTTAAAGATTTCAATGTCTTGGAATGTAGACTTTAAAATTTGGGAGGTGATGGTCAAAGTTGATTTCATAAAGGCCATGGTTGAAATTTATGAGAATCCAACAACACTTAACATGGTGTTAATGATGCAATGTTAGTTCAACAAGAGGACCTCGGAAGATAGACATGTGGAAAATTCAATAAATGACTTCAAAAATGATTCAATGTCAACTGATTCGGTTGAGATAAAATTTAAGGATGATTTTTATGTTCTTATATTATAGTATCTACATGAAAGTTTCACGCACAATAGATGCACCACATGATCCCGTAACCAACATGGATTATTTAGGATTCAATTAATTATAAATAAAAGAACATCCTGAAAAATCATTATGTCAAATGAATAAACCCAAATAAATTGTAAAGTGAAACTCAAAAACAAATAATAGAGGTTTTTTCATGTTAAATTCATTAATAATTTAATAATAAGAAAAATAACTCAATCATTTGAATCTTTATTTGATGTAGGTATTGTTAGATCAGAATCATTTGATTTGTACAATCATTATTCCAAGAGGATCTAATGTGTAATTATTATATTTGTATCCCCATGTGAACCATGATCATTGAACAATGCTAAAGGAACTCCATGTGCTAGTGTAGATGATCCAATCTCCATGAATTATTTTCATTGATCACATCACAGTTATTCAAGGTAGAAGGATCGTCTCACTTGTTTTATATTTATTGAGGGGGAGTAATGAGGTGTGTGAATTTTATTGGGCTTGAAAGAAATCATAGTGATATTATTTATAGAGAGAATTTCTTGGGATAGAATGTTTTTTTCATAACACAAATAAGATCAGTCATTCTTAAAATGAAATAACATGGGAATACATATAGATGGGGGTTTAATATTAATAATTTTTCAATTTTCATTAGTCAATTATTATTCCTAATATATTTCCCATTAAAATAATAATAAAATTATTATTATGTAATATCATATTTCAACTTATGAAAATAAATATAATTTTATAAAATAAATAATTTATTATTTAATTAAATGACATTTAATATTATACCATTTACATTATCTGGTGTTTTAATCTAGATGAAAATAAGCCTCAAAATTTATGAAACCTTGAATAATAAATATTTTTCATTCCATAAATAAATAAATATTATATACATGGTCTCTTAGTAAATAATTATTTTAATATCCACATAACTAAATAAATATTTATTTGCTAATAAATCTTATTTATTACCATATGAATAAAACAAGAGCCAAATAATTATTCTATTTGACTACCTTGTGAGTAAATATATATAAATATTTGAATCACATATAATTACTGAATGGAATATTAAAATCATGTAATATTGATATAATATTATTTGTTGTTCTTAAGAATAATAATTACTATAAATATTAGATAAAAATAATCATTAACTAAGATTGACGGATAGACCATGTGTGTGACCCCCTAAACATATTTCTCAATGTTATTATGAATTCATTCCTAAATTCCAAGATATACATCTCAGAAAACAATAAATCACCCATAAAGAAAGAAGTTAATGCCATCATGGAAATAAACACATGGGAAATATCAATGTGTAATATAATCTATTTTTCTCTATATCTCATAATGAATGTCACATACTCATGTGATTAAAACATATGCCCAATATTTACTTATATGACATATTGAAATGAAATAATTATCCATTATACTGATGGATTTTAATGGAAAATATACATTATGGTTAAATTTATGATATATCGTCTTTCAATTTGGATGAGACAAATCCATTATTGACTTATTCATTAATTTTATGTCACTCTTGATACATCTAATGTATCCTACCTCATCAATGTCATATTATGTCATATTTCCATAAATACATCCAAGAATATGACATATGAAATGTATTATTAATAATATAAAATATAAGTACTAATATATAAGTTTTTATATATGAGTTCTAACATCCTTCTTCCATGGACAACTAACTGATGCATGGATTGACAGAATGCACCAAACCACGGGCATGCATCTTCATATGAGAGAGGTTTTTGACTATCATCAAAGATCTATAAGGATATATTTGGATACTAAACCCTATATTTTTAGTATTAAGAGAAATAAAAAAATTAAAAACATATAAAACATTCTTCATAGGTACTATAGATTAATAAAAAGTGTCGATGAAATAAACCACATATAAAATTTTTATAAACAAACATGTTATTCCCTAAATTTCTCAATGGATCCTCTAGGATTGAATCATATAAAATGATAAAAAAAATTAACTAAACTATAATAAAGTCCCCAACTATTCTTGATACTATATTCATTTAGGAATCTATAATCTACCATAACATTCTAGATATAACCCCATGTAGTGGGTCATTTCTTTAACCAATCCCAACAATAATAGAATCATCTACATGGGAACCAAATTTTTATAGTGGAATGATCATGTTATGAGTAAAAATCAATACCCCACCACAAATATCGTAACAAAAAATGATTATGATACTCAAGTCCATGAAGGGGTGGTCGATCAAATTATTAAACTACCATTTAATCATTTAGAGGTAAATGCATATATCAAATACTGAATAAGGGGTTCAGTTCCCCCCGGAATAGTATATAATAGCTTCATCTTGTTTCACGGTGACCCTAAGAATGTCTCAATGACCTTAAAAAATTGAACACTCCAAACAATGTGTAATAAACCCATCCTCAGACCCCTCGTATCCTCCAGAGGGTTGTGTTCATCTATCATTTAAATATAGGTCTCTGTGCCCCCTGAGGGCTGTGTTCATATTTATTTGACCATCAAATTCTAAACTACCCTAGTTCTATATTCACCTAGGGTTAAGCATAAAGTCGCATCATCCCCTAGATTCCATGTGAAACGTTGTCTAACCATAAAATCCATTCATCCCATGAAGGGAATGTTCACCCCAGTTTAAGCATCAAATATAATATGTTTATAGAAATTCATGAACATTTCAACATTTAATATAAAGTTTTAATCAACAAGTACAATGTTTATCATACATTTCCATTCCTATAAAAATCCTATCCCCCATGTGGTTTTTTATTATATTTAAAAATATCCAAAAAACATTATTATTTAACACCCAAGACACAAGGATTCAATTTTACATCAAATTAGTTATATATATCCAAATTTCCATTTAACATGTTGAAAATAAATTACATATTTGGATTTCATTGTTCCATTTTAAAATGAGTCAATCAAAAAAAAAGTAAATATTTACAAGACACTTTACCATTTTAAAATTCTTCATCCAAATTACAAATCCATTTCACCTTTAATCGATGGTAGTGAAATAAAATTTCATAATCTTAGGTTTAAAACATAATTAACACTTTGGATCATTTGAAAAATGGGTAAAATTTTTATTATAAATAGATTATATTTGGAAATCTATATAAATTAGGGACTCTACTTAAGTCTAACCCAATGTAAAAAAATTAAATATAATCTAAGTCATCTCATATTAGCTGATGTGATATCACAACCTAACCACATTTATAATTAACCAAGATTATGGGTTAGGCTTAGGGAACACCTGCCTCAACTATAGATGAGTCCACACATTATTAACATGACTCTAGTTAAGCTTTAACCATAAAAAAATAACTAGAAAAGACCCTATAAATAGGTGAAATTTGATAAAAAAAAAAGAGGAACACGACATGATAGTGAAGGAAAAGAATAATATAAAGAAGTTGATGTGTAACCTTAACTCTTGCTCTGAATCATAAGAAAATGTATTACAAATAGACATGGATCAAAGGGTATCCATCATTGGGATGAATTGAATAAATGGGGACTGTGAGGAAGGTCTACTATCCAAAATGGGGAAGAAATAATATGCGTGGATTTAAGTTATAATGTGGGAAACTATCATTTTACCCCAGATTAAAAAAAGGCTGAGGAGGCCACCAATTGGTTGGGAACCTCTACTGGCTAGTTAGCCCTAAGACATTGACTAGACGATGGCCCAATGTATAACTTGAGGTTATCAATTTTTCAACTAGATATACCAAGGACATATACAATCTATTTAATGGTGATTTATTATTTTGTTTTAGCCTCAACATTGTTTTTTGAGCCCCTGGTTCACTTTGGTGACTTCTCCATCATCCCTCAAAACATTACTACACATATAATTAATCTTGTTCAAGTTATTCCATCCATTGAATTTTCCTCCCATAACCCATTTTAATAATTAACCCTCCACCAAGAAAAAAACTCATATTCCTTATCAAGATTTCAAATTTATCATATAGTCAATGGATTTAAAAACACCCCACCATAACACTTCTCATGTTTCAGAATCCCTGGTCGTAGTCCCACTTCAAGCTGACTCATCCATGTCACTATAACCTATTTAATAGCTATACTCTTCTCCCAAACACTTGATATGATTACCATAAAACATATCCAAAAATAAAATATAAGTACTCCTAATTATATTAAAATTATTATCTTATCATTGAAACTCCAACATAATTTTCCTTGGAATATATTCACCCCAATACATCCATGTGTTTACATTTGATTGATTACCTAGCTTATGGTGCTCCCCAAATGGGGTGTAGGTTAAGAGTTCAATCCCAAAATTCGGTGCATCCATATGTCAGGATTTTCTTCTTGGGGAACATTATAAATTTTAAACAAACATGTTGAATACATTTCCTAATGCACTGTATCTCAACAGACATGGGAGAAATATTTAATTATGGCACAAACTATAATTTCCCATCTTCAAAACCAACATGTTCATCCCTCCACCATCCAAGAATAAAACAAACACACCAATAATTTCCTTAATATACTATCCTAACCCAAACACAACCTTTATATCAGAAATTACATTCTTAATGTGGTTCTTAACCCACCACATTGTATTCCAAGCAAAATAATAGTTGGATCCCTTCTTGAAAACCCATTACAAGAATTTTAGCATCAACCGTATATATATCATTAACCACCAAATAATGATTCCTTACTCTCTAGAGGCATCCAAAGATTATGAAAGTACAAATTCAGTCATTACCATGACCTCCGAATGATATTCAATATTCAAATCACCAACTACTCTCACTGTTCCCAATGCTCCTACCGGAACACTAGAAAGACTCCAAACTGAAAATATAACATCCCAGGATTTTTAGCCTGAGTTTTATTACATAAATATTATATTAAATGGATTAATTTATAATTTAAAAAGACTAAAGAAATTTTTTAAGGTAATTTCATTTAACAAATAATTGAAATTAAGTGGTTTAATTAATTTCATTAAAATTTCATTATAATACTTATAATTAATTATAAATATTTTTATAGTTACAAAATAAATATTATAAAGTCAAATATGGTTTTGTCATTTTTTTAGAGAAATATTTTAAATTAACTATATTTATTTAAATTTTTTGTAAAATAAAAATTATTTTTATAGTATTAACTAAGGGTAAGACATTATTTTGAAAATAATATATTTTATAAATATATGAATTATATTATGTTTTTTTATAAATTTTTGAATTATAAATATATATAATTATTATATTATAAAAAACACAAAATATATTTATGTGATTTAATTTATTTTCAAAAATTGAGATATATATATATATATATTTAAAATCTAAATTTATATTTATTAAATAAAATTAAAAGAATAAATAGAATGTTGAAAATGGGTAATGCTTTTAAAATAAATACATGACTTGAAAATATAAAATATATGTTTTATAAATATATATACTTATTTAAATGTATATATATAAGTATATATTTATTAATATAATTTTGATACATGTATATATATGTGTGTGTCGGTGTGTTTTATTTAATTTTCTAAATATGTAATTATTTTTTATTAATTTTGTATTTATATGTTCTATTCTATTATTATAAATGTGTTAACTTTTTTCTATTTTAATTGTTTTAAAAAATCAAATATAAATTCAAAAGTAAAAAAAAGTGGCATAAAACAACTCACAAGAGCCTTATTGTTGGTATATAACTCATATAAATGACAAAAAGTGAAAATGACTGAAATGATAAAAAAATGAACTAAAAAAATAATGAAACTAAAATAAAAAGAAGCTATCTTCCCCCCATCCCCCCCCCCACAAACAACTTGTAGGTTGTTTGCTTATTTTAATCCTTCCAACCCAACCGTAACATCTCCTAGTCGTCTCATATGGCCTCACATGAACTCAGTTTCCCCCCTTCTTTAACCAGTCTAACAGTCTCTTTATAATTTTAGGGTTTTGTTACTACTATTGGATTAGTTAAAAATAATCTAGGTCATCCCTTCCATTCTCCATCATTGAGCACAGTTGTACCTCAATGATTCCACACCGTGTCGGTCTTCATCGCACTTCTGGTCAACCTACAAGATTCTTTTCTTATCCTCCATCATTGTTCTTCTTCCACCCTACGAGTCGTTAGGCATGTACCTGTATTGATCCTCCCATCTCCATCAATTACCCTATATTGATTTTGTTATCTAGACATCTACAGTTCCATCCCTGAACTGATTAAATGATATATTTTATTATTTTATGTCTATAAAAACCCTCTATATACACCCAACCACTACACAAATTTCATGGTTTCAAGCTCTCTCTATATCGCTTTCCAAAAATCCCACATCATTCTTTTGATCTAATCTAGGTAAGGGTTTTATCTAGTTTTGATCAACTAATATGTTTTGAATATATATATTTATATATAAGTATATATGAATCTATAGCAAACTAGATAAATATATTCTGATTTTATAAGATTATCATATGTTTTAACGTTTATTTTAAAACCTATATTTGGCAGAGGAATTATTATTTTCAATTACATTTTGTAAGGGTTAATTTAGTTTAGTGTTTAACTTACAAGACATATATGAATACAAAAGGGTATATACAAATATATGTATCTTGTTTGTGTGAAGAATTTTTTTATGAATGATCTTGGTATTAAATTCATGATTTAAGGAAATAAATTTTTTTATGTTTTATTTCATCAATACATATATATATTTAAGTGTATACACAGTTATATATATTTATATATTTGTGTATACACAATTTTATATAAATATATACATATTCCTATTTCACATAAGAGTTGTTGACGATAAATATTTATTATACCTCATTGATGCAAAATATATTTTATTCCATAAAATTATAAGGGATCAAATATTAATTTATTATGTTATACAATTTATTCATTATTCATAAGGGTGTATATATATATATATCAACATATATATATACATATTTGTTTGTGTGTGTGTGTATCCATCCATCTATGTAAAATATTTTCAAAAAAATAATGTATGAGTGGATATTTATTTAGTAAAATTTAAATTTAATAAAGAATTATGGGATACTAATTCTAGGTATGATTCCAAAACATTTATTCCACTTATATATATATATATATGTGTGTGTGTGTGTGTGTGTGTGTTTTAATGACGTTTATGTTTTAAATTTGGTTTGAAAATTAATCTACTAACGTATATTGTCATTTATCGAGGTATTGCTATAAAATTAATTATTTCGAAATGATGATCATTATAAATTCAATATCATATGTATATATATATATAAGTATGAAATGTTTATTTTCTTATGATAATGGTTTTGAACTAAATGTTTATCTCTAAGATGTATGGTTTGTAAAAGATTAACAATTTTCAACCAATATGAATTTTATACATTTATATATATACATATATATATATACATTTATTTATATATACAGATTTATACACATGTGATTAAATGTAATTGATTCTATGTAATTTATGTTTCAGAATTAAAAATTAAGGATTAATGTTTTATCAAATGATTTTGGTTCTAAAATAGTGTAAAAATAAATATGTTCATATTTTACATATATATGTGGAAAATGTTGTTTTCAATTAAAAATCTAATTTTCATTAGTGAATATAACATATGATTCTAAATGGAAACAATAAGGAAACCATGTTTTCTTACTGTGTGCCATAAAATTTTAAAAGGGGTTATTATTTTGATTTTTCATTTATTATTTTATTTATATACATACGTGCATGTATTTTTTCTTATTAAAAATGGTTAGTCACTTATTTTCAAATCCATATGAAATTTTTCGATTTATTAATTCATGGTATATGGTTATAAGTATCCATGTTTTTTAATGAATAAATTTATCATTTTATGTGAAAAGAATCAACAAGTTATTATTTTATGTGTGCAAGTTATCATTTCATGTGTGAAACTACATAATCCCCTCATGTAGTGTCATGCATAGTTAGTTATGGCCAACATCTAATTTATAAATAACATTTAATGCATTTTAGAGATCTTGTATGTATTCATTTCATTATACCTATTATTTTTGCATTGAAAACAGAGGAAATTTTTTTATGTATGGGATTGATCTTTTTATAATATTATACGGATTAAGAATTATAAAACTTCAAAGTGGTATGGGACACTGTGAATTTTTTAATGATTGTGTACCTCAAGAATTTATCTATGAATTTATTTTCATCCCTGATTAATATTTAAATAAATCAATGTTGTTTGGGACACTTTGATTTAAAGAGATATTTTTATTAGAAATATGAGGAATGCGTTGGAAATATTACTTGATAGGTGAGGCCCACTGTAGCCTCTTGATGCATAAGTAGGTCTCATGAGACCAGCTTGTGCCTTGGAATGAGGCCTTGACAGAATGATTATGTTGTCCGAAATTATGCATTCACAAATGCATTAGACTTATTAAGTGATGGTTCAGACCCTATATATCCTCTCAATGTATCAGTAGGTCTAATGAGACAAACTAGAGTCTTGGCATGATGCATTGATATTATGATTATGTGTGTTCTTAGAATGACTCCTTGACATTTTAGTTTTTATGTAAGACAATATGAATTCCCCTATTATTATATTAGTATTTTACCTTGCCTATGATTATTTGAATATTAGAATATTTAATGTTAAGAATCATTATCTTATCAACATTTATATGCCTTTAATTAATCAGTTTAATATATTCAAATTCACATGGTAAATGTTTTTTATTTAAGTATGAACATAACATAGAAATTTATTTGTAAATAATGAATTCTTTTCTTTCCAATATATAAACAAAGGGTATAAATTCATAGATCATTTCATGGTTTTCATTTATGTCTAAAATTATAGTTGAGGTCGATTAAAGTGAAAATTATTAACCAATATCATTTCATGTGAAAATTGTTATCATCACCCATGGCATGTAAATCATAATGAAGAATGGTCATTATCAAAATTATAAGTAGAGTTCAATGTATTTTGTTCAAGTGCGTGCATATTGTATAACGAATTTAATTTTTGACTATTAAATATGAATAGAAATTATTTAGCCTGAGTTTTCACTAAAATTATTTTTAGTGACTCTCCAAAAATGATGATAAAATGCAATAATAAATGTTTGGTTATATAAAAAAATGAATTAAGTACATATATAAAAATTTAAGGATTTTTGTTAAATATTTCATTAATAAGTTTTTTAACCCCTTATTGGGAATTTCAAATTCTCACCCTACATTTTAAATTCATTTTTACATGTTGAGTAGATTTATTAGTTATGTTATTTAATATGTGGAGACAGATCTTTGAAATTCATTTTTTTCAATTATGAGGAAATTTAACAGTTGTATCTAATTCTCCAAAACCTAGACAGGTAAATATCCCCATTTTATTTAATGTTTTATTCAATTTTTCAGTTCTATTTTATAATAAAATTAATACAAAAAAATTAGTACAGTATCTATAAAATTGGGGTCGGGGCCAAATAGTTGGTATCAGAGAAATGGTCGAGACCACCTTGTATGTTAGCCGTTATCAAGTCTATAAATTTAGCGATCCAAGTGTTTCTTAGATCTAGAAATGGAAATCCATAATTATTTCGACTAAGATAAAATGAATTGCGAGGATGCAATTTTGTTGAGGGGGGGATAATATAACATACAAGGATTTTCATTCTTAGTTTTTTTTATAAAAATATTTTACTAAATAGAATATTTTATTTTTAAAACAAACTGATGAATTTTTTTAAAGATACATTTCTTTTAAAATAATAATTGAAATTAAGTGTTTTAATTAATTTGATTAAAAGCTATTTATAATAATTATAATTCATTATACCTATTATTTATATATTTAAAATTAATATTCTAAATAAAAATACGGTTTTTAATTTTTTGATATAATATTTTGAAATATCTAAATTTATTTAATTATTCTTGTAAAATAGAATTTATTATTATAACATTAATTATGGGTAAAACATTATTGTGTGGAACAAAATTTTAAAAGGGTTTATTATTATTATTGTGATGATACTATTTCATGTATTTAAATATGTGTGTGTCCTTTTGTTTATTAAAAATTTTCCATCTCTTGTTTAAAAATCTATATGAAAAGTTAGGATTTATCAATTTATGGTATCCAGTTATGAGTAACCAAGTTTTTAAATGAAAGTAGTTATAATTTTATGTGAAATGACTAAAAAAGTTTTTATTTTATGTGCACTATATGTCTTATCAAGTGTGAATATGCATTCTCCCCTCAATGACAAGAATACATTGTTATGGCCAACATCTAATTTATAAATTACATTTCATACATTTTAGAGAGCATGTATGTATTCATATCATTATACTTCTTATTTGTGCAATATAAATAGTGGAATTTATTACAATTATGGGATTAATATTTTTATGATATTATATGGATTAAAATATAATCATTTCAATATGGTATTGGATGCTTTAGATTGTTTAAATATTATGTACCTCATGAATTAATCGATGAATTTATTTTCATCTAGGATTTAGATTCAAATAAATAAATATTATATGTGAAACATTGATTTAAGGACATATTTTTATTATGCATATGAGAAATTTATCTGACTTATTATGTGATGGGTGAGGCCCTCTAAATACTCTCTAGGCATTGGTGGGTCTCTTGAGAAAAACTAGTGTCTTGGAACGAGACCTTCACAAAATGATTAGGTTTACATGGATTATGCATTCACACATGCATTGAAATTATTATGTGATTAGTGAGCCCCTATATATCCTCATGGTTCATTGCTAGGTCTTGTGAGACAAGCTAGAGTCTTAGCACATGACCTTTATAGTGTTATTATGTATGGTCTTAGAATAAGGGCTTAATGTTGTAGTTATGGTGTCTGGAATTATTAATTCCCCCATTATATGATTAGTAATTGACCTTCCATGTGATTATTAAACTTGTAGAAGATACATGTTTTATAATCATTCTCTTATAAACATTTATGTGAATTTAATTAATCTATTTTAAATTTTCAATTCACATAGTAATTTTTATAATTATTGTGTATAAACATAATATAACAATTCATTTATAAAGAAGGAAAAATTTAGGTTTCAATATTTATAAAATGGTTAGAAACTCATATATCATTTCATGGTTTAAATTTTGGTATTAAATGAAAATTTACAATGTTTTTTATGGAAATTATAAACTACTATCATTTCTTGTGAAAATTTGTATCCCCACCCCTTGTATAGAAAATATAATTAATAATTGTTCTTATATAACTTATAAGTAGAATTCTATGTATTTTTGTTCAAGTGAGAGAATATTTAATAAGGAATTTTATTTGTAAATTTTAAATTAGAATAAAAATTGTTGAGCATGGGTTGTCCTTAAAAATGGTTTTTAATAACTCTCAAAAAATGATGATGACATGCTATGATAAATTTTATGTACATTTATGAAAACTATTCAAGTACATATATATATATTTTAAAATAATGTTTTGAAAAGAATATATTAATTATTTTTATAACCCTTATTGGGAATTTTAATTTCCCACCATACATTTTGATTTCATTTTTGCAGGTTGAGTAGATTTATCAGTGATGTTGTTTTCTTTATCGAGGCATCTCTTTGAAGTATATTTTTTTTAGTTTTGAGAAAATGTAAAAGTTGAATATAATTATACAAAACATAGAACAGTATAGATCCTCATTTATGTAATATGATGTTTCATATTTGGTTCCTATTTAAGAAATAATTGTTACACAACTTATTTTAGCACCACCTCTAGGAAACTATTATCAGGGCCTTATAGAATACGCTTGGATCCCCCCACCCTCATTCAGAACAGAAAGAGTCTATGTGGAGTCCAACCATAAAACCATGAAATTAACCACTAGAATTCTTTAAGGATCTAGACCATATCTGAACCATAAGTTTGACAATATCATATACCACCAAAACCATCTAAATATTATTCAAACACATCAACGACCCTTCCAACAGTAGGGTCATATGACCACACATCCCAGATGATATCCTCCATTGGAGATTTCTTTTTATCACTACACTAAATGAATACCCTAAACTCATTAGCTTACATCTCATCAATTACTGAGCATGATATTTATACATTCCCCAATCATATATACTAAAGCACTCCTTTAACCATGGATTTATTTATCATTATTATCTCCTAGGAATGTCATTTCTGATGTCCTCTAATATCTAAAATAAAAGTTTTTTCTTTCCCTCTTACAAATTATGGTGGCCTTCCGATCACATGGTTTCACATTATTCCACTAATAGATATTTTTTTTTGAATAAGTTATACCACCATGGAATGCATGTCGCTCCTTTTGAGCCTCATCCGTCCTTTAAATCACTAACCCTTACCGCGAGGTCTTGCAAAGGTTAGTCATGTCAAGAATTCTCAAACCATTTACTGAATTTTTTTCGTACCAATGGGACCATAATATCATAAAGAAACTATATATTATAAAACCAAATAATCCACTAACTCCATTACATATTGTCAAAATTGTACTAGGTCACCAAACGAAATAGGACTCGAAATTACTCACTCATGTAGCCACGAACCCAAAGATCATCATGGAACCACCATCATTTAATTTATTAGGTGTCTATAATTCCCAAATTATTTTAAACATAGCACGTCACAACCCATTATACCAACACAATCCCAATACATATTGTTTACACCAGTTCAATACCATTATTGGAGTATAGGTTCTCAGCCTTGCACCAATAATTCTTACATAGACATAAGTTTCACACCCTCAACAGTGTAAAATTCAAACAAAACCTATTCACTATCCTATGAGTCAAGAATCATCATTACTAGTATAACATGCCCAACTAGGTAATAAAAAATTCTTATAGAGTGTCACATTATGTAACATGATGCATTCTAGTTGCCCACTAAGAACAACTCTGACACTCTTCTCCTTTCACACTTGTGTCAATGACCTCCCATCACCCCAGGAATCATTTCAAATATATGAAACCACTCAAATATTTGATTACATAATAACTAAATCAAGAACACAAATATCAGGGGTAGGCATCTAAATGATCATTACCTTTATAAATGGCCTAGACATAAGGAACTATCACTCATGATGCTCAACCACAACCACATGAAAACTAATCAGCATTTAACATTCTGTTATGTTATAAGTCAAGGAATCCAAAAACACATTACATATACAAGTAATTCACAACAATGAGATAACCCTCTCCAAATTTACCCATATTTACATGTGATAAAGAACTAACTAGAACTGAATTTGTCCAGAGGACCATTAGGTTTCACCACCTATCATGTCGACTAAGGTCTCAATAAAATCATACCTGATGGGACAACACTCACCCCCACCCCATCTCAAGGTCACATATCCCCTAACATGACAAGAATCTACCAAAGGTTACTCGCACTTAGTATTGGGTCTAAAAAATCATATCGACTCTTAGGTTCAACCTAAAAAATGAGTGAAAATAGGCCACCACTATATACTATAGCTTATCAATACCCCAAAGTTAACAACTCAAGTCCTACCGAAATATGAATAATATTCATTATGCCAAATACCACATGTCTAAAAATGTTTCCACATATCATGATATTCTCTCACCCCAAACCATTATGAAGACTAGTATCAACACTATACATACTAAAGGTCTACAACACCAAAGGGTTTATCAAAACTGATAACATGATAATGTCACAAATCAGGTTATCTTAGCAACCCCAATGTATAATACATTAGTTGAATACATATTCAAAATTGTTCCAACACAATAGTAATGGGTTCACATAATATTTCTTTTCAGGAATTAGGCTTTAAAAAATAATAAAAATTACACTTTAAATAGATTTCTTTTTCTTTGAACAAGTCTCATTTTAAAACTTTACAATTTTGAATTGGGTTTTAAACATACCACCACATTATAAGTATCACAAAAAAAACCTTATATTTTTAAAATATCACATTTAAAATTCATAATATGTATAGGATTCTCAATTAAAACTTCATTTCATAAGGATAAAATTTCAAAACAGTCTGTTAGATCACCAAGATGGAAAACATTTCTAAGGGTTTGGTAAATTTAATTTCAATAAAAAATAATAGAGTAAATAACTTTATATGTCTCTTAATGGAATTTTATTTAACAAATACCATTATTAATCAATATATTTATATATTCCTTCATATCAATAGATCTTATTTGGAATTAGACAAGTAATTTTTCACTATATAGTTATATGAAAAAACGTTGTATATGGCATTATTGAAGATATTAAAGTCCAAACCCCTTCTCAATAGGTAATAACAACTAAAGGTATATTTAATTTAGTCTAGTATATTCATAGAGTGATATAAATAACATATAACATGCGATCTATAATAAAATATTATGTCACTTACATGATGCATTTCATCAAAATCCATACATTCCTAAAATAGTGCAAGAAAACATTCACACCATCATTCCATACCAATCCATGTTAAAAAAATACTTAAACTAGTAAAACAAAAAACCATGGTTTTCAATCTATATGAAAATAAAATACAACTGTAGGAAGATAAATTGAAGAATTATAAGTCCCACCCTTAGAAGCTTTTACATTCTAAACTTTCATGGGTAGATCACTCCCATGAATAAGATCATTACAAATACTTGACTAGTCCCTAGTATAATTTATACCATTCCCAGATAGTAAGACAAAAAAAATATATTATGATTCCACTTTAAAAATTACTTATGTCCTAGTATACTAACCAAAACAAACCCTAGTGTAATGCATCAATCCCCACCCCACCCCCTCGTACGCTAGAGGCCAGACACTAGAAGTAAGGGTCTATAAGGATCTACGGTGAGATAGTATACCTTCTAGTTATATTAGAAATATAAAAATAAATGATACAAAGATATCAACCAAGACTGATAACCATAATAACTAAATAACAATTTTTGATGAAATATTACAAAAATCACAATGTTTTAGAGAAGTGTGGTGTATCATACATGTATCCAGGGATCCCTCAAGGGCGAATCATATTCAATGATAACAGAACAAAGTAAACTTAACTCAAGGGATAACCCCAACTACTCCTATTCCCATAATTATATTGCCATCCATACATCATCTTAGCATTCCAAATGTACCCCCATGCAATGGGACCTTCACTAACACTTACCTATAACAATAAGATTTTCTTCTTAGGTACCCAACAGATCTATCATCCAAATAAATTGTGAGTACCTCTCATTAAACCCCCACCAAAAGTCTCCTTAAATAACTAGTCTAGTACCCATGATAATGATGCAGTGATCAAGATAAATAATTAAAACTACCATTTAAACATTTAAAGGTAAATTAAAAAAAGTAGAACTCGGGTTCGGGATCACCTCTGAAATTATATATATCTACTTTTCCTTGTTTTGGGGTGTCTCTAAGAATATCATGAGAAACATTAAAACTCAACCACTCACAACCTCGGGTAATATACACATCCCTAGAGCACCATCATCCACATGGGGGCCATGTTCACAACATGTTCGACAGTAAGTCTCTACATCACCTGAGAGACATGTTCAACCTGGTTTAACCATCAAATCCTAGCATCCTCAAAGGTTCCTTTATAAATAATGTTAAATATAAAATCGTAGTATCTCATAGGAGTTGTGTTCACCCTAGGTAAACCATCAAGTCTCACAATCCCCTTGGGGCCATGTTTACCATGGTTTAAGTATGAAATTTATTATATTAAAATTACATAATTCATATATAATTATTTAACACAAAATAATAGTCACAAATTATATGGCCCATCTTACATTTTCATTCCAATGAAATCTTAACCCATAAGGGTGTTTTCATTACCTTTAAAACATATAAAAACAAAAAATGTCATTATTTAACACACAATCTACATGTATCCCATTTCAATTAACTTTAATTAAATTTCCAAATTACCACTTAACAACTTTAAAATAAATTTAAAATTTAAAAAACTTAGATAAATATTCATATGTTTCAAGACAAACTAAAATTTCAATTTATAAATCACTTTACCATTTCATAAGTTTCAATAGAAAGATCGATTCCATTTCATAATCATCTATTCTAAAACTTAATTCCTAAATTTGAAAATTTATAACATATATTTTACATTAATTGCAACTACTGTAGATGAGGCCATCTATATAAATTAGGATTTATACTTAAGGTAAACCAAATAAAAATTAAGTAAAATAATTTATAAATCAACACCCATTAGACAAAGTGACCACATGACCTAAGAACATTAAATATTGATTGAGACTATAATATGGGATTTGAGATCACTAATTTTAAATGAATATGAGTCTACATATTGATTATCTACTACTGGTTCATCCAAAATTGAAATAAAAAGGATAATAATAAAAATTCTATGGAAATAGGGAAATTTAGCTTAAAAAGATGAATAACATTTGACAGTGGATGAAAAATTGAGAATATAAGGATGTGGACATATAGAATTACCTCTATATATAAATCAATGTATATGACAACCCAAATAAAAATATATTAATGTAGATACATCCTTGGGATAGAGAGACAATAGTGGGATGTATGAGGGAGTACGCTGGCCAAAATGGGAGAGAAACCCCTAGAGGGGATTTAAGGGAAAAGGGAGGAGATAATTTTTTCCATTCATAAAGGAAATTCCCATGAGGCCACTGGAAGGCTGTTAGACCTATTTTTGTTAGTTGGTGGTGCCTCACTATTACAATTCTTTCTAGAATCTAAGCCCTTCCACCTTGTTTTCCCCTATAAGAATTATTCCAAATGTAATTATGCTCATTAAAGGTATTGAAAATTAAATAACACCTCAATAAATCCAATTCAAATGTATCCCCCTTTATGAGTCCAAGAATTAGATGATCTATATAAATATTTTAAAATACTAATATAGACAAGTGAATTACAATAATATCCAATGATGAAAAAACTTGTGGAATTATTACTAGAAGGTTTATCCTTATAATCACCATCCTTGGATACTAGCATGTGTGAACTTCATGAGATGAATTTTATTCCACTTATAAGAATCAATCACCAAATATTCTATATCATTTTCTCCCATTAGAAAATTTCACTCAATGATAAGACTTATATGTTCTATAATATTATCATGGAACTTAAATGTTCTCATAAAAGTGGGGAAACATCAAGGAACCATTGATGTGATAAATACTCTAAGGACATTATCATATTAATGTTACATACAAGAAAAATGAATTTATGATAATATATTTATTATCATTCAATCAATTGATTATAAAATAAATCTAAAGTACAATGTAATTTGTTATATGGCACCAAATAAAATAGATTCGCACTATCAAAAGGTCTAAGGGATAAATAATTTTAGTCTTATAGCTCTCAAAAGATATTCATATAGTTTCTAAGATGGGAATTTAGTTAATCGGTTAACCATGTTCTCTTCTATGGAATCTATTCTTACTATAGCCTCACAAATTTATGAAAAATCCTCCATGAGATGATACTTCAGAAGAACATTATTTTCAACTAATGTGAACATATATTTTAGGTAAGAGACACTACTACAGTATTATAATAGTTATATGTGGTAATATCATTCAATTTAAGAACCACATATAGTTCATGGATAGATTTTGTTTTCCATGCTACTTCCATGGTTTCATTATAGGCAACAATATACATGGGAATTACTATAGAATAAATGAAAACTTTTTTATTTGGGATATTCTAGATCACACATCCATTATTATTGGTAAACATATATCTTGGTTTAGATTTAGATCATCTTGATCTATTTGAAAACTACCATATGTATATCTGCTGATGACCAGCTGTACAAATCCTCTATAAACATGGAATGAATCCTTAATAACCATAAAATACATTAGGATGGTCATTGTTTCCATAAAATCCTGGAGTCTTCTGTTATATTTATATCTTACTACCATGATCATGGAGTAGGAAACATCATTCCTAGTCTATGAAATAGAATACATGAATGATCATATCACTAATGCATTTGAAATCCAATTCATCCATTTTCCATCTTCTTTTATTTAAGGGGATAGTTACATTGAGATATATATTTCATGTAACATTAAAAACTGTACCCACATTGATTGTTCCATACTATATCTCTTAATTATCAAAATAATATATAAACCTTTACTTTGTAGGAGTTTCCTATTAGATCTATCCTAGTAGACTTTAATCCCAATAATTTTTTATGATTATCCTACGTAAGTCATATAGAATCATGTGTTCAACCTTGTTTTATTAGACTATAAGAGTGATATTTCATTTTTATTTCATAATATGTCATCAATATATATAATTAATAATATTATTTCACTCCCACTGAAATTATTATAGATAAAAGGCTCGAGTTATCTCTTTATAAAACCAAATTCTCTTATGGATTAATCAAAGTAAATGTTCAATGATAAGGATGTTATCTTTATTCAATAACTGGATTTCTTTTATAACATTTTGGAATTTTTTGGAGTGAAATACACTTCTATTTTTTTTTTCATATATTCATATTCCATATGGTTCTAATAATGTGAATCAATTTTCACATCAATCTTCTCAATCTCATAATCATGGAATATTTTTATCATATTTAAAATTATGATGGATTTTATCCTAGAAACCATGGAAAATAATTCATATTAGTTAATTCCATATCACTATTTAAACCATTTTGTAGCTAGTCTATCCTTATAGTTTCTAAATATACCATCCTTTTCTATTGTATTCTTGAATGACCATTTTCAACCAACGAGTATATATATCCACTACAGGATCGAATAAAATTCAGACATTGTTTTTGTACATTTTATCTATCTTAGAATTCTTGGATTATTTTCATGTAGAAGCTTTTGTATTAATTAATGATTCCTTTCATGACATGGGTTCATTTTTTTCAACTTATAATGAGTCATATTTTTAGTGACCAAAAACCATATATATATTGTTCTCAAACCACTATAGTTCTCTTACAAAATTATTGTGTCACTAGAACACTTTCTTCCATAAAGAATTGTAGAATTTATTAGAATTATAAATTTTGTGTATATTAATCCTATACATTATTAAATTCTATCTCACTCTCACAAGTACTTTTAGATATGTGATCCCTCTAAAGAAACATATTATTTCTTTCCATAATTACATTTTTATCTTAGGGGACATATATATAGTTTTATTTTATTTCCCTGGTATATCCTAAAATAATAATCCTTATGATTCTGGGTGATTTTTAACTAGAATAGGGATTACCAAATTATTTTATTCCCTATGAACATAATTTAGACATTGAAAATATCCTTCCACACCAATTATCATATGGAATATAATTTTCCCATTAGTTATCATGGTTTTAGTGGGTATTGTGTTTTCTATAACATATGTATCTAAAATTATATTGAAATATTTTCATGTATAATCATTTATAACACCATATACAACATGGTTTGGTCCTATTTTCTCTAAAACCATTCCATTATAGTATATAAGGAAGAGTTATTTGGGATAATATCCTAAACTCTCATATATAATCAACTAATTCTTGGTGAAGATATCCTCTTCCATGATCATTGAAAAGACTATTCATCTTAATATCAAGTTGGTTCTCAGCTTAATTCCTGTATTCCTTGAGTTTCATAAAGAAGTCTGACTAATACCACCATAAGTATACATATCCATTTATACTAAATTCATCATTAAATGTTTTGAATTATGGGTACCACCCCATTCTTCAATATGAAACAGTTCGCATACATCTATAGTAAATAATTCATGAAGATTAATGGCTCTTTCACCCTTTCCACTAAATATAAGATTGGTCATTTTATCTTATAAGCATGTATAAAGTATACCAATTGGTTTTAGTTCATAATAATCTAAATAATCAACTTGATATAATTTTTGTATGAAATTTTTGTTTACCTGACCTAGTTAGTGATTCAATATTTGGGTTTGGTATGAGTTATGAGAACTAGATTAATTGTCTATTTCTATAACATGGTTACCATATTCCATCATATAAATATCATTATTTATATGTTTCATACGAAAAAATATGTTATCATTAAAAATCTAAAAAACATTATTACCAAATTTGAAAATAATAATTCCAAACCAAAACTGGATACTAAAATAATTTTTATGTTAACACATGGAACATAATAATAGTTCTTTAAATCAAAGATCAATCAGGATGGAAATATGATGTGGTAATATATAAAAGTTACAACAATGATTTTACCCCTTTTGGAAGCTTGGATATCTACCTCATTTTAAGAAAAACTTTTTAATCCACTTGGTTCCTATAATTGGATATAAATGCGGGATCCACAATCTATATGCAATGCACAATTTTTTAAAAATGGGTTATTGCCATCAATAATGAACACACCTAAATCTTCCTCTAGATTTATTTTCATTGTGGTATTCCTCTTACAATATCAATTCTTCCTACATGAAAAATATATGACATCTTACACCATTGATTTCCACTTGATATTTATATCCTCGGTCGATCATTGTTATGAATACTTTGACTTACAGTCAGTTTAATGTGATTTAAACATATGTTAAAACATATTTTGATTGAATTTTTTGTTGATAATAAATTATATTTTCTCAGGATCATTATGATAAAAAAATTAGTTATGGAAAATTTAAATTAGGTTATTCATTTTAAATTTTGTTAAAAAAATTAAATTTAAACTTTTAAAGTGCACTCTTATATTTAAAAAATTAATATTTTTCTATACTATATTTGAAATTTCAATTTTAAGAAATGATTCTTAAATACGTGCAATAAAATTTACATTTGGACCATCCTTGATTGATCATATATTTGATGGGAGAAAATGGTCTGTGAATTAAAATATTGACTCAACTCACCATCATGGACACCACATCATATTTTAAGACATATATTTTTCATTAATTATTTTACTAGGATAAAATTTGGATAGTATAGAGTATATAACTTCAAAAAAACCATCATTTTATAAGTATAACTTCTTTATGAATTTTTAGGGTTAAATAGTTGGGTTAATTTGCACTGAAATATGTTTCTTAACATTCCATTCAAGCATCTAAAATCTTATAACCCTAGCATCTCCTCCACTCAAATTTTAGTTATCGTTTGGTAGGTGTTGGCCAATAATTATGATATTGAGGTTATATTTTATGTGGTCATACTCCAATTCAATGACCATTACTAGAGGGACCGATCTTTAATTAAGGACTCTTAATATGATTCCTTCTTCTTCTTAATTACTTTATAACATTTAGTTATTGCAAATAAAACTCACTATTACTCTACAATTTATAGTTTTATATTTAGTTTTATTCTTATTTACAAAAATGTTTTGGTCATGAAATAAAAAGGTTGAAATGTGATTTAGTTAGACAGTTTCTATAATTTTTTATATGAAAGTCATTTCTATGAGGTTTTATCCTCGATAGATGTGTATATTTTCTAAATAATTAACAAAATTATAACCTTATTTAATGGTTTATTTGAAAGTAAACGATCACTTAAATTAACACATATATATATTCTATGAATTTGTTTTAAAATTTGAAATTGTTCAAATAAAAAAAATCTCATATGGTTATGTAATGTGTGAATATGGAAAATGTTATTTTAATTATAAAAAAATTATGTTTCAATTTATAATGTACAAATATATCATCTATAATTGATTCATTGATAATTCTAGTGTTAATTTTCGAAATTATTAACCACTGAACAAACATGTCCCAGAATATTCTTTATGTATTCCTATTGAATGTTAAATTGCACTGTTGTGTTGGTTACCCTGTATTCCCACTTTCCAAATGTAGTAAACATTCATCAATTTCAATGGTGATGTATGCTCCATTAACTAAAAGGAACGATGGTATGTTAGTTCCTCCTTCCATGAATTCCTCCTTCTAAATTTTTACCTAGTCTAGCTCTCCCTAATAGAGTAAAGTCTGGTTTGTGGAACTCACTCCTAGTTCCATCTCTTTGTATATCAGATTAAGAACGCTTTCTATCTATAAATTCCTGTGGTTCTAGGAAATACAACAACCTTCAATCATGATAGTAGTAATTTTGGACGTCACTGGAATGTCTGGATTATGGGAACATTGGTTACATGTGTTCTTCCTATTATGTTGGCATCCCATGGATTCATCTAAGGCATGGATCCTAATAAAATACCATGTCTATCTTGAGGTATCACACAAGTTTAATTTATTTATAGAGATTATATAATCATAACACCCAATGGAGGTGGATCAATGAGTTTTTTTTCTAGGATTGTATGATATCCCACATGGATGTTTAATGGTGGATGGATCAAAACACCCCATATAGGTGGATCTAAGAGGTATGTCTCATAAAGGGAAGATTTCATACCATGAAGGTGGAAAGAAACCCACGGAGAAGGATCCTAAGAGTTGATCAGAAATCCTATTGGGGGAGATTATAGTGTTATTCACCAATGAGGGAGAGCCTAGGTGTTCCATTGATTATATTAGAAGTCCGCGTAGAAGTGGATTTGAGTAGGGTGTCCCCTACAGGGAAGGTGTCACACCATGGAGGATGATCAGAACACACTTTGAGGTGTTTCATGGAGGAGAATCCCTATCAAGGAGCACCTACATTTACCATTGGTTAGGATTAAACCATGGAGAGGCGTTCTATGTACCCTGCTTAGAATATATTCATCAAATCCAGGTAATTTGATGTTTCAGTTTAAGGTAGTGTGATAGGACCGATCCATGATTTTTAACATCATGGGGTGTGTATTATCACATCACAAAGTGAGGGTCATTAAGGGATGGTTAGGTTATTATTCATGTAACATGAACTTCACAAGTGGATTTCTATTCATTGTTATTGTATTGGTGTTTATGCATTGAGCTTCCTGGGGAACCTAGTAGAGATGTGGTCTCATAGGTGAGGGGGTATGATTTTACTAGGGATATGGCCCATGGAAAATCATGATGTATGTGGATGTTGAGAATTGACCATAAGGATGCTTCCTATATTTCCCATTTGTTGGTAATAAAATCCCATGTACTTTGGAATGGAGTTGGTATTATACCTAAAGAGGAGGGTCAATGGAGCATGTTGTTGGGGCTTACGTGTGAAAGAGGCCCATTTGAATGGATTTGGGGGAATTATATCTCTATATATGGACCATGGTTGTGATCCAAATGGTTTTCTGATCCCCACTAAACATAAATCCCACATGGTTCATTCTTGATGTGAAAACAATTTATCTACAAATCCGAGACTCGTGTCACAAATCAAGTGTTAATAAGATATGATATATGGATTACACATGGAAGCTTCCTATATAGGATATAATTCCATGAAAATAGGATCTCATTTTATGTGAGGAAAAACTTATCCCATAAGTGGGTACGAAGTGTGGAGATCATCCCAATTCACTCCCACAAAGAACATACTATGCTTATTTTGTTGGGTGAAGAGACATTTTTTCATCAGGTGTTGAGGATGTTTGGACTAGGTCGTTATACATCATGAAGCTTTGATATGGGTTAATAACTCCCCTTCCAAAGGTATTACATTTCCATAGACCATGAACCCTTGGTTGGGTAATGACTTCTGAAATTACAGGGTGTAACTATGGGGAGGAGTGGTCAATCATGAGTTCTACTTTAGCATGCATATGGTGAGAAACAACCGGAGCTAGTTTACCAATGATGGGAGAAAAATATAAATTAAATAATTCTCTAATTAAATAGTTGAATCACGAAAGGGACCGTGAATTATATACATTCGTGTTTTGAGGGAACACAAAAGAGGTTCCTTCAAGGTATGGGTGTAACATGTAACAGTTGCTCGAGAATGGTTCTCAAACATAAGGGTGGATCGTGGGGTCTTAAAGAGGTGGTGCATGAATGATTGGGGGAAGTAATCAAGTTAAAGGTTTCATGTAGGGGTATCCTTTTTAGTTACCAAACTTAATCTGAAATATGTTGGGTGAGGATTACACTAATGTGGGACCAATCTGATGTGAACCACCAGGGAACATTTAACGCAAGATTTTCTACCTTGAGGGTTCCATGCTCGCAATGTCACAAAACATGGGTCTTATGAGTAGAATAGTGATTCTTATTATTCTATACAGTCTCCCTATATAATTGGTGGATATGATCTTCAATTTATATCCAAGATATTTTGTGATGGGTGTGCAAGGTTTTGTTCCTGGATGGTCATTACACAATGTTCGATCTTTTGATGTTAGGGATTGGGTGCATAATATGTCATTTGTAACATCACATTTGGAATTCTAGGTATACTATTATGCATAGTCACTATTTTTTTCCCACATCACATTTTCCTTACCTGCACTTCCCTTCACCATCCATTCATTCTTTCTTGAAGAATTGGGAAATCTCAACTCCTTTAGCATGGAAAATATTTATATTCCAAATTATATCTTATGTGTGCATGCTGGATATTTTGTTTCATATCCTTAATTATTCTCAAATAATCATCTAGTCTAGGATTCATCCGTAGGTTTTCTAAAATTGTCAATTTATGAATTCAAATGAAATTTTGGCACAACCCCCCCCCCCCAAATCAAAGTTGAAATTGCACTAGAAGATCACATTTAGAGGGAAAAAAGTGAAAAATGGGATTTGTTTTAATATGTGCATTCAAAATAAATATTATGGAACATAATGAACATTATATATGTGTGGAGCGTCATATTCTTCACCTATAAATAGGAATTGGTGGCCTTGAATGGCACCTTTACTTTCCACAAGATACACATTTTTCTCTCGTGCACATAATACTTCCTTTTGTAAAAAAACTAAGACTCAATGACTTCAAGAATAAATAATCCCACTTCCACATAACTAACTCCATGACCATAACATCATCTGGTGTGCCTACTACTACACTTGTTTACACTATTTATTCTTTAACACCAATCCTTACATCTTACATTCACTTTCCTTTTACAATACAAACTCATCAAAAATGGATGACCATATGAACCTCACAGATATTAAAGCCACTATAGATGCTTGGAGAGCTTAAAAGTCTAGAAGTATTCAGATCCCATGATATAGGAGGGTCATTTCATAAAATCATATCCTCATGGAATAGATGAATAAGGAACCAAATAGGTATCTAATGAGAATATATATCCTACTATGGAACTTTTGGTTAATGGAGGATGTGATAATATATGTATTTCCCGGTTAACACGTCATTATTATGATTCATATGTGATGATGATATCAATAAATGTGACATAAATATTCATGGTCATCCTTCTAGAGAGAATAGGTCTATTAGTATCTATGAATTGAATGGTTGGATCAGGATGGTCTTGTGGAAACAACTATAATAAGAATAATTCCCCTCTCACGGCGCAACAATTTTCCAGAGAATCATGATGGACAATATCATTAGTTGGAATAAGGATTAGTACATGAGGACTGACAAAAACATTACCATTGAATGAGTGTGCGAGTACAAGGTATTCTACATTTTCTTGGAGTACTAGGTTTAGCTTTGTCATAACCAATTTTATGATGTAGTGTGGACATTGTAGTTCCTATTCTACCATCAACATGAGATGGTTCCATAGCTCCTCAGTTAATGGTCCCGAGATAAAAAAATGTCCCATATATATCATGTGGAGGTCCACATCAACATGTGGGATATCCATTGCATCATGGGAGTTCCACTAGAAGGGTTACAATATGAAGAGTTCATTCTATCATTTAATTCATGGAATATTAGGGAGAATAACCCTCTCCCAATACAAAATCATATGGTCTCACTAAAGAAGAAGATAAAACATGCTCTAATTTTTCATAGGCATATCCCATTCAAGGAATGGTTTTACATGTTTCTCAAGAAGAATCCAAATGTGAGGATGTTTGGACATGGAAAATATTTCCCAAAAAATCTACATAAGAGGATGTTAGGATCATACTAGTTTATCATGGAAGAATAATAGTTTGATAGTTGGGGGATAAAACATTGTCAAAGGGTGATATTCACTTATCCACTCCACCACATAAATTTCCACATTCCCAAAAAGTTGGATGTTTTCGGTCATGGATACATTGATCGGACTACACAAGTGGAAACTAGTGATGTCAATTATTTAGGTAGCCGACAATAGATTCAACCTAGGTGTACCAGTGTTGGATACGATCTAAATACTATTGGAATCTGTATCAAGAGTAAAAATGATGAGAAGGAGTTATACACCACTATTGTTTTTATATGGCTAGGTCATAGTTAATCATGGGGATTATAAATTCTATAATTCCATCACCCTGCTGAATGTTAACCTATTTCAATCTCTATAAAATATTTCTATTGTTGGGAATGTGATTATTGATGAGTTTGGGATCAAAATTCATATTGAAATCCATGTGAACCTCAACATTTATACCTTATAAACTTCAGTTAGTCCCATTGTGTCCAACTTGTAAGGCACATCGGAAGAGAATGTGTACATAAAATTTTTTAGAGGTGCAGGGATCGTGTTCAGGATGGATGGCCTGGTCCACATTGATATGTAAACACCATCCCAATTATCTAGGTAGATTGGGTGCCTCCAATGAGTGATTAAAAGAGTCTACATGGTGACCCATGAGAAGAGACACTCGTGTATCCTTTTTCATCTATGTTATATGCCGTTGAATGTGGGATTAGGTGAAATAATTGTATTACCACCAACCAACATCGACACTAGCATGTCATCTGAATATTCTAGAAACTCGGTGGGAGCATATATGGAGGAAATCTTGTGGAATCTTGTTCAGGTGTTTGAGTAAGAAAATGTGGATTTAGATCAGTGATAAAGTAGTGAAATACTCCCTAACGTTAAAGCCATGAATTTGGGGCAGCCAAAGATGGAGTCACGATAGGGACAATGGTTGGGATGATGTATGGGGTGGTCACACACCCTCATCAAATAGTATAAGGGTCTTAAAAGTGACCAATAGGTAAAGAAATTAGATTCCTGAATAATACAAATAGGTCCAAGGAGCCTCTTATAAATATTATGAGGTAATTGAAACATTCATCTGCTAGTTCTATCATTTCCTATGTCTTGAAGGCTTAACAGAATGTCATTGCCAACCAAATAAACATGGAGAAATATGATGTGACAGAGTATTGATTTATCAATATTCATTCCCATTTGGTTAATTAATGAGGTGATATTCCACTAATAGAATGTATTTAAAATGGTTATGGACAACTACACGAGTCCTAGGAGGTAGTATGATCCTCCTTCCACCCTAGTTGGAGTGATGTTTGGAAATGAGTCAGATTAGAAGGAGACACTCACTATTGATATTTCATCATCTAAGGAGGAACTTAATGACAAGGGAAAACATGAATCTTATAATGAAGAATCATGTGGATTAGCTACTCATCACGTGATTCTCAAGAAATGTGTTTAATATTCATCCGCTGAAGAAGAATCTGCCAATTTTTGTGAGGTTTTCCTTAACAAACTCACCTCCCTTGGTCCATCACCTTTAATTATATACAAGCACTAAATGAAACATTTTTTTTATAGTTTGATCTTGATAATGGAAAAGGGTCCCCTACTGAAGGGGGAAAAGGTGAACCGATTGGTGTTAGAGGACACGCTCTAAGGCATATTGCTACGGCTGAAGCGGCTGGTGGGACCATTGAGGTCAATGTGTTCAGGTGAAATCCTTATACACCTATTATCTCGATGTTATTTATGGGTGGGGGGGCATTCCCTAGGATACAAATATTGGTTCTCACTATTGAGGAAGCTTTGTGACTAGGGTGGCTCATCATTAAAATCCCTCTTCCTCGAGGTAAGATTAGTGTTCAAGTCACATTGACCTTTTCATATTTCCATGAATCCTTTTCAACTATGTTCTTTTCTATTTAATGATGATCCCACCCGATCAATGTGGGAGGATCTTTGATTTTATATTAAAGTACCAACAGGTGTCAAGTGGAATATCGTGGTGGATCTACCTACTGATAATCATGGACTCAACCTACCAATTATCATCCCTTATAAGTTCTTTTCACTTATATAAATTCAACATGCCATTTTTTGTGAAAATTGACTAATGTGTTATTGTTCCAAGAAGTTCCCAAAAGGATATGCTTCATACAAGAGACAACACCTAAGGAATCTATAGTCCCTTCCTTGATGTCTATGTTTGTCCTTATGGAGACAATCATTCAAACTGACTTGGACATGGTCATGTGGGAACTAAAGGATGCAGTTGTGGTTGGTCCCACTGGTGGGGAAGATCATACGGTTGGATGAAATAGTGATGTTGAGGAAGTTCCTTATGAGAATGAATTCCCTCTTGGGATGGAGGCTAATCAAATTTAGAGGATCACGGAAGAGAAACCTACTACTATTGTCCTTATAGACTTTCCTAAATACAAACATGAACATACTAAGGAACAAGATAATTTTGTGTTTGAGGCAACTGAAGACAATTGTAAATTTTTGCACAGGGCATGGAGGTACATACATTGTTTCATAACACATATTTGGGAACTATACCTAGTGAGTATTATGGGGACTATCCTCCACTCGATATGTAATCTGAGAACTAAATAAGTTTGAACATGTGTTCCTCATTCCCTAGTTCAAGACTTTCTTTTTGAGTGGGTGAATGATAGATGCCAAAATTTTGATTTTTTCTAACATCAGAAAAAATATACTAGAATCTGGAATCTATTGGAAGTCCACCAAAAGATCTAACATATTTAGGAGAAATAAAATGGTTGATCTTACTTCTTCAATATTCATTCAGATAATATAAAAAATGAGGTCTCAACTATAGGAGGCAGAGATTCAAATGATGTAGTTAACTGATTAAAATATGGCCTCCATGTTGAGAGACACCAGACATAGAACAGAGATGATGATCTTCAGTTATAATATAATGACAATGAATCATAGATCTATAGGTAGAAGCAGGCCTTGGATGCCACACACTAGATGCTGGGGGAGCTGAATCACTCTATTAGTGGGGTAGAGCCTGAGTGGTAATTTTTCCATGACTCAAGAGAAGTTATAATATGTAGATGACCCAAACTAATGCCATTATTTTCTCCAGTAAACCTTATCCCCACATGGTATTATCTACCTTTTCTACTCATAGTTTTTTTACAATAATCATACTTATAAAATAACTAACTACTGATGCCTGAGATCAGATGAGTCATTCTTGGTGTGAGATACAAGGTATGACTATATGTTCAATAATTTTTATGATAGGGTCAGATAATCATTGAACACTCAGTGTCTGCTATTGTTTGTTGTCCAATAATAATGTTCCAACTAAGAGATGTTATGGCTAGAGAATAGAGTTTTATTGATATCTAACCAACTTTTCAGAAAATATCCACTACAAAAATGGGGTAACGCTAGGGAAGCATAATTCAACATGAATATAGGGGAATGGTATGTTTGAATGACAATGCCTGAAATCTATGACACAATGATGGTTATTATATACTGGAGGATAACCGATGCACATGTTCAAAACAAACCTCCATATCATGTGCCTAGAATATAGGAAAATTAAGGTGGTTCAACCAAGGACCGTGTTCGAAACACAGAACCTATCTTAGACTATTGTCCAATTACCAATGATACATTGTCCTCGGATGATAGGCAAGCCTATATGGCATGAGTCCATTCCATTAGGGGTTCCATTTTGACTTGTAGAAGAATTAAGATCTATATAAAAGTCACATGATGCATGGAAATGGATTTATTTAATGTTTGAATACCTTCCAACACTCATGGAATTACGCAATTGTGGCCTACATCACACTGGTGAAAGTATATTGGTATAAAATAGTCGAATCCATATTCTAAGGGAGCATCATCTTATATAATGAATGTTATATAAATACATGAATGATGTAGTGTATAACCAAAACAATAGGATATGACCACTTATGTGATGGCCTATAATTCCATTCAGTTTTACATTGTTCAATTTGGATAATGGGGGATGTATTTTGAAAGGGGTGTGCATGGTGTAATAGCTATAACCCAACTAGAATGAAGAACAATAAAGCTTAGTTTCATGACATGAATTACTAAGAGTATTTACTCGCAGTTTAATTTTGTGATTCTTGGACATGGACTGCTAGTTTATGATCATCGGGTTTAGACCTTGGGGTCATTTGTGTATATCAACCCCTTCAATGCACACCCATCCAGACCACCTAAGACCATGTGATTCATGATCGATCTTAGAAACACGGAATGATAAAAGTGTTTTCAAAACATTTGGAAGTATAAAGAAGGGTCAAAGAGATACCTGTTAGGGATTCCCAATGACAATGAACCACCTAATGGATGTGCACAACACAAAGATGGTTGACACCAAGGGTTTTGGAATTCCACTAAGATACAGGGAAGCATAATGAGGGTAAGCTATTACTTCTAATATCTAGATAAGAGGTGACCATTGGAAGGTGATTGACTCATGAGAACATTTGAGACATGCAGAAATCAACCAAACCAATCAGGAATGGGATGAGAAAATGAAATATTGACTTGTGACCATGTTTGAAAAATAGGATTTTCTATTTGATACTAGAAATATATATGGGAGTTGACCCAGAATGAGAAATAAGCCTTTTACAAACACAAAAAATGTAATTAAAGTTTATTTGGATTTAAAAGATAATGGAAATAAAACTAAATAAGGACTATAAAATTGGAGATGAATTCAGAAACATTCCATTTAGGATTCAACACTCTAGGTCCCAAACCACAATGCACATGATAACTCCAATAGGGTGTATTATAAAGTAGGATTTGAACATGGGTATTTCAGATAGTTTAAAGTCATATTTCATGTTATATTATTGATCTTCAAGTGGGGATGGTTAGTGAGGAAGAGTTATAAAAAAGTGAATTAGGACTAAGGAGTGCCAAAAACACACAACGAATCCCCTGGATGACATGCGCACAATTTATGGTCAGGATTTTATTACAATAATGGGTCCAAAGGGCTATGGGGTTTGATGATTTTTGTGGTTGGGTCTAGAAATGAGAACTCCTATCAACACTACATAACCCATAAGTATGGTAATTTATCCACACCATGTTCTAAAAAGATGACATGCATAGTTTACTGTCATACAGTCTGGACCATGGTAGATAATTTATGGTTTTTTCATAGACTATGGGGATAATATTCACCCCATGGTTATTTATTTAGAACAAAAAAGTTTAAAACCCACATTAAATAGTATAATAAGTCTCATGTACAACATACATACATTATGATTAGCCTTATACGGTTCAAGTGCATAATGCCTAGGTAGAAAAGGGGGCTAGAGGGCCAAAATATTAATGAATTTCTAGCTAGGCTTAGTTAGGATATGTTTGGGCTTAAATAAAAATACGATATGGATTGGAATCAATCCATACATTGTTCTAGAGCATGATACGGTAGAAGACCAATGATGGTTGGGGTGATCCTCTCTGATGAGGGAATTTGTGGAATACCATAGTTATCAAGGAGAATCCTATATTCATGGAATGGGGTAATATTTTTTTAATCACCCCACACAAATCATATAAGGCACACCAATTTAAAATAGACATAACATCATCTTTTTTTAATAGGTATACCATTTTTGAATGGGGTATAATCACAATATAATGTTGTGCATTAAGGATGTCAGTCATTATAATTTAATGTCCTAGAACATAGACTACAGGGGATGAAAAATGAATAAATTAATAGTTTTTGGATCTACTAAAAAATGATTGTGTCATGTCTCCATGACCATAGGCTCTCAATTTATGTTCATGGAGTCTGGACCATAGAGAAGGGTTCCTCAATAAAATATTTTCAGTATCTTATTATAAAAAAACTTATATGAATAGAGTCAAGGTGTCCTACCATCACACAATATAGTGTGGATATAATCCAACATATAGATTATTTCCATGATACTTAGACTATCTATAAACAGTTTAGGGTCATGTTTCTAGAACTATAGGATCTTAGTTTAAGGTCATAGATATTGGAACGATGGAAGGGATTTTCTCGAACGAGTATGTGTTGTGTTATGGATGAAAGAATGGATGTGAATGAGTTCCTAGGAGGCACAACACCATAGTACACATACATGTGATGAAATTTATATAGTTTAGATCCATAATTCTTGGACTATAGGTTCTTTTTTTTATGTCCATGGAGTTAATACTAATGTGGGGACTTTCTTCAGAGAAATTTTTGTAGGGTAATGGAGTAAAAAAACTGAAATGAATGGGTCATAGGAGGCCCATCACCAAATGAAACATCTCAAAGAAAACCATCATAAAATTTAAAGTAGTTCTACCTTGGCTAGGATTACTAGTTTAATGTCACGAAACTCAGACCTTTTGGAAATAATTTATGGTCTTGATTCAAAAACCATAGGATATTAGTTTAAAGTCATAGAGTTTTGACATATAATATTATTTGACATCATGTTCCTAGGACGTGGACATGCACTTTAACATCATAAAGTAATGATGATAGATATTACACCGTCTAACTTCATGAAACAAGTATGTTGGCATTATACATAGTATCGTTGTGTGGTTGGGTCCATAGTGGCTCCTTAATGGAAGTAATTCTTCCCAAACCTGGCATTGGTAGGAGGAGTAATGTGCTCTCTGTCTATTGTGATCAATGAGTAATCACCTTTTGAATATACAATGTGAATGATGTAACATAATCCCCACCTCGTATCCGACATTGGTTTCTTCTTACATCTTATCATTAGAGATGTAAGGCAGATTATTGTATCACCTTTGAGAATGAAATGAAGGTGAAATTTCTTGTAAAAGTCTCTTATTATATTATTTTGAAACCTCTCTATATTTTATAAGGATTAGAAAATTTTATCTATGAGGTATTATAGATTAGATTGATGGAATTATTCCATTATTTTTGGCATCTTCTAGTCATAGAATTCTACTTAGAGTGATGGAAACTGAATCTCAATGGGTTGGATTGCCTTTGTTTATACACTAGGGAAAATGGATTTAGTGGGGTTGAATTTTAATTCATCATCTGATATGAATAGAGTAAATTGAAGAGATTATCCAAACAAAAATTATTTTTCTATACCACTAACATATACAGAATTTTAGAGACAATCATATTTAATTCCACAATCTATCCATTTTCATGTGAATTGTAGTGGGAAGTATGTTTTGGTTGGATAATTTACTTAGGATACAACCTTTTCTACTCATCATCTTGGAAGTTGTTATAGTTTTCTATGAGAATGGTATGAGAAACATTTAAGTAATAAATGTTGTGATAACGCATGATCTCGATCGCATATTATACGATGAAATCCTTGGGGGAATCACATATAACCAGAAGGAGAAAAAAATATTTCACAGTAAGAATGAACCTGCATTGAGGAGATCCTGCTGCTGGGTAAGGTCCCAGAATATAGAGTCACCATAATACAAAGGACCTTGAATAAATGGTATTTTAGAGGATCTATCATATTAAATGAAGAAATATAGAATTGATATGACATGAATCGCACCACTATGAATACATGATGCATTCATGGACAATGGTGGGCCAGAAGAATCCCATCCTTTGAATCTGATGGGAGATCATTAACCCTATAGAATGAGCACTACAAGAACCAAAATGAACATTAGGATAAACCTAAATAATTTAATATCCTTGGATACAATGGACTAGAATTATATAAAATAATCGTACTTATATAGTCTTATAATGGTTATACTAACTCTAGAGGGTGAATTGTTTTGTGTGTCGACTGATACTTTTACAATAAGTTTGATCTAGTGGGAAACTCCTTGATAGAGATAATCAATGAAAATGGTTTTCCAATCATAGCATCTTTTTCTATAGGGGACCAAAGTTCTATATCTATTGTAATTATCTTCCTTCTTGTTCAGATACTGGTTTTTGTAATCTCCTAGAGTGATGGGAGTAGTTTCTCATTGATGAACATTTTTAATGAAAAAATAATCTTGGTAAGGATTAGAAAGAGAGAACTATAGACTGTTTAAGGTGTCGACTCAACCATTATGTGACTGGGGAGTATGAGTCATGTATGGATGTAAAGGGAAATGTTCCATAAACATGCTGATGTGCTCTAGTAGGGTCATGATCTTTAGATTTTTGATGATGTAATTACCATTGATATGTTTTATGACTAACTCAGAGTCTCCCTTAACTTGAATGAGGGGGAATGAATCTCAATGTCCATCTCAAGACCAGTAATGAGATACTGATACTCTATCTCATTATTGGTTTAGGATTTGGAAAGTAGGAAATTGTAGGGATGAATAAACTATGCATGTATTATGAAGACCATCCCATGCATTCTCTATATATTATGGGATTGTTTAGACATCTATCAGTCATTCTCCATGTGGAATCATCAAAATGAATCATCCAACTGAGCACAACTAGATCTACTGAGAGGATAGCCTCATATAGAAAATATACATCCACAGTAAATTCTTCAAGATCTATTTCAGTGGCCATAAATTTAGCCAATGATTGGTTATTGGTGTATTTTTATGAGAGGAAAAAGATAATGAACTACTAAAGGATCACCACCCAGTGTTCTAGTTGTCCTATCAGAATGTGTTGATTCAGGATATACTTTATCGAGTCTACTCTATAAAAATGTCCTATCTCATAATGTTTTAAATAATTTCATATCATTTTAACTATAAAAACCAATGCGAGGGATCCCTTATCGAAAGGAGAGGATATGACCTTCGTGTCGAGGAGTATGTGATGAAGATAGTATAAATGTTTAGCTTCCATTCATTATTCTTCTGAGCAAGAATTGAACCAAGGGACCAGTCTAGGGAAGTCAAGTAAGGGAAAAATGAATTTAAAAATATGAGTGGAATTTGAACATTAGGTTGTAGAATATACTTTTGGACGTCCCTAAAGATTTCCCGGAACTCTTCATCCCACTGGAAGATCGTACCTTTCTTCATGATCATCGAAAAAGGATTACATTTTTCCTAATATATTTGTAATGAATCGGTGTATTAGTGTTAGTGTCCTTTAAAACCTTGGATATTTGGAATGTTACTCAGAGGAGGCATCTAGATTATGGAAATAGTCTTCCCTAGATTGATCATGATTCCTCTGTATCTGATGAAGAACATGAGAAACTTCCCAATGGTAACACCAAAAGCACAATTCAAGTTGTTTTTCTTCAAATACATAGAGGGGCGGAAGATGAACACATTCTTTACCTCCATAAGATTGTCCTGACACTGGTAGGATATGACCACCAAATCATCCTCATAGAATTATACAATCATCATATGGATTGGTTCGAATATATGGTACATGACTGGTAGATAAGTTTCTTTCAAATTCATCATACTGAAAGAAAATTACTAATAGGAAAAGTTTCTTTAGATTTCTCTAAAGGCAGTATAATACCTATATTTAAGGGCCATCTGGATCTAATTGTACCAAGAATATATATCCATGAAAGAGAGATCTTTGAAAACACATGTAGCATCAATCATCATCTACATCACTGGAAGGATAAAATCATCCTCAGAACACAGTTAGTTGAGATCCCAATAGATGAAACATAATATGATTGTCCAATTATTATTTATGATTGGAAAATTGTTGGAATGAAGCTTGGGGTTGTGAACTTCCTTGATGAATTTTTATTTGATAATCTTATCAATTTTGGCATCGACCAAGGAGCCATGATAATAGTGATTTTTTGGGAGGCTTTTTGACCATGAGATGAATCACTAGAAGACCAATACAGTGGACACTGAGCTCAAGTTATAATCCTTAAATCTTCTCATAACTCTAGGATTATACATCATGATTTTTCTTCAGGTAATCTAGATATTATTTTTTTTTCTTTGGAGGTATTGTTGATATGATAAGAATAAGCCTTAGATCAATCCCAGTTCCAAGGTTCACATGAATCAACTCATTGAGAGTGCTGGATACACCCTCTTCAAATGTAGGAGGAGTGTATTCTAAGAAATATTCATCATATGAGGAAACATATTTAGTGGTAAGAGTTTCATCTAGGATAATTGATTTTGGGGGAATGTCGGTTCCATCTTGCAATGATATGGAATCCTTACAAGGGGACTCTGGTTACACTGACACAAAGGAGAAAGAGGTTATCAATCAAATCACATCATTCCTTCGACTGTAGGTACCATGCTTGATTTCAATGAAATGGTTGTGGGTTGGCTTCATAAAATTCAATATGAACAGTTGAAATAGTAATGTAATGTTTACAACACTAGCTAAAATAAAAACCTCTCAATACATCATTGGGGTATAGGTTTCTGATATTAATCGGGCATGGATTGTGTAGTAGTATGAGGTAATATTATAAAATTAATTGTACATAGGGATGAGGTTCCCTTTACACATAAAAACAACAAATCAACTTCCAATCAATACTCCCTAGCTTCCAACTGGTGAATCGAGAGAACGAAAGAATCATTTAAATCTACTATGGGATAGTTGAAATTGTTTTTTCGCAAACTCATTATTCTGATATTTCATCCCCTATATCTTATAATAGATTGAATCTGAGTAGACGGCTTCATTGGAATCAAAGGAAGCTGAATCACCTAGAAGTAATCCTACTAAATAATAGATGGAGTACTGTGACATTAGTGATATGAGTAGTGGAATATTGCAGGCAGATGAATCTAGGGCCTACCCAAAAATGAATTGTTGGTTGTATCATATGATAAAACCATGAATTTAGAACTTTAAACCAAGCCAATGATTTAGGTAAATATCCATAAAATTCCATAAGATATCTACTCAATCCCTTCAAAACCACAGATCGTTAGGTCAAAGGGACTCAAATATTCTTTAGATAGTCCCATCTTAAAGAGTTTTCGGATCAGGTTGAGATTGATCATGGAACCAGTGTCTAATAGGCAGCTATAGATTTCCATACCATTAAACTATCCTATAATATATTATAAGGCCCCAGCCTTAAACCTTACTTAATATTGAATTAAATGAATAATTCACATTGAGGATCTTTTCAGGTTTAGAGTTTTAGAGAATTAGATCATAAATCATGAATTATATTCCACATTTAAACAAAGTGGTTACATGAAAGATAGTATTGGTTTTTCCCCATCAAAGGAAACATATTTAAAATAAAACATGGTTTCTTTCTTGACACATCCTTGACACTACCATCATATCATGCACCTTTCCCTTGACCTGTGAAAAACATTTCAAAAACTTGGGATGAGCATAAAAAGCTCAGTAAGGGATATAAAAGTACGAAAAGAAAACATTATACCATGTTTGAAATCGTACTTTACTCATAAAACATAAGCATTTTAACATACCTCATCAAATCATGAATAAATCATATAAATCACAAGGCATAAAGGTAACTTGAGGCATTTATAACATTCTTACATAGGGAGTAACCCTCTTGGTTACGTTTGGAATACCCATCACAGTATATTCCCTAAATCTCTTCGGAGAAACCGCAACGTTTAACTCCTTTGCGTTACCCAATGCATTGGAGAGCTATATCGGGCTCACCCTCCCTTAGTTTATCACGGAACCACCCGTCTTCATAATAATGCCCAAGAACCATAACATAATCGTATCACATAAAACATGAATAAAGGAAACATAACATTTCCACTTTTAAATCACAAGATATCAATACAACCCATTGATATATAAACATTATGAAAACAATTTTCAATAACAAAATAAAAGAAAAGTAAAACATGGTATTTATTTTCATTTTTAAAAAAATGTATGGCTTGTAGAGGAACCCGAAACTCAAATAATGGTCACGGTGGTGGAGAAGTCGTTGTCGCCGCATACGTACGACAAAGAAACATTCCTTTTTTCATTTAGTAAAATGATTCATATAAAAAAAGATTCATTTTGAATAAGCATAAAATTCAAAGGGGTTTATACACCTTATAAAATAAAGTTGTGTATAAAACAAAATGTGCCTCAATGAATGGATATTGAGATGAAGTCCATTACAAAGACAGTATCCTTCGATTAAGGATAAATCAATTACATAATTATGTGTGACAAACGAATACACCAAATATAAAAGGATATTAAGTGTAATAAAATCACAGGTTATTCACACATATTCATAGAACGCCATATTCAAGGAGTACAAGTTTATCCAAAAGAATCAAAATTGGGTTAAGAAGTTCCCTTGCAAAAATTAGACAGCCTAACGGCGTCACTTAAAAATTCAGAAAAAGAGTTGATGAGAGATAAAAAGGGTATCTAATCACTTGGACATGAAATTTACACTAATAAGGATATATAAGAACATATCCCAACTTAATAGTATGTGAATTAAAAGACATAACAAAAGAAGGTTTTTAAAAAGAGGAGGGTGAAAGGTTCCCTTACCGACTTGGGTATCTTTCACAACATACACCCCATGAAAGAAGGACAATACAACATTGATGTAAATACTCATAAAAGAAAGTATATTACAGAAAGATTAGAATAATGGTCAGTACATAAACCACTCAATGGAAATGGTGGAAAATGTAGCATAAATCTCACGGGAATAAAATTGAGATGAAAAATCCCTTACGAAAACTCGGCAGCCTAACAGCGCCACTTAAAACTTCAAAAAATGGATTTATGAGATCAAATAGGGTCTCCCATCATATTAACATAAAATTTACAGCAATAATAATATAAATTAACATCCCCCAACATAACAAATAGGAGCTTAAAATAAGTTACATAAAGGTGAGTACTTAAAAAAGAGAGAGGTTGGATCTCTTACGCAGATTCGGAAGCCTAACGACGCCAATCAAAACATCCAAAATGGATTTATGAGAGAAAATAGGGTCTCTCATAATATGAACATAAAAATTAAAGTATGAGTAATAAAAAATAACATCCCAATCATAGGAACGATGAGCTTAAAAGTAATGACATAAATGAGTGTACTTAAAAAGAAAGAGAGGGGTAGGATCCCTTACCTCAAGTCCGACTTGACCTTATAGTTTCTCTATATTCCTGAATAATAAAATTTGGTCAATTTTTAATTGCTTAAGGAACTACTTTACATATTATTATTCAGTTAATATCACATATTATAATGTTATAATAATTGTTTAATAATGTTAGTTCATATCAGACGTTTTTGCCGATGTTTGGTACATTAGTAAAAAAAATGAACTTGTTTGAAAATGATTGCCCATGTAGTTATAAGTAAATCATTTACAGAATATTATTAATAATTAAAATATCATATATATATATAGTACATAATCATTATATACTATTCCATAACATTTGGAGATAAAAAATGAAAAGCACCGTTCATGGAGATGGTAGGCCGTACGTACGCATGCATGCTACTTTCATTTTTTTGTCATATTATTGGAATTAAAAATAAATGAGATATATATATATATATTATAATTCCATTATAATATATATGTTATATAGGTCAAATATTTTCATTAATTTCATTCTTTACACATTCCATGTATTGCATTAACGAGTCACATCACTTGAGGGGGCGGTAGTCCACACTTCCTCATATGAAATTATCGCATTTGCACAACATGGAAAGAATAAAGGTATGTTTTAAATATAAAATACAGAAGCATATAGTAAACATAAATACCATATATATCATATATAAAATACAGTGACATCATAATGACAACCTTTAAAGGTGTCAAAAGAATATTGAACAATCATCATTTCGTGAGGTAGAAAATCGCCAACCACAGAAACAGTATGTTCCTTAACCATTAGACGAAGGTGTGTGAAAGTGTAGCTTGAATAATTCTTATAAAAACATCCTAGTATATTTAATATACTGGTTTTATTACAGAAAAAAGGTAATAAAAAGAGTTTAGGGGTTTGGAGAATCAAAATAAAACAAAAGAACACAAGGGAAGACATTACCTTTAAATCGGGTAACTCTCTTTGATTTAAGCTCAAAAGCTTCCTTGGAAAGTATTCTGACCATAGTGAAGCTCCAATGATTAGTATAGGGATTTATAGAGATGAAATGGTCTAGGGTTGGCCGAGCCAAAGGTTTGAGAGGTGTGTGTAAGGTGGTAGAGGTGGGGGCCTTTTATAAGAGGAGAAGAGGGGCACTCTTGGAAAGTTATAAAATATTACATTATTATAAATTGATTTTCGGATTTTAAATGTCCCAAAATTATATATTTCTAGGATAAGGTGATACTAGTTCTAAATCCACACATCCAATATGTTTTTGACATGTTTAGGTCTTAGAATGTACATTATCATTTCATTTTATTTAAATCGTGCATTTATGAGGTAATCACTGCATCATCACGGTGTCATATAAAAATTAATTTATTTAATGTCTAAAAATTATAAAACAAATATAATGATGTAGGAAATCGTTTTAGATTTATAATTAATATTTATTGTCAAAAATATGACTTATATAACCCCATGTAAAAATTGTTTTAGTAAAACAACACATGTTTGTGACATTTTAATTTTAACTTTAAATAAAAAGGTATTAGTGTCATTTTCCAAACAAAGTGGCTCCATGGGATCCCCAAGTTTTCCAATGGATTTTCTTGGTCGGTCATGACTCATCAAATAATGGTATAACATGTTCCAAGGTCATTTCATATTATTATAACATTGTCTTTACCTGAAATTACACTAATTACCTCTAATCGCGATTAAAAACATAAGGGTAACTATTCACCAAAAAAATTATTATAATCCCATTGAACCACATTTTACATTGTAATGACAACCATGTATGTCGTATTGTTGAAATTCAAAGCACAAAAGTGGTAATGTTTCATTTAAACGAAAAAACAGTTTTTAAACTACCACTTAGTGGTTTCACTATTCATCAAAAATTGATGTTTTTCAGAAAAATACCAAACATTTACCCTAAGATATATTTGATATTAAAAATTCAAAAATGATGTCTATTTTACAAAATTCAAAACATATAATTTTCATTAATTAATTTAATAATTAATTCCCGCTGTCAAAACAAATAGAGTGTTTTTAAGAAACAATATCTATTAAAATATTGACACTAGTTTAAGTCCAATTTCAAAGTGAAATTAATTCCAATGACCACTATTGGATTAAATGGTAAAAATATATTCTAATTTCAATTTATAAACAATTAAAAATATAATCTAATCATATAAATAAATTATATTAAAAAGTAGTTTTGAATTAAAATACAACATTTTTCACTATTCATTAAAAAAATGAACTTTATCGGAAAAATACCAAAAACTTACACAAAGTAAATTTTGATGCCCCGATTCTAAAGAAGAATGTTATTTTGTCAAATATAACAGATAAAATTGTTAAAAAGTGTATTTAAAAGAGGTTCGACATCAAAAGGCGGTTAATCGACATTTTAAAGAATATTAGAATGTTTACGCTTAAAATTGGATTTATTCTCATTTTTAATCCTCAAACATTTATTGTAAAAAGTAAAAATATTTGAAAAACATATATAATCATTTTTTAGTTAGTTTTGTTCATTCCCGCCATTACAACGGCTAGGCGTTAACTACCATTTAAAATAATATTATTTTATTATTAGAGTGCAAGGTAAGATTCCCAAGAAACTCGATGTTGCGTATTGAGTACGCCATCGAAAATAGCGTTCCCATTAAAGTAATACTAATATTTTATTTACAAATATGGATAAATGTGAAAATGTCATATTCTTTATTTACCTGGGGTGTTATATCCTTCCCCCCTTTTGGGAATTGTGTCCTCGCAATTTTAAAATTGGGCCTGGAAACTTCATTGAAAATCCCACATTGGAACAAGAGTCAGTAAAAAAATCACTTTAAAATAAAGAAAGTGAAGTAAAAAGGTCACCAATGTTAACCCATACTAGGATTCCATGTAGGAAAACATGGATATGGAGGAAAAAACAAAGGGTCATGTTCTGAGGGAGAGTGATAGAAAACATGTTTAGGAGAAAGTTGACCACAAGAAAATCACATACTTGTGGTGGGTTAAATGGTATTCGATTCCCCGTAGGAAAAGTTAATAGACAACATTTTTGTTTTAAGTTACTTTTCATTGAGGAATTTATTTTTGATCTTAAGGAAATATACTTACATGTCATTGTTTCCCTCATAATTCGGGGATGACCTCCTGGATGGGAGATTCAAACATTCCGATCGGTTTCTAACGGGTTTGTTCGTAGAACCAGAAACATCCAATGATTCCAAATCCATTTGGACCTACTTTCCAAAGGTAGGCGCTCATTAGCTTGTGGACTGATGAGGATTAGTAATTTTCATTGGTCGAGAGGATGGGAGGTCGGACTCATCACACCTTTTTGAGGGGAATTATTGTCTATTCCAGGACTCTATTTATAGATTTAACTTAAGTTCGTGAATCCTTATTATATTACCAAGTATAAAATGAGCTTTCCTTCAGTTTAACAATCAATGATTAAATATGTAAAAAATTTAGAGATTCTTTTCTATGTATTCGAGGTTCTTTATTGATAGAGAATCATCTATATCTATTTAGACATTCTTGGTCAATGGTATCCTTAAAAATATTTATATAAAAGTATCTTGGTCATTAGGATGACTAGGCTAGTTTTAAAGCCACTTAGTGGGGCACTTGAAGTTTATTGTCATTCAGAAAGACATGAATTATTTCAAAGTTGGGATCGAACCCATAAATGGGCTACCTACGTATCCTTTGTTTTGGAAAAGGAATCTGAACCCACGTAGTTCGAATAAGGGAGTATGATGTTTATGATTGATGGCTCAAAGAAGGATGTCACAATTACTTTTACACTCTAAGCTCACGTGAGTCATGCTCGGTGTGAGAAACAAGAGGTATTGGTAAAAATTAGACAATTGTTCCATAAAAGATGCAATCATAAGAAATAATGTGGGGCTTATGTATGTATGACTCCCCAGATAAATGAAGTTTAGGATTTACTTTAAGGAGAAAATCCAGGAACATGGTCCATAAAGGTATATGTGCTTTATGGAGATTTGAATACTCTAACTTGGGACTTATTCCTGAAAAGGAAACCCAAATTAAGAGAGGATTGATAATTGGGTTTTACTCCTGAGAAGGAATCCTAGATTAAATGTAAATTAGGACTGGTTAAAGATAATTTAAGGGACTTGGGGCTTATTCCTGAAAAGGAAGCCCAAGATTTATGACTGGGACTTACTCTTGAAAAGGAGGCCCAGGTTAAGGGATTTATGACTGGGACTTATTCCTGGAAAGGAAGACCAGGTTAAGGAAAGAGGTTTGGGGCTTACTCCTGAGGAGGATGCCCATATTTGAGACTGGGGCTTACTCCTGAAAAGGAAGCCCAAATTAGAGGATCTGGGGCTTACTCCTAAGAAGGATGCCTAAAAATTAAGGGACTTGGGGCTTACTCCTAAAGAGGATGCCCATAATTATGACTGGGACTTATTCCTGAAAAGGAGGCACAAGTTAGGGGACATGGGGCACACTCCTGAAAAGGAAGCCCAAGATTATGACTGGGACTTATTCCTGAAAAGGAGACCCAGGTTAAGGGATTAAGGTTTGGGGCTTACTCCTGAGGAGGATTCCCAGATTTGGGAATTTTAAGAATTTGGGGCTTACTCCTGAGGAGGATGCCCATATTTAAGACTTATAACCGGGGATTATTCCTGAAAAGAAGACCCCAGTTAAGGATTATCTAATCTTACAGGATGAGGTTGAATGAATGAACTCTCAATATTTAGTGACATAAAGATATGTAAATCACTAGGTTTTGAGAGATATTCCACCGAATTCCTTTCAGATAAGGAAGTCAAATCAAGAAGTCAAGCCATAAATGGATTTGGAGAGTGTCTTAAAGACTGAATCTTGAAAATAAAAGGTGTAATGGCTTAAGAGGGGTGAAATGGGCAAGAAAGGCACCCAAAAAGTAAGGGGCACGCAAGTCTTTGTAGGCGCGTAGGTACTGCGGTGGCGTGCAAGTATTGGTCGCGCAGGTATACCTGCACGACATGGTGGGTACCTATGGGATATTAAACCAGCATTTGAAATAATTGAGAGAATCTTCATTAAGGCCTTTAGAATCCTCTTTAGGTTCTTCCAAAAAAGGGACGCGCAAGTTCTATCGAAGGAGTAAGGCGGCGCGGAAGTGTGACCACTTCCCTTTAAGGGCTGACCACTCAGGCGCGCAAGTGTTGATGAGTTTCAACACTTAGGCCTTACTCCCTCTCTTTAGATCTTCCATTCTAGGTAAGAAATTACCATAGAAGTGTTCCAGAAGCTTTGAGAAGAGACTTGGGCGTCGGGAGCTTCAATCCGAGTTTCTGGAAAAATATCCTCTCGAATGGGGGGCCCACAGGGTCTATTTATAGGCAGGAGAAGACCCTGGGCGGTTACCGGGCGGTTATCACTTATGTCGCACAAGTAACTTGAGCAATTTGGGCGTCGCGCAAGTGGACTTGCGTGATAGTGATATAACTTGCACGGCACTGGTGTGTTTGATCCTTTGTTCATGCCTTTGTCGAATTTTGATATTTTCTTCAAAGGTTGAATCACTTTGAGCTCAGATATTCCCCTTTTCTGATCTTTATATTCTGTGATGAAAGGAGCGTCAACAAAAGTCCCCCCTCAAAGTTGGATCCGGAAAGAAATATAGGATTTGAATCTGAGGAAATCGAATACATCCAAAGGAAAAGGGGGCACGCAAGTCTTTAGGGAACAGAGGGCGTCGCGAAAGTTTGCGTCGCGCAGGCTTTGAGCGCACTCTGTACGGCGCGCAGATAGGCTTCCTAGCCTATAAAGACACAGCTTTGGCCACGTATAGCATCTGATCCCGAATTTCTCGATCTCTTTCCGCTCAAGCTATCTTCGCCGCGCAAGTCTCTTTTTACACTGTTTCCTCGCTGCCGTACTACTCTCAAGGTAATAGCACTTGCGCAGTGATACATGCGCGACAAAAACTTGCGCGGCATATGTAACACTTGCGCGACATCTCCATACTTGCGCGCCTTAATGCCTTTATCCATTTTTTGATTTCTTTCACAAAGTATGTGGAAAATAAATCCATTTATGAATTAATTTATTCAACTTTTGTGCAGAATTAATGGCTCTTAGTGTAACAGCCCGAGATTTTATGAAAAATATTCTTTTTTATTTCACTAATGTCTTGTGTTGTACGCTACACCAAAAGGAGCTTGCACAACACGCATCCTTGACTTGCCTTGCATTACACGCAATCGCGACCTTCCTCGATAGCGTGTGTGGTACGTAATACTGAGTTTTACGAAACAATGATATGCTATTAAAATATTATTAAAACTAGCCGTTAGGAATAGTAATAACCACTTTTTAAATTTTAGAAATTTTAGCTCTCAAAATGGACTTCATTTTTGGATTCGGAGTATCGAATTTAGCCTAAGGTGAAATTTTGGTACTTTTCGGATAACTTTCATATTCTGATGAATAGTGAAAATTACTAAATTATAATTAAAAACAACTTTTTTAATCGAAATAATTAATAGTGATAAATCATTAATTTGAGTGGTTTTAAAGTATATTTAGAATATATTTTTTCAATTTAATACAATGTTGGTCATTGGTTGTAATTTCACATTTAAACCAGACATAATCAAGTGTCAATCTTTTGATAGATATTGTTTCTTAAAAACACGCTATTTGTTTTAACAGCGGGATTTAATTATAAAATTAATTAATGCACCTTCTATGTTATGAATTTGGTAAAATAGACTTCATTTTTAAATTCGGAATATGAAATATAGCTTAGGATGAAATTTTGGCATTGTTCTGAAAAACATCAATTTTTGATGAATAGTGAAACTACTAAGTGGTAGTTAAAAAACTGAATTTTTCATAAAACTTAATTTTACCGCTTCTGTGAATGGAATTTCAAAAATCTGAGAGACACGGTTAATATCAAGGACTAAAACGTGGTTCAATGAGATGAAAATAATTTTTGGTGAATAGTAACTTTTTACTTCTTTTACCGCGGTTAATAGTAAATAGGGTAACTAAGGGTAAATATGATATTAATATTACCCTAACACATGTCCTAATTCCATTGGACAAGTGTAATTCGACCAAAAACAAGCTTAGGAATAAAATATGACCATTTAGGCCCACTTGGATTAGATTAGGACATTTATTATTATTTAATTCAAAGAAGAGTTAAAAGAGTTAAAATCAAAGTTTATTCACTAAAACATTTTTAATATGGGGTTATACATAAGATAAATTCGACTATAAATATTAATTAGAAAGCTAAAAAGATTTCCTATATAATGATATTTTATTTATAATTTTTAGACTTTAAATAAATTAATTTATTTATGACACAACGATGATGCAGTAATTACCCTTTTAAGGAAATATTAACATAATTGATGTTATAAATACTCAAATGAATGTAATTTGAGACTTGTTATGAATTCCACTAATTTTATAGGTTACTATGATATATTATTGTTGATTTAATCAACTTGGTTCGAACATATAATTCTGTTATGACTTTCACAAAAATCATATATCAAATAGTGTCAAAATTGACACAAAATAGTTTTTAAATCAAATATTATATTATTAATTGTTATTTTATTCCTAAAAATCTAAGGTTCTGCCAAATGACTTAGGTAAGGATATATGTATTAATAATATACAATTTGGGGTTCTTTTGGCATGTTATAGTAAGTTTATTAACCATATAATGTAAGAAAACAAAAATACATGGTAAAAGTTAAATTATTTTACTTAGAGTTAAATCTAACTAATAAGGTTAAAATAATAACCTAAACTTGTCTAAATCTTATTGGTTGATAGGATTTCGACCCATCCCCACTTTAGATTCGAAATAAGACCCTTTGGAACCATTATAAACCGATTTTTACTTTAATATAAAATAATATTTTGAGATATTCCTAAGGTGCCCCTCTCCTCCCTTATAAAAGGGCACCCCCTCCCCCTCCTCCTCACACCAAATTGAGCACTCAAGCTCGGCCAACCCCTGCCAAAATCTCTTCTCCACTTCCCTAGAAACATCCTAGAGGTTCTGGTCTTCCTAAAAGACCAATTGTAGTCCCTAAGAGGAGGTCTCCAAAAGGCGCTTCAAAGAAGAGGAGGTTCAGACACTTACAAAGCAAGTCGGACCTAAGGTAAGGGAAATATCACAATCTCATTTTTATCCGAGATTGTTTATTCGTAAGTATTTACTGGGGTGTATTTTATCATCTACATCCATGTTTCATCAATATGTAATATTATTTCCATCCACCTACAATTGTTTAAATCCATTTTTACCCTTCGGTGAGTTTTTAGTAATATCTATGAAAGGAATCTTTTGTCATACGAGGTACTTTTTGACTTTTCCGACAAAAGTACGAAGAATGTTTTTTTTAACTTATACGACATGAATGGATTTTTAAAACATTGTTTCCTAGAAGCTTCCTTTACAAGTTTTCAAGTTTATTTTTAATCAACTTCTTTTATTTTAAAGTTGTATGACATGTTATCAAAGGAAAAATGTTTTTGAAGAAGAAAGGATATTTTCCTCAAGAATAGAGTTTAAGTGTTTTATCAAAATTATTTTCCATCTAAGATAATAAAGGGTTCTATTTTTATCCCTATTATTACATGGATTTTATTATGTTGTGATGGAAATATTTTTATGAATTCCTTTATCTTATATGAATTGTTTTATGATGTCATGTTGTTTAAGAATACCATTTTTATTACATGGGTTACGCTATGATGTATGGTTTATGATCATGTGGCACACATAAGAAAGGATTCATTATAAGATGGGTGGGACCTATATCTCCCTCCAATGCATTGGGTAAAGATTTTATATCTCATGAGATAGACATGGCTGGAACGGAAGGTTATTTCGGTTCAGTGATACAGGATTGAAACGAGGAGTGAACTCGGTACAGAAAGGGACTTTGTCCACTAAGATAGTCTTGGCAATGAGTCATGACTAACAAGAAATAATTTTCCATGATTATGTGTGCATGCCACAAAGTTTCAAGTTTCATGTTATGATTATGGGGATCTCATTTTCACTTCTATGATTTATCCCATGTTATGATATTATGAGCTCTTTTGCAGGTTAAGATTTCCAAAAGCTATGTTCTTATGTATATGATGTGATTGATATTTCTTTTGTTTACCCTTACTGAGCATTTGAGCTCACCCTTTTATGTTTTCTTTTCCCCAGGATATAAAGAAAGGTTTTTAGGTAAAAAAAAGGGAAGATCTATATGGGAGATATTGAAGATCTTTCCCCACGATTAGAAGATTACGTTCCGAGTTTCCAAAGACACTAAACTATTACGATCCTTGTGTGTGTGTTTTTGTTATGTACTAAGTATTCCGCAAAAGTAATGTAATGTCCATGTACGATAAGCTTCGGGTCTCTACAGTTGGTATCATAGGAAAGGTTTAGTCAACCTTTGGAAACTAGGATGCGAAAACGTTAGTGTGATCCCTAGAGATATTTCTAAGGTATGTCTAGGGATGTCCCTGGGGATAAGTATACGTATAGGTTATAGTAATAGAATTATGCTAACGATCATAGAATTAAACCTAAGATGTTGGATATTGAAGGTACTCCCCCTTTATTATGTTGTTTTCCCTAGCATGATTTTTGCCTCTCACACTATTCTTTTTGGGTTTTAGATGATGGCTGGAACCCGAAGGAACCGTGTTGATCAATGCAATGGACAATGCAATGATTTCCCTCCTGAACAAACAAATGTTATGGGAGATGGAGTGCAAAATCTTATTGCTATACTTACACAAGCTATGAATCATTCTGGACTTCCAAATGAGCAGAGAAGGGAACAATATTCTATTGAGTCCTTCATGAGGCAACGTCCACCTTCTTTCAGTGGGTCTTCTGATCCACTTGTGGCTGAACAATGGATTAGTACTACTGAAAAGATATTTTCAGTTCTTCAATGTTCGGAACATGATAAAGTCATCTTAGCAGTATATCGTTTGGAAGGTGAAGCTGATCAATGGTGGAATCTTATCAAGAATACGAGGCCAAGAGATGAAATTGAGTCCATGGAATGGGACGAGTTCAAGAACTTGTTTTTCAGTAAGTACTTCCCTCGTATTCTTCAAACAAAGATGAAGAAAGAGTTTCTTATACTGAAGCAAAGGGACGATGAATCTGTTGGTACCTATGAAGCAAATTTTACAAGACTTGCAAGGTATGCTTCTGGTATTATCATCCAACCTGAAGGTAAAGTTGATCGATTTTTCAGTGGCTTAATACAAAGTCTTCGAAGGGCATTAGCTATAAGAGACTTCAGTAGCTATGAAGAAATTGTGCGTTGTGCTATCAAGGTAGAAATGGAAGTTGGTGTTACATATCCATCTCATGGTTTTGACAAGAAACGAAAGATGGAGTTCAAGGAGAAATCTCAGAATAATGGTGAAAAGAAGATGAATGTTTCCTTATGCACAAAGTGTGGAAAGAAGCATGGTGGAGATTGTCTTAAAGGGACTAGAAAATGTTTTAAGTGTGGAAAAGAAGGTCATAGAGCAGCTGAGTGTCGAAGTAATGGAAAAAGGGTTTCTAATGATGTGAATAAAGCAAACACTGCAGAGAACGCACCACCAACACTTCAATGCTTCAAGTGCAAGGAAATGGGGCATTATGCTAATAATTGCCCCAATCCAAGGGTTAGTGATGATCAACATGAGCAACCACTGAAGGCAAAGGACAAAGGGAAATCACATGCGATCACTATTGGCAATATTAAATATGACAACGATGTGGTGGAATGATTAAGTGTTTATGTAATGGGATTCCAAAATAATGTTGTATCATTGAGTATTGCAATATTTATTGATGTGGTATTCAAAGTGATTGAGATATTTTTTGGAAATAAGATGATATGCGCATAATGAAGACGAGAAAATGAAATGTTTAATAGTATTCATGAGCTCATGATTGATATAAGGACTAAGTGATATCATGGTTTGAGTATATAGAATTTTGAGGATTTTGGTATGTGGAAAGTGTTAACTTTTAACTGCACTCATGTTTTCACTAAGGTATTCAAGAGAATACATGATTAAGGACTTTGAATGTTTGGAATGTGACCAACAAGACATATCTTATGATATGTGGGGATCAACGACAGTATTAAATCTCTGGTAATCGTTGTCACTATATTATGAGAGTGGACTGCAGTATTATGTATAAGCCTAAAGATTAGACTGTATTATGTTGGACATAAGTTAGTATTGTTTAAGGATAGAAGATTTTCAATATTATTGATGGGATGTTATAGTAACGTAGTTTTAGAAAAAGGACATCCTGCAGGACGGGCGACAGCCCATCGCGTCGGACAAGGCTGTAGGAATCGAACCCACAACCGAAGTGTGACTGGCCTTTATCGCCTACCACTGACCTACAGGAAGTCCCTGTTTAGTAGAAACTAGTTTTATTATATTAAGCAGTATGATATATGAAGTATAAGTCCATTTTAGGAACTATATATGATTAATCTCACTATAGATCGACTTATGTATATAATTTTGCTAACCTTTTGAGACAGATGGAATGACCCGTCATTCTATCACATGATCTGCTAACACTTCACGAATAACAAATTCAACTTCATTTATTTAAGAGATGAAGTGGAAATTGTTAAAGGCACGAACAACAGTGAGACTGTACCAAAATAAAGTAAGTATTTATTCTAATTCAAATTCTTTAACTTTAGGGAAATGATCTTGAAAACCAAAAAATGTTGTCCTAGTTCTCTTATACCTGATGAATCAGATGGTACCTTAGATCGTCACAAATTTATGGATTTGTGATTACTGGCTTTTCCATAGTCATGTTCTCTACCACTCTCCATCAGAACATGATGGTTAGATTTCTCTTCCATATCCATATTTTTACCTATGTGGAAACCCAGTGATTAGTTTATTTGGGTAATCGTTACATTTCATACTTTAGTTTTTAAAGCCAAGTTTTGGTATTCCTTTTTACGATGTGGGTTTCTATTAAAGAAACTTTCGAATAGTAAACCATTTATAACCCCGACGAATTTCGAGGGCGAAATTCATTTTAAGGGGGGTAGAATGTAACAGCCCGAGATTTTATGAAAAATATTCTTTTTTATTTCACTAATGTCTTGTGTTGTACGCTACACCAAAAGGAGCTTGCACAACACGCATCCTTGACTTGCCTTGCATTACACGCAATCGCGACCTTCCTCGATAGCGTGTGTGGTACGTAATACTGAGTTTTACGAAACAATGATATGCTATTAAAATATTATTAAAACTAGCCGTTAGGAATAGTAATAACCACTTTTTAAATTTTAGAAATTTTAGCTCTCAAAATGGACTTCATTTTTGGATTCGGAGTATCGAATTTAGCCTAAGGTGAAATTTTGGTACTTTTCGGATAACTTTCATATTCTGATGAATAGTGAAAATTACTAAATTATAATTAAAAACAAATTTTTTAATCGAAATAATTAATAGTGATAAATCATTAATTTGAGTGGTTTTAAAGTATATTTAGAATATATTTTTTCAATTTAATACAATTTTGGTCATTGGTTGTAATTTCACATTTAAACCAGACATAATCAAGTGTCAATCTTTTGATAGATATTGTTTCTTAAAAACACGCTATTTGTTTTAACAGCGGGATTTAATTATAAAATTAATTAATGCACCTTCTATGTTATGAATTTGGTAAAATAGACTTCATTTCTGAATTCGGAATATGAAATATAGCTTAGGATGAAATTTTCGCATTGTTCTGAAAAACATCAATTTTTGATGAATAGTGAAACTACTAAGTGGTAGTTAAAAAACTGAATTTTTCATAAAACTTAATTTTACCGCTTCTGTGAATGGAATTTCAAAAATCTGAGAGACACGGTTAATATCAAGGACTAAAATGTGGTTCAATGAGATGAAAATAATTTTTGGTGAATAGTAACTTTTTACTTCTTTTACCGCGGTTAATAGTAAATAGGGTAACTAAGGGTAAATATGATATTACTATTACCCTAACACATGTCCTAATTCCATTGGACAAGTGTAATTCGACCAAAAACAATCTTAGGAATAAAATATGACCATTTAGGCCCACTTGGATTAGATTAGGACATTTATTATTATTTAATTCAAAGAAGAGTTAAAAGAGTTAAAATCAAAGTTTATTCACTAAAACATTTTTAATATGGGGTTATACATAAGATAAATTCGACTATAAATATTAATTAGAAAGCTAAAAAGATTTTCTATATAATTATATTTTATTTTTAATTTTTAGACTTTAAATAAATTAATTTATTTATGACACAACGATGATGCAGTAATTACCCTTTTAAGGAAATATTAACATAATTGATGTTATAAATACTCAAATGAATGTAATTTGAGACTTTTTATGAATTCCACTAATTTTATAGGTTACTATGATATATTAGTGTTGATTTAATAAACTTGTTTCGAACATATAATTCTGTTATGACTTTCACAAAAATCATATATCAAATAGTGTCAAAATTGACACAAAATAGTTTTTAAATCAAATATCATATTATTAATTGTTATTTTATTCCTAAAAATCTAAGGTTCGGCCAAATGACTTAGATAAGGATATATGTATTAATAATATACAATTTGGGGTTCTTTTGGCATGTTATAGTAAGTTTATTAACCATATAATGTAAGAAAACAAAAAGACATGGTAAAAGTTAAATTATTTAACTTAGAGTTAAATCTAACTGATAAGGTTAAAATAATAACCTAAACTTGTCTAAATATTATTGGTTGATAGGATTTCGACCCATACCCACTTTAGCTTCGAAATAAGACCCTTTGGAACCATTATAAACCGATTTTTACTTTAATATAAAATAATATTTTGAGATATTCCTAAGGTGCCCCTCTCCTCCCTTATAAAAGGGCACCTCCTCCCCCTCCTCCTCACACCAAATTGAGCACTCAAGCTCGGCCAACCCCTGCCAAAATCTCTTCTCCACTTCCCTAGAAACATCCTAGAGGTTCTGGTCTTCCTCAAAGACCAATTTTAGTTCCCTAAGAGGAGGTCTCCAAAAGGCGCTTCAAAGAAGAGGAGGTTCGGACACTTACAAAGCAAGTCGGACCTAAGGTAAGGGAAATATCACAATCTCATTTTTATCCGAGATTGTTTATTCGTAAATATTTTCTGGGGTGTATTTTATCATCCACATCCATGTTTCATCAATATGTAATATTATTTCCATCCACCTACAATTGTTTAAAACCATTTATACCCTTCGGTGAGTTTTTAGTAATATCTATGAAAGGAATCTTTTCTCATACGAGGTACTTTTTGACTCTTCCGACAAAAGTACGAAGAATGTTTTTTTAACTTATACGGCATGAATGGATTTTTAAAACATTGTTTCCTAGAAGCTTCCTTTACAAGTTTTCAAGTTTATTTTTAATCAACTTCTTTTATTTTAAAGTTGTATGACATGTTATCAAAGGAAAAATGTTTTTGAAGAAGAAAGGATATTTTCCTCAAGAATGGAGTTTAAGTGTTTTATCAAAATTATTTTCCATCTAAGACAATAAAGGGTTCTATTTTTATCCCTATTATTACATGGATTTGATTATGTTGTGATGGAAATATTTTTATGAATTCCTTTATCTTATATGAATTGTTTTATGATGTCATGTTGTTTAAGAATCCCATTTTAATTACATGGGTTACGCTATGATGTATGGTTTAGGATCATGTGGCACACATAAGAAAGGATTCATTATAAGATGGGTGGGACCTATATCTCCCTCCAATGCATTGGGTAAAGATTTTATATCTCATGAGATAGACATGGCTGGAACGGAAGGTTATTTCGGTTCAGTGATACAGGACTGAAACGAGGAGTGAACTCGGTTCAGAAAGGGACTTTGTCCACTAAGATAGTCTTGGCAATGAGTCATGACTAACAAGAAATGATTTTCCATGATTATGTGTGCATGCCACAAAGTTTCAAGTTTCATGTTATGATTATGGGGATCTCATTTTCACTTCTATGATTTATCCCATGTTATGATATTATGAGCTCTTTTGAAGGTTAAGATTTCCAAAAGCTATGTTCTTATGTATATGATGTGATTGATATTTCCTTTGTTTACCCTTACTGAGCATTTGAGCTCACCCTTTTATGTTTTCTTTTCCCCAGGATATAAAGAAAGGTTTTTAGGTAAAAAAAAAGGGAAGATCTTTATGGGAGATATTGAAGATCTTTCCCCACGATTAGAAGATTACGTTCCGAGTTTCCAAAGATACTAAACTATTACGATCCTTGTGTGTGTGTTTTTGTTATGTACTAAGTATTCCGCAAAAGTAATGTAATGTCCATGTACGATAAGCTTCGGGTCTCTACAGTTAGACCCAGATTAATTGATGAACTGGCTAGAAAGCGGATAGATGATATGATGAGCATCGTTGGCCATGATTATTATATTGTCAAAGATAGCAATATTACGAATTTGGATAAGTATCTGAAGATATACCATCTAAAATTTCCTCAAAGCACTTATCTACCTTTGTATGGCTATGGTCATCTACAAGAAGTCACTATTCCAGAAGTAAATAATTATCTTCCATTTTCATGGTTTCAGAATTATATCATATTTTCTTCAACAAATATCTCAGGTGGAGGAGTATTTATAAATGATGGAACAGTGGAGAAGGCCTATGTGATGCATCATAGCCCTTGCACAGCAGATCTGAAAAAACATACACCTGAGTTTCAACCACATTGTCATCCTTCGATCTTCCGAAATGCTCAGATAGATCAATCCAAAGGCTGAAGAAAAGTTGGGACTTCCGTCCTGGGGGAGGTGTGAAGCCAACTTGGATGTGGGCATACTGGGTGCGACAGACCTGCACAGAGTTTATTGAGGATCTGAAGAGAGCTTCAATATACGAAGCTGTCTGGGTTGGGCAAACATATGTTTACAGACATGATAACTTCGTGCCAGAGATACTCAGCCACTGGAGCCCAGCAACTAATTCTTTCCATCTGACTCATGGAGAAGTAGGTATTAGTTTATGGGATGTCCACAAGATCTCAGGGGATCCAATTTTGGGCGATATGTATGATGAATTCATTCCTCCCAAGGTGACTTGGAATGATTCAGAGAAGAATCCTGCTTTAGCTCGAGAATTGTTTAAGATCTTCCACAGGCTCAAGAGTTCAGAGACCTCATGGACTCATTTTAGAAAAGATATTCATCCGGAAGAATGGATGAATGTGTTTCTTATTGAGAAGAAAGAGATGGAGCAAAAAAAAAGGATCCAAGAAAAATAAATCCAAGGATACCAGGCCCAAACGTCCTACCACCTGTCCAAAACCTGAGAAGAGAGGAGCTCCTGGCACATTCTGGCCAACTCTAGAAGCAGGAGAGTTTGAAAAGTGGGGATATGAAGTAAATCAATGATTTCCAAAAAAAACTCGTCTGGCGGGTTTCTTGGAAATGTGGCTCAGTGTTTATCTCTTGCCGGTCAGGGATTCGAAGGGAGGCATTAGGCCAAGGACCTTCGTCATTGCGGAAAAGTTGGCTGAGGGAAAAATGGTTGGGTTAGCTACCCCCATTTTAGCAAAGATTCACAGGAGTTTACTTCATTTCTTCATGGGTAAATCTCCTTTAAGAATAGTGGGACCATTCTAGGTATTGTGGGGATGGATCGCCACTCACTTCTGGACTTACAATATACAGAATGGATTACAAATTCCTAGAATCTCCTTCAGACCGTCAGTGCAAGAATTCTCTGTAATTGCTCCATTAGATGTTAATGGTTATGACATAAAAGTGAGGTTGAGCATGTTTAAGGAATTCAACTTCTTTCCCTATGGATGTTCTCCATCCGGGCAGTTTGTTGATGATGGGACATCCCATTTGGATTTAAGGGCATACATGCTTGCTTGCAGGGATGGTGTGTTAATATCCAGGATTGATGGAGAGATCATATGTGAGGCCTATGATCCATATAGATTTGCACACCAATTCAAATGTCTGCAACAGATTGTTGTATCCTGTCCGGTACATGTCAGGTTAGAGCAACATCCGATGGTTGCTCGAAAAATATGGTTGCTGACATCAAGAGAGAGGACTGGGGAAATATTTGATCTACCAGTTGAAAAAGCGGCACATAATTGGACTATATATTATGCCGAACAATGGATAGCATCATACCCCAAAGGGATATTGAATCACCCATTATATCAAGTGGGAAAGAGGAAGAGGACTATAGAGAAAGAAACCCTTCCTCATGAAGGTGATGCTTCCTCACCTAAAATTGGTTCAACAGACTCCTCTTCTAGAACTGATTCACCGGATTATCATGATGGGGATGATGAGGCACAACCGGCAACAAAGCGGTTTCGTACCCGATATAATCCTCCGGCCAGAATTAAAAGACCCACTCCATCAACTCCTGGTGAGTTGTTTTATTGTAGTAATTTTAATCACTGCTACTTCATAAAGCAATATGTCTTACTTTCTTATTCTCTATCTGTAGCTGTAGGATCTGGGAAGAAATTAAAGTCAAAAATTGTAGGACCTTCCTCACAGACTTCATATCTAAGACGAGAGGCTGTTCAGCTATGGCAGGGCTTATACTGTGGTACTGAGACCGCCTGGCTGGATTTGTGTGAGGGCCTACAACTTCCTAGAATAGTAAATCTTATGGCTTCTAAAAATCGTCAATACGAAGATAACCCCAATGAAGTGCGAGCTTACATCAGAGAGCTGGAAATGCTCATATATGCCACTAATGACTCTGTTCCTATCACTAGGCAGGTGAATGAAATGATTGATCGTGGCGCCACGGAGGGGGCTGGTGGTTCTGGAGATGAAGAATGGCAAGAGTACGTGGCTCCTGAAGATTTAAGTTTTCTTTCTTTATTTGCTTCGCAACTTGATTTCAGTTGAAGCTTTGTTACTTAAGGAAGTTATTTTCTTCATATCGCAGCTTGCAAAGAAAGGAACTGGGGTTCCTTCGCCACAGTATAGACCTGGTGGTACTACTATCGGGGTTGTTTCTGATTCTCCTCACGAACCAGGCGAGATATCTCCAGGCCAGCAGGCCATGAATGAGGCGCTGGACATAGCCTTCCATGAGCCAATCCATGAGCCTATAAGGGAGACTACTGATACTCCAAAAAAACAAAAGAAGAAAAGGCAACAAAGGAGGAAATCTACAAATAAAAACTTTATTAGCAGCGGTAAGTCCTTCAAACAATCACGAGTTTATACCCATAATCACATGGCTACTCATATTTCTGAGGATTGCAGGGGCTTCTTCAATTTCCCCGTTGAGGGAAGGGACTGATCCTCCTTCAAAGGCCGTGGAGGGTGCTATAGAACAATCACAGACCCAAGCTGACTTGGCTGTTCTGGGATAAGAGCTAGCATCCATTCCCAGTATCCCTCCTGCTGCTAAAGATGCTGTCCAGGATCAGGGGTTGCCGGACGTAAGTCAGCAAGAAGATGTAGAAAATGCTCCCACTGGTGAGACTAACCAGGATTCTGAAATATCATTGGATGAAATGATGAATCAAGGAATGACTTCCGAAGAATTTTATGATCATGCTAAGTTTTCATGTGATTTAGAAGACCTTGGGCGTGAGTTCTACCCTTCACCCATTTTTTTTAAAAAAATTTACACTTCTAACTATGAATGAAAACAATATGCAATTTCTTCTGTAGAAGCTTCCGAACTGCCAATGCCTGAAGAGGGTGTGGACATTGATATCAACCCTACCATTGAAAAAACATTATCTCAAGTAGAGCTAAACCCATTAAACCCTCCTTATAACCATCTTGAAAATCCTGTTGAGACCGGGAAAGATGGGGAGAAGTTTTCTGAGGTTGCTGAACCATCCTTGGGTAAGGGATATCAATATTTGTGATTGTACTTTATTCGCAAGACAATATATTCTTTTTTTATCCTTTGAAGCTAACTAAATCATTCAATTAATCATGCAGGGCCATCAACTGCAATGACTAGATCCAGAGGTGAGGCCTCAGCCTCTGCCTCAACAGGAATTGAATGTGAAGAAGCGCAAATCAGGGGGGGAAAGTAGGACATGGCACTTCTTTAAGTGCATTAATTCCAGATTACATGCCCCCCTCCGACGATGATGTTGAATCAGATCCAGAGATGCATAAAGCGTTCAGATTTTCACAACGTAAGGCATGGAACAACATATGGAACATCATATCCGGGGTTCCTTTAGAAGAGATACCATAAAAAATTCCTCGACTGTCATCCCAATTTGTTATACTAGGACTTGGTGGTTTTGGATATGAAAAGATCCACGGCACGGTGAAACAGATCATTTTCAGGAGGGAGAAGGCGCAAAAAAGTCACGAAGATTTGATCAGAGTGAAAATGTCAGTCAACATAGGTGAATTTGAGGATGCGATATCCCAAGATGAAGCTGATTTTGCTGCCAAGATGAAGGAGCTGAAGCATAAAATCAAAGAAAAAGTCATTCAGCAGGTGAAACTCCATCAACAGTTAGATGCTGTTATTGGGGAACTTGATCATCTTAATAAATCATTGGATGAAACTCATATGAATGGCATGAAAGCCATCGCAGATGCTAAGAAGGCACTTCATCAAGCTGAAAAGAGTGAAGCTGGTCAAGTGCACGAGCTTCAATTAACTGCTGAAAAATCTTAGGATTCCATAAATCAAATGAAGAGTTATGTTGAAAGCCTCTTGTAATTCTTGAAAAAGAGAAGAGACTCCAGTCTGTGGATGTCCTTCTAACTCTTGTGTATCAATGAAAAACACTTTCATCTTCAATCATTTGTACCTGCATTCTTTCACTACCTGCTTCAAATTTACTTAAACCAATGGTCCTAGTAAGCATAGTTTGATTTTTACTAGGATTATTACAAATAACCCTACAAACTTTGAACCTTTTAATTGCTCAATATTACCTAAATCATACAAAAATGTATATTTAGTGAGCTGGAACATGACTTTTATTAAGATTTCCTTTGTCTTTTTTGGGCAGTTTAAAGTCATGCATGCTGGACATAAAGGGGCTAATGTTTAAGGTCGAAATAGCTTTGAGAAAAATGGATTAAAATTAATTCAATTCCTTGACAATTTATCTGAAAACATATTACCATACTCAAGTATGAGAGAAAATATGTAAACTATGGCTTAAGAATATTTGAATCTGAGGAATGATATGAAAAAGAGCTAAAAGGCATTAGAAGAAGTAGTTTCCAAGAATGAAGTTACTATTATTTAACAAAACCCGTTAGGGGGTTGAATTATGCAGGGCCACCTAAGGGCATTGGCTGCATAGTTAAATAAAATAGTATCTTTTGGCTAACAAGTCTATTATGTAGACTGTTTATGCAAGGACATCTATGGGCACGTGCTGCATAGTCAGGCAAAAAGAACTCTCAGAAATTTACTTTCCTAGTGCTAAAAGCCAGTGAAAGTTTATGGAGATTCAAATCTTCCAAAGTATAGAGTTTTCTTTATGGAAAGAGGTACTTGAATATGGAAAAGATATTTCCAAACAAGATTATCGAAGAACTGGATGAATATTACTCCTACGAAGGTCTGACCCAAACGTAGGGAAGGAGAATATAAGCCATAGACGTGAATACTTTCAGATCTTGAAAAAGGATATGAGACAAATATGTTAAGGATGGCTATTTTTTGCGAATCCCTACATAATGTCGTTTAAGACAAATAAGGACAAAAGAGGCATTCTTCCCAAGAATGAAGTTACCAATATCTGACAAACCCGTTAGGGGGTTGAATTATGCAGGTCCACCTAAGGGCATTGGCTGCATAGTCAAATAAATAGTATCTTTTGGCTAACAAGTCTGTTATGTGGACTGTTTATGCAAGGCCACTTATGGGCACATACTGCATAGTCAGGCAAAAGAATTCTCAGAAGTTTGACATTTTTGTGACTAAAAGTCATGAAAAGGGTTATGAAGATCTGAAAATATTTAAGGTTAGGATTATAACACATAACGATTGGTATTTTCTAATGTATATAGAGATACATAGGTCAATGATAACCATAATCATGTTGTGGCTGGGTCCTGAATTGAAATTTTGGACTTCACTACGTACCTCATAAAAATGAGAATCAAGCCATACGTAGTTCTTGAAATGCAGTTTAACGTCGTGCAGGACGAAGTTATGAGAGATCTTAGTTTAGGGTCATAGAGTTCAGACCATAATAATGAATACACATTGTGTGTTTTCATGAGGACTTTTCATCCAAGGGACTGAAAGTGAAATTTGGGGTTAGGCCCAAAAGACTTGGGACTGGATTCGAGGGACACTTGAATGTTCCTATGTTTCCCATAAGGATGGGAATCAAGTCCACGTAGTTCTAAAACTACCCTTTGTACAAATTTGGTTCATACATGTGAAGGGTGAAAGGGGACTTCAGTGCAATGATGGTTTAACCCGAGATAAAAAGTTTAGGCATTACCATGTACGCACGTAGTCTTTTGAAATGAAACATGATTGAAAAATAAATATAAATAATGGTTCCCTCTCAAATAAGTAAATCAAAGAGTATTGTAGTTTATTGTCATACCAGAAAAAAAGTGTTGTATAGTTTAACGTCATATAACAAGGGCGAAAGTGAATCAATGTAATGATATTGATTCTAGGGGCAGTTTCACGAATCAACATCATATGAGATGGTGGTGAACCGGTGTGAAGAGATTGTTTTTGGGCTTGAACCCTGGGAGGTTGCCTACATACCCAGCCTGGAAGGCAATTATCAAAGTTCGTGTAGTTCAATTAAAGAATGAATTAATAATCAAGTTGTTCTTGGGGACAAAGACCTAAGAAAATGTTGTTGGGACTTATACATGGTTAGCGGCCCAAAAAGAGAGTGTTACGGTTGAGGTTTTCTCTAACATCACGTGAGTCATACTCGGTGTGAGAAACAAGAGGTAACAACAACCTTAACGATGCATAGTTTAATGTCATGTAGGACATATAAAGGGACTATGCAGATTAAAGTCTTGCAGTTAGGACTATTGGTGTTGCACATTTTAATGTCATGTTGTAGGGACAAAATACAGTTTAATGTCATGTAGGACGTATCAAGGAATTTCTGTACAGTTTAGCGTCATGTAGTTAGGACGATGGGGAAAATACAGTTTAACTTCATGTTGGACAAAAAAGGGGTACTACGCAGTTTAATGTAATGTAGTAAGGACAAAATAACACACCATTTACGTCATATTGGACGCATTTGGGATTTTGTTTTCTACAGTTTAGTGTCATGCTGGACATAAGTACAGTTTTAAGGTCTTACAGGACCTTTGATGATTATGTAGTTTAACGTCTTTCCGGACGTAAGGGACTTTTAAATAGTTTAGGTTCATATGCATGGACCATGGATGGTGCAGTTTAAGGTCATACTGGACCATTGCTGTATAGTTTAAAGTCATACAGGACTTTTTAGGGAATTTTTTCACAGTTTAACGTCGTATGGGACAAAGTTGCAGTTTAAGGTCATACTGGACCATTGCTGTATAGTTTAACGTCATATAGCAAGGATGAACTGGTCCTGCACAGTTTAGTGTCATGTTGCGGGGACAACTTGTGAATACTTTGTATTTTATACAAAATATTTCTTCAAAAATCTGGCATTAGTTGGAGTAGTAATGAGTTCTCCATCCATCGAGATTAATGAATAAGCTCCATTGGAGTAGACCCTATGTATTAAATAAGTTCCTTCCCATTTTGGCTCAATCTTGGGAGGTTTCTTTCCTGGTATCATTGGAGTTCTGAGAACTAATACCAATTCTCCCTGAATGAATGAACGAAGACGAACTTTTTTGTTAAAAGCTCGTGCTATTCGATTCTGATAGATTTCCAAGTGGTGCAAAGTGCACAGTCTTTTCTCATCTAATCGTTCCAATTCATTCAATCGCTTTTGGGATTGCTTATCTGTAGATAACTGATCACAAATGGCTACTCTGAGTGAGGGCAATTGAACTTCAATTGGAAAGTCTGCTTCTGTTCCATATACCAACGAATATGTAATTGACCGCGTTGTATTGCGGGTGGTAGTCCGATAAGCCCATAAAGCATGAAAGAGTTTATCAGGACATGAAATCTTATCTTTATCCACCATCTTTTGCAGTATATTTGAAAGAGTCTTGTTAAAGTCTTCTATTTGGACATTGGCCGCCGCATGATACTGAGATGAATGGTTGGATTTAATTTTGTATTCTTGATACAATTTCTTCACCTTAGAAGAACAGAAGTTGGTGACATTGTCCATCAATATGGTATGAGGGACACCAAATCTAGTAATGATGTTAGACTTGATGAAGCTAAAAATGTATTTAGAACTAACTTCTTTGAGAGGTACTACCTCTGCCCATTTGGAAAAGAAATCAGTAGCAGTAAGAATGTACTTAAACTGCTTGGTCGTAGCTGAAGGGTAAGGTCCCACCACATCCATTCCCCATGTGGCAAATGGCCATGAGTATTTAGATGTATGAAGCAACTCTGGAGGTTGATGAATGAAGTTGGAATGTACTTGACATGAATTACATTTCTTTGTGAAATCAACAAAATCTTGTATCATTGAAGGCCAAAAGTATCCAAGCCTTCGAATTTGATCAGACAATCTATGTCCAGACTGGTGGGCACCATAGACTCCTGCATGCACTTCTTTCATGACAGCCATTGTATCTTCACCATCAATGCATCTGAAGATAACTCCATCAAAACCACGTTTGTAGAGAATTTTCTCTTGGTGGTTTGGGCCATCATAAAGAGTAAAATTGACCACACGTCGCCGAATTTGATCTTTCTCGGCTCTATCAGGTGGAAGTGTTCCATTTTGAAGGTATTCCCTAATAGGTGACATTCATCCTGTAGTATGACCATACGGTTCAAGAATGGGACTAAGTTCATTAATTTCCTCTGTTCTGGCTTGAACATAAGGTGAAATTGCACGACGGTGGGAAATACTGATGGTTGTCTCGTCCCGATTTGGATCTCCTAGAGCTGTGGCTATATTAGCCAGTGCATCAGCTTGAGCATTTTGTGATCTTGGGACATAAGAAAATGTCGGTTCTGAAGGGAATTCCACCATTAACTTTCTGACGTAATCATACAAAGGGATTAATTCTTATTTTCTGATGGCATAATCCCCATTGACTTGTTTGATTACCAGGTCTGAATCACCTTTCACCTTTAAGTGATTCACTTGTGCTTGAAGCGCTAACTCCAAGCCTGTGATAAGAGCTTGGTATTCGGATTCATTATTGGTACCACCTTCCCACAATAAAAAGGAATAAGGTAACAATGCCTTATTTGGAGAAATGAGTACAATTCCTAAACCAACTTTGTTGAATTTAGGATTTTCCATTTTCTTCCCTATTGGACTTCTGGAAGCACCATCAAAATACATTTCCCATGTTTGAGGACACTCTTGAATAGAAAAAACTTCCTCATCAGGGAGTTCGATATCTGAAGAAGTTTCTTCCACTGAAAGATGTTCAGCCAGGAAATCAGCCAGAGCTTGACCCTTTATTGCCTATTGAGATACATACTGAATGTTGAACTGCTGCAAAATAACTGCCCACCTTGCTAGACGTCCTGTAAGCATTGGACGACTAAGGATGAATTTGAGCGGATTATTGCGAGATACCAATTGGACCTCATGATGTTGCAGGTAGTGTCTCAGTTTATGAACTGCAAAGATAATGCCAGGAAGCACTTCTCTATACTTGAATACTGGGTTTCTGCTTCAAGCATAGTTCTACTGAGATAGTAGAGGCTATTTTCATTCCCAACATCATTCTTTTGAGCAAGAAAGGCACCCAATGATCTCTCTAGAGCTGTCACATAGAGGATAAGTGGTCTACCTTCAACAGGTGGCATGAGTACTGGTGGACTCAAGAGGTATTTCTTGAGAACATCAAATTCTTCTTGACATTCTTCAGTCCACTGGTAAGTGACTCCTTTTTTCAATAATTTGGTAAAGGGTAAACTTTTTCCTGCCAAATTGGCGATGAAACACCGAATATAGGCTAAGTGTCCTTGAAGTCCTCTTAATTCTTTCAAATTCTGAGGAGGTGACATACCAAGGATTGAATTGGTCTTCTCAGGATCGACTTCAATACCACGATGGCATACAACAAAGCCAAGGAATTTTCCTGAGGTTACCCCAAAAGCACATTTTAAGGGGTTCATCTTCAAATTATGTTGTCGAAGCTTGTGGAATATGACTTCCAAATCAGCCAAGTGATTAGAACGTTGTTTGGATTTAACCACCAAATTGTCTACATAGCATTCAACAAACTTCCCTAAGAAAGGTTTGAATATACGATGCATGGCGCGTTGATATGTTGCACCTAAATTCTTTAAACCAAAGGGCATCACCCGGTAACAAAACACACCTTGAGGGGCTCTGAAGGCTGTAGATTCCTCATCTTCTGGGGCCATTCGGATCTGATTATATCCGGAATAACCATCCATGAAGGAAAGTACTTCATAGCCAGCCGTCACATCAATTAAGAGTTCTGTAATCGGAACTGGGAAATCATCTTTAGGAAAATACCAATTAAGATCTCTGAAATCGATGCAAACCCTAATTTGTCCGTTATTCTTCTTTACAGGGACAATATTAGCCAACCACTTGGGATACTAAACTTCTCTGATGAAGTTAGCTTTGATCAGCTTATCCACTTCAGCTTCAATTTTGGAAGCATAAGTTGGGTGTGTTCTTCTCGCGGCTTGCTTAAATCCTCGATGTTCTTTTGGTAAACCCAAATAATGAGTAGCAATATCAGGATCAAGCCCAGGAATTTATGTATAGTTCCAAGAAAAAATATCTTTATTTTGATTTAGGAATGAAGTATACATTTCTTTCTCTTCAAGGTTCATGGCCACACTAATTAAAGTGGGGTGTGGATCTTTCTCTATACCAAGATTTATTTCTCTGAGTTCATCCATAGTGGTAGAGATACCCTCTTCAAATGCTGGAGGAGAATCTCTAAGATCTTCCTATTCCTCTTCATCATGTTCTATTTCTTCCGTTTAAACATTCATAGTAGATGAAAAAATGAAATTTTACTGATCAGAAGAGATGTCAAAATTTTCACATTTTGAAGAAGAAGATTCCATTTCCGATACTATTGATGATAAAGGGACTTCTTTGGGAAATAAAGAGGAGATTGTGGATTGACAATTGACATCATTATTCACCTCCGATGTTTCTATAACTTCTTCTGGCCTGGTTGGCGAAGTATAGACCCGTTGGATTTCAGCAGATGAAATGAAGACATCACCACTTGTGCTTTCATCACTGTTTGGTAGGTTACCAATTTCTCCCATGTTGTCTGGCTCAATTTCCGTAATGGACAATATGGATCTTTCCATAAGAGTATTTTGATTTGGGACTATTTTTTTCAATTTGACTGATAGGTAACACGTAATCTGTACTCACATGTGTAAATGGATTTATTGGAATTCTCTCCAAACCATATGGAGCATTAACTTTGGTAATTTCCTTCATTGTAGATTTCTCTTTTCCCTTCATGTGATAAAATTCTGCCTCAATGTACTGAGATTCACATGTCTTGAACGGGGTCTTATCACCATACAATGTTCCAACTTGACCATTGAAACAGTATTTGAGACATTGATGGTATGATGAAGGGATAGCCGCATGCTGATGTAGACAGGGTCTTCCAAGCAAGACGTTGAAAGCTGAGTCTTGATCAATAATCATGAAATCCGAATTGGATACAAGATCTCCAAACTGAGTTCTGAGTGTAACTTCGCCCAGTGGTTCTTGTTCATTTTTATCATATCCTTGTAACATCATGGTAGAAGGAGATAAATCAGATTCCGTGAGGCCCAATCAATGAAGTGTACGAATGGGCATGAGGTTGACTCCTGAACCATTGTCAATGAAAGATCTTTGGATATCTACACCATTGACTTTGACAGATAAGTACAGAGGTTTTATGTGCCCATGCACAACATCTTCTTCATATTTATCAGTAAAAGATATCACTGCATGGCATTCTGCAGGATTATTCTCTATGTGATAGACTTCAGCTACATCAATTTCAGCTTCAAACTCCTGAGGACTTGACAAAGCTTAGATGAGTGCTTCCCGAAGATCTTTTGATAGATTCAAAGCATCCAAAATTGATAACTTGGCTGGTACATGGGACAAGTGTTTCAATATATCATACTTTTGATCTAAAGGTCTGCGTTTCCCAACAATAATATGCTGTTTAGCAGGTACCTTGGAAGCATATGCTTTGGAAGCTGATGCATCTTGTATTGGGATAGAAGTTGGCAACATCCTTGGTTTTGGAAGATTAGACCAATTAGATCCATTTACTTGCTGAGATAAAGAATATGGAACCTTCAATCGGTCTTCTAAAATAACTGTGCCAAGACTGATTTGGCTATTAGCAGAAAAACCTGCTTGTTCTTTTTGAGCTCGCTGAAGGGCTCTACCACGAGTTTCTACTGCATACACAGTGCTAGCAGGGGTAGAATTAGAGTAGTGGCTTCGGAAAGATCCACGTCTTCCTCTGTATCCTGAACCTCAGGAACTTCCTTGGATTCCCTTTTTTGATACAGGGAATTCAGGCTCATCAAAATTGAAATTATGACTGGAATAAGGATCTGTTAATTGAATCATATTAACAGAACCAAAGATTAACTCTTCGTCTAATAAAGACTCTGCCTGACTAGCCTATTTAGGCGGTGCTGTTTGATGGGTCGGTGCCCATGGTTTTGAAGTAGATGGCATAAAGTCTGCTAGAGTCAAAGACAATTTAGGATTTGACACATTCTCATCTTCTTCTGATTCTTTTTTCTTCTTTGAATCAAACCGTTTCTTTGAGGACTTTCCCTCTGATGAAGAGGGTTTTACCGCAATATTCATGGCAGAAGACACAATTGGTTTCTTTAATTGTGTTCACAAATTGGCATGAGTCCGGTTGATTGTCTTCTTGACCATTCAATCATCATACTTCTGTGCATTTCTGCTTTTGACTTCTTTCCATTCATCTTCCTCCTCTGTAACTGTAGCAGTAACACATGCTACCTGAGTCAAAGAACCTTTCAACTTGACTTGTCCCAAGTCGACCATCTTTTGCAGGAGGTTTTTAAAGACAAAACACTCCTGGATAGGATGCCCCAACATTTGATGAAAGAGACAATAATTGGGACGATCTTCATCTCCTTCCTTGTTTGGCCTCTTGGGCACTGGTAATTGAACCAAATTATTTTCTAGAGCTGAAATGAAGTAACCAGGAACTTGCTCATTTCGGAAAGAGTATGTTTTACTCTTCAAATCCTCAAATTGTTTTCGTCGTTGATCTTTTTGATCAATTGGATGAAACAGAATTTGTTGTTGGCATTCAGGAGGTGGAGCCCTTGGAGAAGATGAAGGTTTTGAAGTAGAAATAGGTACAGGCACTTGTTTAAGAATAACTGTAGCAGTTTCTGCTTTACCCATTTTCCTTCCTGAAGCTGATGGAATTACATGAGATTTAACCTTAGCCTGTATAAGGGAATCCTCAATCTGCTGAGCGATTGAAGTAAGGTCTCGAAACCCTCCTGTGTATTTCACAGGGATCAATGGCGTGCGTAATTCGTCACACAAATTTGCCACACAGATTGGCAATAGCTCTTCCTGAGGGAGTGCTAAACTCAGGGAATATGTTAATCCCTTCCAGAGAGCAATGAAATCAGAGACTCCTTCATTCTCCCTTTTCTTGTAGTTTGTAAGATCGAAAACTGTCGTTTTTTGTCAAAGTTGAGCTGAACTGAAGAAGGAATTTTTGACGAAGATCCTCCCATCCGATGATTGACCGGGATTTCAAGCTTATATACCAGAAAAAAGATGGTCCTTGCTAGGTTCGCACGAACAATCTGAGTTTCACTGCTTCTTGCTGCTCTGGAGTTCCCATCATAGGATCACAACAAGACACGTAATGCGTCAAATGTTGTTCAGGGTCGCCTGATCCATTGAAAGTAGGAAAAATAGGGTTTCCAAAACTGGATGGAGGAGAAATTGAATCTACCCATTCAGGGTAAACTTTCTTTTCTGGTTGAACTTGCGCCTGTTTCCCTTCCATAGTTTCTAACCACGCTGTTAATAACTCAATAGTAGTTATTAACTTTTGAGAAACATCAGGTTGAATTTGGTCTTGGGTAGGTGCAATGAATGGAGCTTGAACAGACGTGGTGATTGGTGCTACAACTGATGGTAGCACTGCCAACCGTTGTTGCGTTTGACCTGCAGGATTAGACCTCTGAGGGTGTACTGATAAAGGAGGATATTCCTGATCCATCTCAGTAGCTACAACAAATTCCTTCAGCTGTCGGACTTCAGTATTCTTAATAAGAAGACTACTCTGAAGTAGTTCTGCATTCAACCTTATTAATTCTTTCATTTCTTCCTCTTATTGTGCAAACCTTTTCTCTAACGAGAGCGATTGACCTTCTCAAGAGGAAGGATATGTAACCTGATTCTTTCCCCTCCCTTTGTTGGATACTTTTTGGATAGAAGGAAGTGGATTACCTAGGTTCTGGGTAATCCTTTGACTTTGTGTACACACACCTTCTTCATTTGTATCGGTGGGTACATTTTCTTGAGCAGGATGCTCTTCATCTGAGTCCCCTGAGTGAGTCTCCTCTGGTGGATTAGTAACAACGGCATTGATGACATTGATTGATGTATAATGCATCACATCCCTTCTATCAACATGTCTGTGATATTGTCTTCTTTCATGTCTTTGATGAGACATTTCCTTTTGTTGATTTAATCTTTTAGGAAATTCTTGACGAGCTATAACTTGGAGGGAATCTCCTGATAATTTGGATTTTCATTCTTCTTGGGGCTTCTTCCCCAATCAAGAAAAGATCGATATTCTCTGATAAGGGGATTGATGATTTGAAAGAGTCCCCAGTCTCGAGAACTGGGGATGTTCCTGCTTCTTCCGCTCAACTCCTCGAATCCCATTTGTTGACTTTGAGGGTTGGGTTAAAGGAGTCCCCAGTCTGACAAGTTGGGGTGGCTCTTGAAATTCTATGTCTGAGACCTTCTTAAAAGCTCTCTTGATCTTGCGAATCTTAGTTCGGAAATTAGCTGGATGCATTAGCCTGTATCCACTTTTATCACCTGGTTTAACAGACCGTTGGATGATTTCCAAAACTTCTGTCATTTGATGATGTGTTTGCTCCATACGAGAGGCTTGTGCAATATTGTCACCTACTTGATGTAGGAGAAATTCAACAACTTGTTCTCTATATGATTGATTTTGAGAGGAACTAGTTGAAGCCTGTTCTTGAGAAAGCTTTTGATTATGAACAAAGCCCATTGACTGTGGCTGGCCATGGGCAATAACATTGCATGAGACCATTTTCGGCGGTCTTTGCTGACTGGAAAGCACTGTGAAATGTAGTGCTCCGTGAACACCCCATCCTATGATATGAACACCAGATGGAGCATTGGAAATTAATTGATGTAATTTTCTCAGTGCGCCAAGGCATGAACGTTGAAGGGTTCTCTGTTGCTTTTCAGCCTTCGGATACCGAGAGACTGATAGAGATGCCAAATAAATCTGACGTTGTAGCCCTTCTATTATCTTAAGATGATTTTCATATTCATCATAAGATAATACCTTTTTCATCAATTGACAATGAGTTTTCCATATGTTGAGATGAATATCATGGACTCCATCTTCCGTCAACATCTTTGGAATGTCATATTGGGAGTCAGCCAAAGGCCAAAACATGACTGGTACCTCACTTTCCACTAGTTTTTTCCTCATGTTCAGTATTTCCTCTTCATCATTAAATGAAGATTCTTCTACCCGTTTTGACCAGAGTTGGTGTTTCCTTGTTGCTTCATCGGATTCAACAAGATTTGTAGAGAGATCATTGATCAAACTAGAAGATGCATGATTTAGGGGTGGTTCGGAGAATGACCTACACCCTGGGCTATCTTCTGATTGAGAACTTATTTCACTTGCTAGCGATAAAGCATCAGACATGACTGGTTTCACATTTCCAAGTGCCTCAAGAAAAGAGGGCTTTCTCGGCACTACATTTTCCACTGGAGTATTTTCCAGGCAATGTGAATCACTACTGCGGAGAGGACTTTCGTAGCGAAATTCATCATCATGGTGAGGACCACCATAATGGGTTACAGCAAAAGATGAGATCTCTTTCTCCTTGGTCTTCTGACCACACAGAGGGTTCCTGTGGCTCTCATCTGAAGACAAAACTTCAAGATTGACCGAACTTTCATGAAGCAAGCCTTCATGAGGAAGTGTCTATTGAAGAAATTTGGAATTAATGTTCCCGTTATTGGAAACTGAGGGAGTAGAATCTTGAATTCCAACAGATAAATGTCTGAGGGCTTCAAGAACTCCAGCATCGAGCAAGGCCTTGTTACAGATTGGCCTTTGATCTCATGACTGTGATGGGCGTATCTTTTTCTTAGATGCCTTCTTACTCGCTTTGGAAACCACTTGTTGATGAAAGTGGTTACTCTGAGAAGGTGTATGTGCCAGATCCGGAAATATGGTCAGGTTAGGCTGACGATCTCCACTCAAATCAGGTGTATGTGCCTGACTTGGTTGTCCGTATGATATGGGGGAGTATTCCCCATAACCCTCTTGGACTGGAATAGATGTGTGTGTCTGTTCCGGAGTGAATCGTTGATGTGTCACTCCACTGCTAGGGATAGATTTATATGTATTTCTCTGAGATGATGTTGAAGCTGTTATGATATCCTGGAAAGCATCCATAATATGAGCAGGAATTTTCTTCTGCTCTTTCACCATTGAAAAAATATGTTTGGTGACTTCAGCTGCCGGAACGGGGATATACATCCATTCCGGGCTTGGAGTAGGTGTATGTACCTGCTCCTGTCCTCCTTTTCTTGTCAGTGAATCCTGACAGTACTCAAGTGTGGAGGCAGAGAGTTGAGTCTGCCTCCTGTTTGTCATCGGGGCTTTCTGACTGACTTCTCTGTGCGCTACCAAGCGAGACTGTTGGTAGGCTTTATTAGTACTAGTAGGTGTATGTGCCTGATGATTACACTTCGCCAAACGCGGTTGACGAGATCCATCATATGTAGTCAGGCGAGCCTGCTGACTAACTGATGATGTATAAGCAGGTGTACGTTCCTGCCTATAGTACTCTGCCGAAATTGCCTGGCGGGATTGGCTTGATGCTGCCAGACGATACTGCTGGATAGCGAAATTAAAATGGACAGGTGTGTGTGCTTGTTCGTTGTTCTCCACCAAGTTAGGTTGGTGGACTTCTCCAGAGATGGCAGGAATGAAAACCTGCCCACTGTTAACCGGATTCTGTCTCTAGCGGTTCGTCTTTCCTGCTCGAGTTCGAGGAACATGAGCTGAATGCCTGGAGTCGGTACCCTCATCATGTTGAGGGCGCACTGTCGCACGAGTCTGGCGGCGATTGTTGATGGGATCCCTCGGGAAGGACTCTTGTCTTTTTGAACTAAGGCCCTGAGGGACCTGCTCATTCACTTCCTCAGAGTAAGGGAGCGAATGGAAATTGCGTTCCGGGGATAACGACCCGTAACAGTTGGAGACGGTAGTCAGCACCACCTGCCTGTTGATCACTGGTCGTCGTTGTCCGGACGACCTATGTGAGTTGTTCACTTGGAGGGCCTATCGGGCAGCCTCCAGAGTTGGGATGGTACCGTGTTGACGATACTCCTTAACCAGCGCATTTGATACCCAGCGTTGAAGATGCTGAGTAGGTGATGTCATCCTCAGAGAGGATGACGATCCAGTAGGAATAGCAGTAGTGGTATTTGCAGCAGCAGTATTCACAGGTGTGAATTTGAGATCAGCAATTATGGAAATACAGAAGATCTTGGAAAAGAGTGCCTGTTTGATATAACAGACGTAATCAAGATAAATTCAGCTACTTCAGCCTTTGGATGATTACACATGTCAATGATTGTTTTTGTTAGCCCTCTTATTGAGTTTTAAATAGGGTCTTAACAAATAGGTAAAATATCATTTTAATCTTGTTTAAGGATTCACGTCAGGTTCACCATTTTTTGTTTCCCTCGGAATTCGGGGATGACCTCCTAGATGGGAGATTCAAATGTTCCGATCAGTTTCTAACAGGTTTGTTCATAGAACCAGAAACATCCAATGATTCCACATCCATTTGGACCTACATTCCAAAGGTAGGCGCTCATTAGCTTATAGACTAATGAGGCTTATGAATTTTCATTGGTCGAGAGGATGGGAGGTCGGGCTCATCACAACTTTTTGAGGGGAATTATTGTCTATTCCTGGACTCTCTTTATAGATTTAAGTTATGTTCGTGAATCCTTATTATATTACCAAGTATAAAATGAGCTTTCCTTCAGTTTAACAATCAATGATTAAATATGTAAGAAATTTAGAGATTATTTTATATGTATTCGAGGTTCTTCATCGATAGAGAATCATCTATATCTATTTAGAGATTCTTGTTCAATGGTATCCTTCAAAATATTTATATAAAAGTCTCTTGGTCATTATGATGACTAGGCTGGTTTTAAAGCCACTCAGTGGGGCACTTGAAGTTTATTGTCATTCAGAAGGACATGAATTATTTCAAAGTTGGGATCGAACCCATAGATGGGCTACCTACGTATCCTTTGTTTTGGAAAAGGAATCAGAACCCACATAGTTCGAATAATGGAGTATGATGTTTATGATTGATGGCTCAAAGAAGGATGTCACAATTACTTTTACACTCTAAGCTCATGTGAGTCATGCTCGGTGTGAGAAACAAGAGGTATTGGTAAAAATTAGACAATTTTTCCATGAAAGATGCAATCATAAGAAATAATGTGGGGCTTATGTATGTATGACTACCAAGATAAATGAAGTTTAGGATTTACTTTAAGGAGAAAACCCAGGAACATGGTCCATAAAGGTATATGTGCTTTATAGAGATTTGAATACTCTAACTTGGGACTTATTCGTGAAAAGGAAACCCAAATCAGGAAAGGATTGATAATTGGGTTTTACTCCTGAGAAGGAATCCCAGATTAAACGTAAATTAGGACTGGTTAAAGATAATTTAAGGGACTTGGGGATTATTCCTGAAAAGGAAGCCCAAGATTTATGACTGGGACTTACTCTTGAAAAGGAGGCCCAGGTTAAGGGATTTATGACTGGGACTTATTCTTGGAAAGGAATCCCAGGTTAAGGATTAAGGTTTGGGGCTTACTCCTGAGGAGGATGCCCATATTTGAGACTGGGGCTTACTCCTGAAAAGGAAGCCCAAATTAGAGGATCTGGGGCTTACTCCTAAGAAGGATGCCCAAAAATTAAGGGACTTGGGGCTTGCTCCTAAAGAGGATGCCCATAATTATGACTGGGACTTATTCCTGAAAAGGAGGCCCAGGTTAGGGGACTTGGGGCTTACTCCTGAAAAGGAAGCCCAAGATTATGACTGGGAATTATTCCTGAAAAGGAGACCCAGGTTAAGGGATTAAGGTTTGGGGCTTACTCCTGAGGAGGATGCCCATATTTAAGACCTATGACTGGGGATTATTCTTGAAAAGGAGACCCCGATTAAGGATTCTCTCATCTTAAAGGATGAGGTTGAATGAATGAACTCTCAATATTTAGTGACATAAAGATATGTAAATCACTAGGTTTTGAGAGATATTCCACTGAATTCCTTTCAGATAAGGAAGTCAAATCAAGAAATCATGCCATAAATGGATTTGGATAGTGTCTTAAAGACTGAATCTTGAAAAGAAAAGGTGTAATGGCTTAATAGGGGTGAAATGGGCAAGAAAGGCACCCAAAAAGGAAGGGGCGTGCAAGTCTTGGTAGGCGCGCAGGTACTGCGGCGACGCGCAAGTATTGGTCGCGCAGGTATACCTGCATGACATGGTGGGTACTTACGCGATATTCAACCAGCATTTGAAATACTTGAGATAATCTTCATTAAATCCTTTATAATCCTCTTGAGGTTCTTCCAAAAAAGGGACTCGCAAGTTCTATCGAAGGAGTAAGGCGGCGCGCAAGTGTGACCACTTCCCTTTAAGGGCTGACCACTCAGGCGCACAAGTGTTGATGAGTTTCAACACTTAGGCCTTACTACCTCTCTTTAGATCTTCCGTTCTAGGATAGAAATTACCTTAAAAGTGTTCCGGAAGCTTTGAGAAGATACTTGGGCGTCGGGAGCTTCAATCCGAGTTTCTGGAAAAAGATCCTCTCAAATGGGGGGCCCACAGGGTCTATTTATAGGCAGGAGAAGACCCTGGGGCGGTTACCGGGCAGTTTTCACTTAGGTCGCGCATGTCACTTGCGTGACTTGGGCGTCTCGCAAGTGGACTTGCGCGATAGTGATATAACTTGCGCGACACAGGTGTTTTTGATCCTTTGTTCATGCCTTTGTAGAATTTTGATATTTTCTTCAAAGGTTGAATCACTTTGAGCTTAGATATTCCCCTTTTCCGATCTTTAGATTCTGTGATGAAAGGAGCGTCAACAGTCATGTTGACTTTCAAATTTTACTAGATTTCATACACAAACTCGTACTTTCCCCAAATGATGAGTATTTAGGAAGACTTGTTTACATTAAGAGAGCTATAATCAACTACTAGAGAATCAAATAATCCACAAAAGAGAACTATGTACTTCCAATGTATTTACACCTTAACCAAAACTAAAACTTAAAGGTTAGTATGAGATCAGATAATACACAAAAAAAATAATCCTTTATAAAAAAAAATCTATTCTTAATCGCCCAAATTAGTCAAACAATACCCAAAGATCAATGAAGACCATTCAATAAACAATTTGTCCATAAAATTATTCAAAGTAATCCAAACTAAGATTGAAACCCAAATATTTGAAGGATTTAATCACATAGTCTTCCAAGGTACAAACTAACACTTATCTCAAAATAACATCAGTTTCTCTTAAAGTCTCATATTGAAAAGTAATTAACCTAATCACTTATCCTCCATGATAGGTTAATAATTCCCATAGATAACCCAAAATCAACTTACTCTTAATTCATAAAATCATCTAACTAAAAATAATAAGTCATACTAACCAGGGACTTCATGTAGTCCAGTTGTAGGCGATAAATACCAGTCGCACTTTGGTTGTGGGTTTGATTCCCACAGCTTTGTCCAACGCGACGGGTTGTCACACGATCTGCATGTTGTCCTTTTTATAAAACTCCAAAAATAACCCTAACATGTTTTAACCTCAATAGTTTCCTTATACCTCTCATTTTCTTCCAAATTCGTTACGATCTCAACATCTTAATTCTTGAAGTCTTATTTCACCACCACAAGATAAAATAAAACGATTCCCAAAATGAATAACATCATACCTTGATCATGGCGTCCACTCAGTTTCATCGTCATCTTGCTCACGTAGGTATAAGTCCCATGAATTGAAAAAATGATTTAGAGTTCCTTCAAAATCATTTGCTTCCTCCATCCAAATACACCTTCTACAACATGGGTCATATGGGTGTTCACAGAAAAATAGTTTTGGAAAATAATCATGCATGACATATAATTCCAAAAGATATGATAAAACATTATTTCTATAAAATAGTCGGACAAAATTTGAGTTGAAAATTTCTATTATTGGTACTTTTAAAATACCACAAGTATGTGCTGAGAGACTATATTTTAAAATCAAATATAAATAGTTTGTGCAAGGGTCTCCTTCATTAGCACCATTTTTAAAATCATAATATGCTTCAAATTCTTGTGATAAGGTAAAATATTTTAAAATACCTTGATAATATTTACCTTTCTTGAAAATATGAGAATATTGTGAAAATAGTATTTTTCTAAATACAACCCATGATCCACGATGATAACGAGGTATAGTGGAGGTGTTTGATATCTCAAACAATTGCTTTCAAGTGAGTTGTATTCTAGAAAAAGATTCACAATCATACGAACATGACTTTGCAATAATTTTTGCAAGCATGTCATCAGGAAGAGATAGGAATGTCATTTGGGATCCTTATCCTTCCATTCGTAACCGACTTTACATGACCTGAAAAAAGTTATAAAACAAGGATTTAACTGAAATAAAAGATATAGGGACTAATCATGTGTCTAACAAAAAATCATAATCCCTAAAGTTGTCTAAACCGACCTCTGATACCAACTATAAGGCCCCAACCTTAAACCTTACTTAATATTGAATTAAATGAATAATTCACATTGAGGATCTTTTCAGGTTTAGATTTTTAGAGAATTAGATCATAAATCATGAATTACATTCCACATTTCAACAAAGTGGTTACATAAAATATAGTATTGGTTTTCCCCATCAACTGAATCATATTTAAAATAAAACATGGTTTCATTCTTGACACATTCTTGACACTATCATCATATCATGCACCATTCCCTTGACCTGTGAAAAACATTTCAAAAACATGGGATGAGCATAAAAAGCTCAGTAAGGGATATAAAAGTATGAAAAGAAAACATTAGTCCATGTATGAAATCATACATTACTCATAAAACATAATCATTTTAACATAACTCATCAAATCAAGAATAAATCATTGAAATCATAAGGCATAAAGGTAACTTGAGGAGTTCATAACATTCTTACATAGGGAGTAACCCTCTTGGTTACATTTGGAATACCCATCACAGTATATTACCTAAATCTCTTCAGTGAAACCTTAACGTTTAACTCCTTCGCGTTACCCAAAGCATTGGAGAGCTATATCGGGCTCACCCGCCCTTAGTTTATCACGGAACCACCTGTCTTCATAATAATGCCCAGGAACCATAACATAATCGTATCACATAAAACATGCATAAAGGAAACATAACATTTCCACTTCTCAATCACAAGATATCAATACAACCCATTGATATAAAAACATTATGAAAACCATTTTCAATACCAAAATAAATGAAAAGTAAAACATGGTATTTATTTTTCATTTTAAAAAAAGGTATGGCTTGTAGAGGAAGCCGAAACTCAAATAATGGTCACGGTGGCGGAGAAGTCGTTGTCGCCGGATACGTATGACAATGAAACATTCCTTTTGTCGTTTAGTAAAAAAATTCCTATAAAAAAAGTTTCCTTTTGAATAAGTGTAAATGTCAAAGGGGTTTATACACCGTATAAAAGAAAGTTGTGTATAAAACAAAATATGCCTCAATGAATGGAGATTGAGACGAAGTCCCTTACAAAGACGGTATCCTTGGATTAAGGATAAATCAATTACATAATTATGTGTGACAAACGAATACACAAAATATAAATTGATATTAAGTTTAAAACAATCACAGGTTATTCACACATATTCATAGAATGACATATTCAAGGAGTACAAGTTTATCCCAAAGAATCAAAATTGGGTTAAGAAGTTCCCTTGCAAAAATTCGATAGCCTAACGGCGTCACTTCAAAATTCAGAAAAAGAGTTGATGAGAGATAAAAAGGGTATATCATCACTTGGACATAAAATTTACATTAATAAGGATATATAAGAACACATACCAAATTAGTAGTATGTGAATTAAAAGATATAATGAAAGAAGTCGTTTAAAAAGAGGAGGGTGAAAGGTTCCCTTACCGACTGGGGTATCTTTCACAACATACACCCTATGAAAGAAGGACAATACATCATTGAGGTAAATACTCATAAACTAAAGTATATTACAAAAGGATTAGAATATTGTGCAGTACATATACCATTCAAAGGAAATGGTGGAAAATGAAGCATAAATCTCACGGGAATAAAAGTGAGGTGAAAAATCCCTTATGAAAACTCAGCAGCCTAACAACGCCACTTAAAACTTCCAAAAATGGATTGATGAGATCAAATAGGGTATCTAATCATATTAAAATAAAATGTACAGCAAGATTAATATAACAGAAAACCCCCCAACATAACAAAGAGGAGCTTAAAAGAAGTGACAAAAAGGAGAGTACTTAAAAAAAGAGAGAGGTTGGATCTCTTACAAAGATTCACCAGCCTAACGGCGCCAATCAAAACTTCCAAAGTGGATTGATGAGAGAAAATAGGGTATCTAATCATATTAACATAAAACGTACAGTAAGATTAATATAAAAGAACATCCCAATCATAAGAAATATGAGCTTAAAAGGAATGACATAAAAGAGAGTACTTAAAAAGAAGGAGAGGGGTAGGATCCCTTACCACAAGTTCGACTTGTCTTGTTCGTTTCTTTATATTCATGAATAATAAACTTTGGTCAATTTATAATTACTTAAGGACCTCCTTTATAGATTATTATTCAGTTCATATCACATATTATAATGTTATAATAAGTGTTTAATAATGTTAGTTCATATCAGACGTTTTTGCCGATGTTTGGTACATGAGTAAAAAAATGAACTTGTTTGAAAATGATTGCCCATGTAGTTATAACTAAATAATCTACAGAATAGTATTAATGATTAAAAAATCATATATATCTAGTACATATTAATTTATACTATTCCATAAAATTTAGAGATAAAAAATGAAAAGAACATTTCATGGAGACGGTAGGCCGTACGTATGCATGAATGCTACTATTATTTTTTTGTCATATTAATTGAAATAAAAATAAATGAAATATATATATATATATATATTATAATTCCATTATAATATATATGTTATATAGGTCAAATATTTTTAATAATTTCATTCTTTACACATTCCATGTATTGAATTAATGAGTCACATCACTTGAGGGGGCGGTAGTCCACACATCCTCATAAGAAATTATCACATTTGCACAACATGAAAAGAATAAAGGTATGTTTTAAATATAAAATACAGAAGAATATAGTAAACATAAATACCATATATATCATATATAAAATACATTGACATCATAATGTATACCTTTAAAGGTGTTAAAAGAATATTGAACAATCATCGTTTCGTGAGGCAGAAAATCGCCAACCATAGAAACAATATGTTCTTTAACCATTAGACGAAGGTCTGTGAAAGTTTATCTTGAATAATTCTTAAAACAACATACTAGTATATTTAGTATACTGGTGTTGTTATAAAAAATTTTTATAAAAATATTTTAGGGGTTTGGAGAAGCAAAATAAAACAAAAGAACACAAGGGAATACATTACCTTTAAATCGGGTAACTCTCTTTGATTTAACCTCAAAGGATTCCTTGGAAAGTATTCTGGCCAATTTGAGGCTTCAATGATGAATACATGGATTTAGAGAGATGAAATGGTCAAGGTTTGGCCGAGCCAAGGGCTTGAGAGATGTGTGTAAGGTGGTAGAGGAGGGGGCCTTTAATAAGAGGAGAAGAGGGGCACTCTTGGAATGTTATAAAATATTACTTTATTATAAAATGATTTTCGGATTTTAAAGGTCCAATAATTATACATTTCTAGGATAAGGTGATAATAGTTCTAAATCCACACATACAATAGGTTTTTGACAAGTTTAGGTCTTATATTTTACATTATCTTTTGATTTTATTTAAATCGTTCATTTATGAGGTAATCACGGCATCATCACGGTGTCATAAATAAATTAATTTATTAAATTTCTAAAAATTATAATAAAAATATCATGATGTAGCAAATATTTTTTATATTTTTAATGAATATTTTTAGTCAAACATATGACTTATATAACTCCATGTAAAAATTGTTTTAGAAAAACAACACATATTTGTGACATTTTAATTTTAACTTTAAATAAAAAGGTATTAAAATCATTTTCCAACCAAAGTGGGTCCATGGGGTCCCCATGTTGACCCATGGATTTTCGTGGTCGGACATAACTCATACAATAAGGGTAGAACATGTGTCAAGGTCCTTTCATATTATTATAACATTATCTTTACCTTAAATTACACTAATTACCTGTAATTGCGATTAAAAACTTAAGAGTTACTATTCACCAAAAAATTAATTTAATCTCATTGAACCACTTTTTACATCCTAATGACACCCATGTATGTCAGATCTTCGAAATTCAAACCACAGAAGTGGTAAAGTTTCATTTAAACGAAAAAATAGTTTTTAAACTACAACTTAGTGGTTTAACTATTCATCAAAAAATGAAGTTTTTCAGAAAAATACAAAAAATTCACCCTAAGCTATATTTGATATTACGAATTCAAAAATGATGTCTATTTTACAAAATTCAAAACATGTAAGTTGCATTAATTAATTTAATAATTAATTCCCGCTGTCAAACCAAATAGCGTGTTTTTAAGAAACAATATCTATTAAAAGATTGACACTAGTTTAAGTCCAATTTCAAAGCGAAATTAAATCCAATGACCACTATTGGATTAAATGGTAAACATATATTCTATTTTCAATTTAAAAACAATTCAAAATATAATCTAATCATATAAATAAATTATATTTAAAAGAGGTTTTGAATTAAAATACAACATTTTTCACTATTCATTATAAAATGAACTTTATCAGAAAAATACAAAAAATTTACACAAAGTATATTTTGATGTCTTGATTCTACAGAATAATTTTATTTTGTCAAATATAACAGATAAAATTGTCAAAAAGTGGATTTAAAAGAGGTTCTCCATCAAAAGGCGGTTAATCGCCCTTTTAAAGAATATTAGAATGTTTACGCTTAAAATTGGATTCATTCGCATTTTTAATCCTCTAACATTTATTGTAAAAAGTAAAAATATTTGACAAACATATATAATCATTTTGTAGTTAGTTCTGTTCATTCCCGCCATTACAATGGCTAGGCGTTAACTACCATTTAAAATAATAATATTTTATTATTAGAGTGCAACGTAAGATTCATAAGAAACTCGATGTTGCATATTGAGTACGCCATCGAGCATAGCGTCCCATTTAAAGTAATATTAATATTTTATTCTGAAATATGGATAAATGTGAAAATGTTATATTCTTTATTTACCTGAGGTGTTAAATATATAGCGGACATATGTTCCCCTATGTGACAGAGCCCACATATTCTCTACATAATTAAATGATTGCTTTGAATTATTCTTTCATAACCTCCCCTAAATAGTAGGTTCTCTAACAACTATTTATACTTTGAATTGCCTGGGGTTTTCATGGATTTTGTGAGGGAATATCACATTTCCTTAGATAGTTTTAGGGACGTGAGTATCAACATACTTGTAGTTATATAATATTTTTTCTTCAAAACGCCATATATATATATATGCAAAGTGCACATTTCTTCCAACAGGGGGTCGTTCTTTTACAGGAGGCATGATAGAAACTGCTTGTTATACCACTAGGTTCTGTATGGTGTTGGAAATACCATACTTATCATCCTTACACATCTCCAAAACCACTATCTATTGAATTTCGGCTGTCTAAGGCCTAACATTAGCTAGAAAAAACAAATCAAAATGTTTTTATAGCTATTCTACTTGGTTAATTATCATAGTTAGCTGTTGCAGCATGTCTGTCCTAGCGGTCTGCGCAGACTCTATCTACTGAGATCTATAAAAAACCTACATCCTGGTATTATTAGATTACATATCTTGACACAAGTTTCTTCTAGAGTATCATATCATCTATCATTCCCATGACCATTCCATTTTTTGAATTTTCAAGAGGCATCCTGGGGGGTTTTATTGTACCCCTCCTTATGGGGTACCATAAAGGGATCCACTAACACAATAGTGTTCATAGAGGCATACTCCTAGTCATAAACAGTGGGTTTGTCCAATGAAAGGCTATCACATGGGGTGATTCCCAACTATGGATGTGTGTAACCGATGAAGGTACAAGAGGGATTTGGAAACAACATAGGAATTTGATTACCCATTCACTGTTGGAACATACAATTTTTACACTTAGATGGCTATAATGTTGATATTACGACATCAATCGGAGGATGATAAGAGACTTCAAGAGATTTCAACTTTCCAAAGATGGAAAATATGATAGCATGGGAATGTGTAACTACCCTACAAGCCAACCAATCACCATAATTCTGAGTATTATGGTTTAAAACATGATTCAATTTACCTAAAACCATGCTTTCACTATCGATCTCGGTGAAGATGTATTCTATCTATGTCCGTATGTTATCCTCCTTAACAATACCATTATTTATATAGTCGAAGAGCCAATCCATGAACACATAGAATCAATTGATGGTATTTTTAAGGATACTTTTGTAATGGGATTATACATGCCAATCGGTATGCTTGGCTTCATGTGACATCTTCCACTCTCAAAGATTTATAATCCCCTACTCCAGGGGATTGAGGAAATATCTAGAAACCTTTGCATCCTTAAATGAATAGGTCTGGTTATTTTGGTCCTAGAAGGTAACTATGGGACCCTGGACCTAATGAGGTGATAGAACCCACATTATCTCATCTAGGAAGCTACTTATGGAAGTTTTGTTCCTACCAATATTATATTGGGTGAGGAGGCACCTTTTTGAGCTTCTGTATGTGGTATGTATCTTATAGAAATGGGTTTAATAGATATAGTGGCTCTAGGGCCTCTACATGTATTGTTTTGGCAATCTTTATGTTGGACACCGGTTTAAAGGGAGCAAGATGTGTCAATGGGATTGATTTATTGTCTCTTTTCAATGCTGCCTATGGTTGTTGTGCCTTGTTAGAATAATCCCAGAACCCACATGGGAATTTATGAGTGATAAGTGTAGGGAACATATCAATATTTAAATTCCCCCACACATATTGTCAATATATTCTCATAAGATATTGGAATACATAACATATATTTGAGGAAATTACCCTGAGAAATTTTTTTTGACTCTGTTATCAGGTAGGTTCTTTCACATGAAGAAGTCAACAATGCTTGTCTTGTGAATGGTGGAGATGAAATAGTAGAGTAACATTCTATGAAGATATTACCAGCAAGCGATGGACCTATTGGGAAGCTGGTTTTACAAGTCTAATGCCAGTCGTTCTAATGTATGTATGAAACATTAGAGCTTGGTGGCCTCCTGCGACAATGGGGTTCACAAAATGAGATCATAACTCAAAACGATGCTGGCCAAATGCTGTAGTGGGTTTCCCATTCCATTGAAAGGGGAAAATTTTGGGTTCCAAAATTCTTGGGGTGATTGCATGTTGTCAAAACTTCCCGGATATGGATTTCAGTTAGGTGGGATCTCCAACTATTCTGTATCTTGGGAATCAAAGAGAGTTGTTTGACTAGATATGTAATCATCTTGGTAGGTTTTCTTATATAGATGAGGATTCCTAACCACTAGTGTTCTGATATGATCATCAACATGGTATGTGTGATTAATAGCTTCTTGACTAAAAATTCCTATATTAGGAGGATGATGGTTACTCTACATGGTTGTTTTTTATGACTCGTATCTCAATATCTTTCCATTCATTCTTCACACTTCTCTATCTAGATATGTAGGATCACCAATTTCAACTGGGGGAATGTTGAAAAATAGAACATGGTACAAACCTAACAAAGGATAAATGGGGTCAAATAGAGGAGCTCCATAATTCAGGTGTCACATAGCGATGATCTCATTGATGACATGTTACTGATCTGTGAGATTATGGAGTCGGTCAGCATCCCTGAGATTGATATATATATTCTATGAAATATCATATAAATTAGAGGGCTTGAGATATCATTTTTACCTGATTGATGGTCCGACCACATGTAAATGATATCAAGGTATCTCTGAGACCATGTTTCATTCTTTGAACTTGATTATAGACATATAAATGAGCATATTCTTGTTATTTTTATTCCCAAGTGGGAAAATTTCTTTATCACAATCAGCATAAGAAAATTCATACTTCTATTTTTATAAATGTTTAGGGATGAAATTCATTACCGTAACTATACATGGGGGAGATCCTCAATATTAATTGGGATATAACTATATAGGGATAAAGTGGATACCATATTAATACCTCATCCCCAAATATTATCATGTAGATATATCTCATCGATGATTTTTAGGATCAAAATTCAAATCATGACACATTTTTTTGGATGTTTTGGTGGTAGAAGTGAGATAGAGGGTGCTAATCCATAGAGAGTGCTACCAACTTGACCATTTGGCATTGTTGGTCAATGTCATCTATGTGCTCCTACCATCCTAGATTGACCAAATAATAGTCATAGAGGTGATGAACCATCACCAAAATGGTCCCAAAAACCATTGTACCTAGCCCTTGGAGAAAGACGTCATAATATTAATGATCTAGGTCACATTTTTCTAAAATACTACTGAAAATTGGTCGGTAGGTAGATTCTCCCAAATTTCATATTTCTTTGAGTAAGGGCCCTGCACTTGATCAACCCCAACTTGAATCAGAACTAGAAAAGAGATTGGTAGTGGTACTGATGTAGATCAGTGAAGTGATGGTTTTTCAAGTAGCGGAGAAACTTCAAGGGTTATCTATTATTATCATGTTTGGTTGGGACTTGAGTCAAAACTAACTACATCATCATGCCCTTATATGAAATGGGGTTCATCAAAGCCTCATGCACAAGAGAAGCATTTTTCTTCAGTGTATCCTTAGTTACATATCCATCGAAAAGATTCATCTTAGGTCAGTATGTCTCTCTATGATATTAGGTATTGATGGTGATGGAAACTATTGATAATGGAGATGGTTGCATTGTGATATCTGGGAAGGCGACCAAATAATCCTCCACCGGCATGTTCTTGCAGGAGGATTTGGGGATCCTATGCATATCACCATCTAGGAGGAAAAACGTTACCTATTAGGATCCTTCCCAAGACTCTGATACTAAATACAGGTGTTAAGGCCCCCTCATTGAATATCATTCCCCTATGAGTCTGAAAGGTTAATGGGATTGAAAATGACTTGGAACTTCCCTAGATTATACATTTGGTGTTAGTGGTTTATCCTTCTTCCCTATAATGGTTCTTCAGGGTATGGTAATCCGTCATTATGGGAATTTAATCCTTATTAGAAGGTGATATACTGGGAATAAAATATTCTTTGATTAGTTTGGATGTGGGGAGAGCCTCTATATTGGTAGTTATCAGAGTTTAGAGGACGTCCACTTTGACTATTAGGAGTGGGGAGGACATCCACTCCAGTTTTTGAGAAATTAAAGAGGACATATACATTGGTTGAGGGGGACATGGGGAGGAAATCCATTCTAACCAAATAAAATTTATTTTGGACGATCCTTATACTGGTGATTTGAAACACGAGGATGGACTTTTCACTGATAAAAATGGTCAGGGGGAGAACCTCCATGTTGAGGTGATGGAATACATAGATGAACTATGTATTAGTAGATGAAATAATGGAGATGAGCTCTGTTTTGGTATCTGTGAATATTGGGAGGGACTCTATCTTGACTTTTTAATGGGAATGGGAGGACCTCCACTCTAAATGGTTATGGCATGGGGAAGACCATTATTTTGTCAAATGGTGATAGCATGTGGAGGACCTTCATTCTGATTATTGATGATATGGGGAGGAAATTCCCTTTGATCAATGATGGAGAAAATAGGACATCCAATTGATCTAGGTAATTCATGAGGTGGACCATCATGCTAATTTGTTCTGACATGAAGAGGGCCTCCGTGTTGACTGGTGGTAGCAACATGGAGAGGAACACTATACTTGATGTTGAATTAAGGAGGACCTATGATTTAACTGGGAACAACAGAAGAAGGATATTTATTCTGATTTTGAGAGTGGGGAGGACTTCCTCTGGGGTTTTTATGGAGTGGGGAGGACCTTCACACTAAAATTGATCATCATGGGTGGTCTCGTAAGGGATATTGGTGGTGTTAGTGATTGACACACTCAACCTAGCCAACTTATGGAGAATATAAGGTCACAATACAAACTCTTTGAGGATGGATCCCTTCTATTATGTCACAGTAATATGTAAAAAAAGTTTCAAAAATTGAAGGGGTCAATGGATCAGTACAATATGATTTCCAGTTTTGGGCATTCTCCTAGGCCTGAACCTAATGTTGGAACATGGTGGTCCACATAGGGACTGGAAGAGCAGCTTTAAAGTTCACTTGTTATTCAACATGAAGGATCAATCGTTTGGGGCATTGATAGGTCCATGATGGGACTCTATTTAATGGATATCAAGAATTATTCAATGTCGGGGTCACTTGGCCATCCCCCACCTCCTAAAAATAGTGTAGTGAGTCATAAGACTCATTAGGGAGTGTCTCCAAAAATGAATTGTATTTTGAATGGGGAGGGTTTTCTCTTCACACGTACCTTGGTAGCAGTAGTGTCAGTGAGGCACTAAATCTACCAGATCATGGTGAAATATATCCCTTATGTGAATGACACCCTCATAGTAATAAAGACTTAATTGGGTTTCCATAACCCTTCCCTAGATTATTTTTGAGGGTGAGACTGGGTGTGGGAACCCAGTAGATGAGGTCTCAGTGGATGTCATGGTAGAGGTGGTTTCATGTAGGGTTGGAAAATTAACATTTCTCCTTCCCTTACATCTATAACTATTGGGGGTTGATTTATTCTGTGTTGTATCTTACAAAGAAGGTTGATTCAGCCATTAATATATGTGTAAGGAAATCGATGCCCAATTTCACAACACCATCCAATCTTCTAAAGGTGTAGGGAGATCCACATTGATGATGTTGAAAAATAAGTATACCCAATATTTACTACCACAATTTTTAGTGAGATCCATACTGGGTCCACCATTTTCTTAGTGGGACATGGCTCTTTATATCTAAACTCAATAATATGATAATCTAATGAAGTCTCAAATTCAACTATTCCCCATGTTGAGGAGAAGTGTTTCACATTGGGTTCACTATTTTTTTGTTATTTATTCAAGGCCACCTCATGCATGTTAATGTGCACTATAATTCTTGTTATCCCACATTCTATATTTCCAAACATAGGCATACTTCATAAATTTTAACAGTGATGTATACTCATTGATTGAAATGGGATGATGTGATGTGGATTCCTCCTTCAAAGGATCCCTACTGGGAACTTATCGCATAGTCCATGATTCCCACATGGAGTTAATTCATGTTCATGGAACTCAATATTAATGCCATATACTTTTGGATTCCATTTTATTACACTTCTTATATGTAGATATTTCAGTGGCTGTTGATAAGGAATAAAACATCAGTCAGGAGAGTAGTAATTTTGTGCATCACTGGGCTGTTTGGATGCTAGGAAAAATTTTCAACTATTTTATTCAACTAGGAGGGAATCTCAGGGATACATATTAGGCATGGAACCCATGGTATCCCATGACAATCATGAGGAATCTAACACTGAAGTAATATATATTCCATGTCATTCACCTTCCGGATCCCATTCTTTTCATAAGGTATGTATTTGGGTTCAAAAGGTTAATGTCTGGTGGAGACATAGTGGGTTGATCAAAACACCCAATGGAGGATGATCTTGGAAGTGAGTCCCAATGATGATAAGCTACAACACATATAAGTTTACCATTGTATGGATCATAATTTCCTATAAACATAGTGCCACGAGGTGTGTCCCATAATGAGAAGATGCCACGCCATTATGGTGTGAAACACCCTGTGGCGGACGATCTTGAGAGTTGATTATAATTCCCATTAGAGGTAGATCATATATGTAGAACTCTAAAAGTGGGAACATTGGTGTATCATTGGTCAGATCAGAATTACACATAGAGATAGATCAGTGAGGTTTTTCCCATAAAGGTAAGGTGTCACAACATGGAATTTCATCATAATACCCTTGGAAGTGGATCAGTGATTTAAATTTGTAATGGGAATCACCTAACATCAAATTTTTAGGATTGAAACTCATTGAATAATCCATGGTACACTTTTTAGAAGACTGGTTTCAAAACATATGAAGTTTGATGCAACTGTTTATGCTCATTTGATAGGACCGATCTATATAGTTTAATGTCATGATGTAAGGATGACTGCGTCATAAAAGGAGCATCAATAAAGGATAGTGTGGGTATTATGCATGGATTATACCCTTCAAAAAAAATCATTATCATGGTTTTATTTTGTGTGGATCTTACACAATGAGATACCCTTGGAACTTGGAGGATATGTGGTCTCTGGTGTTAGGGGCATGATCTTTCTAGTTATGTGGGCCGATGAAAATTAAGATGAATGTAAATGTTGATTTTGGACCTCATGGAGGATTACTATGTATCCTAATATGTTGGGAATAAAATCCCACATATTTTGTAATTGGAAAGGGCTTATACATTATGTAGAGCCACAAAAGAACATATGGTTGAGTCTTAGGTGTGAAAACGGCCAATTTGAATGGTGGTTGGGGGATTATATCTATAGAGAAGGCCCAAGGTGGTGATTGGGAGGATGTAATGATCACCACTAACATATAATCCTATGTGATTCATCCTTATAGTGAGAAACAAGAGAAAGCATAAAATTGGATTCTCATGTCATGAAGGAATAGTCAAAGAGAGATAATGTGAGGCTTATGCATAGAAGATTCCTGTGGATGATCTAAATCCATGTGATGACCATATATTTACATGGAAAGAGTATATCATTCCCTATGAGGGTAGAAAGTGTGTAGTCCATCCCATGATGCTCACACATGGAGTATCCAAGGCTAATTTCACAGGATAAATCATGCGTTTAATGTCATGTGTTGAGGATGTTGGGACTATGTGGTTTATCATCATGAAACTCAGACATGGGGTACTCACTCATCATCCATTTGGATTACATGACCAAGTATAATGAACCCCTTAGTGAGGAATGTATTTATAAATTCTTGGGTGTGATGATGGGATGGAGTGGTTAATCAAGAGTTTCATATTAGTGTGAATATGCTGAGAAGAAATAGGAACTATCGTACCTATTCTGAGAAGAAAAAGATAATGTAATAAATGAACAAAAGTCATAGGGGTATCATGTGTGAGACCATGAAAAAATTATGTGACAATTTGGAGGGGTGCACGAAATAGGCACCTGCATGGTATGGGTGTTGGGCATAAGTGTTGCTCGAGCATGGTGTTTGAACAAAAGGGTAGGCCATGAAGTCTCAAATAGGTGGTGTTCTCTAGATTGGGGATTTCACGCAGGGTCGGGGTTTCACATATGAGGTTCTTTTGTTAGAAATATACTTATAATAAAATTGGTTGGGTGGGTATTACTCAATTATGGTCCCATTCAGTTGTAGAACCCTAAGGAACCTATCACACTAGATTTTCTATCATTATGGTTCCATGTTTCACTATATCATGAAAGATGGTTCTTATGCATGGTAGGGAAACGCTTCATCTTCTAGAGAGTTACCCAAAATAATGGGTGTTAACGTCTATATATAACTAAATTCCTTGGTGATGGGTGCAAAAATATCAGGTTGTGGAAGGCCATTGCATGTGGGCATCTATTTTTTGCTGGGGTTTGGGTGCACAAGATTTATCCCTTAACGACTCCTTTGGTGAGAAGGGTCAACCCTTATGTGTAGTCATTATTGTTTGTGTGCATCCAATTTTCCTTGAATGTATATTCCTTCACAAACCATTCATTGATTCTCTAATAAGTAGAATATCTCATTAACTATAGCACCCAAATGATTTACATGCTAAAGATGAGCTTATGCACAAATGTTGGTTCTTGTGTGAACCGTCCTTGTTGATTATTTAATTCTCATCTATGGTTGGATGCATGCCTGGGATTCCCAAATCTAATCATTTATGGATTTATAAGAAATTTCAGCACCAAAAAGAATTATCCCATGAATGAAAAATATGTTAGGGTGCTAAGATTATATGTTTTGGGGTTATATTAATGTTTAATTACATTCAATAAAGTGGTTGTATACATTTCCTTAGCGTTTATAAGTTAATTATTTATGGGATTACATTTTAATGAATTTAAATTAAAAGGATGTTGATTAATTAAATATTTAAGTGATGGATTTAGATCAATTATGCCTTCTAAAAATACATTCTAAATAAAGAACTTCTTATTTCGTTTCATCAATCAAACTAAAAAACAAAATCTTCTTCCAAGATAATTTTTCTTGTGTTATAAAAATTTAACACTCATTATTATTTTAATTATTTTGTATATTTTATTTTGTATTAAACTAAACTTTAATATATTTTTTCATGTACTTTATCCATTCATTATAACTATGTTGAGCCTCTCTATTTCCCCTAAGTATTAAAAATTACACATTACCACATAGAACCCACGACAAAACTCTTCAAAATTTCATTACTACATAGGAGGAAATTATTGTATTCAAATAATTATGTGTATTTTTTACATTAATTTCACTCTTTTATTCACCTTTTAACCATACTTATTTATGATTTCTTAGTTTTTTCTTTTTTGGATCTCCAATTGAATCATTTTATCTTTATATTATGGATGATTTTTCTTTATTTTATTGTTTCATATTTTTAACATGAATTAATATCATGAATAAATTTGATATTGACCATAATATTAAACATATACTTATGGATCAAATCAGATTATCTAAATCAATGGGAAGTTACTGTATTCACTCAATTGGGTAATTCCTCCATTCTGGGAACAATACGACTGGAGGCATATCATGTCAAACATAAACCTAGAATAAGTCTAAAAAAATTATAATCAACTTGATAGAACCATTTTATAATTGGTTATATAATACATTAATTAACAAATGACATTTATTATATTCCAAAACATGAAATATTCTATCGATATTAAATTTTTAATTGATACACTATTTTCTAAATTTTTTCCCTCATTGGAACGAATCCAAAAATATATTTACAATAATTTAATGTGGTTTTACCAAATAGGAATCAAAATAATTATTCTGAAGGAAAAAATTAATCAAATATAATTTCCATTATAAATTAATAGAAATATAAACTAATTGTTGTAGTATTTACTTCCTCAGGAAATGACATGTTGGAATGATTTTAAATGCCTTTTATTTCAAATAATTTTCCATCATCGAGAACCAATAAAATTACGAAGGAGATTTCATGGATCATGAGATATCAAGGAGGTTAATTTATGAGTAATGGAAATGATTGATGAATCATTTTGTAGGATAAAAAATTCACCATGTTAATGAGAAAATAATCATCCAGTTATTCTAATTGGGTATTACCCCTTTGGAGTGGAGAGTGGTTTATGTCATGGTTATAGGATAATTAGTTAGCAAAACAATAGAAGTATCACATGAATTGATTGATAAGATAGAACCGAAATCTAAAAAATTTGGTGGCTGAGGTGTACTATCTATGAAGGGAGTACAATAGGTAATTACTTCGATATATAAAAGTAAATTAATTAATAATAATTTTTATGAGTTGTCTATCATTTTGAGGTTTATTTCCTAGCATCAAAATTCATAAAAATTTACTCCTAAAATTCCTTGTGGCATTTTTAGGAAACTAAACCACCCTAAAGATTTTCTCCCAGCATTAGAACAAAACATATTGTAGTATCTTATATACCATCACTGTTTTTAACTACCACTAAAGTTAATTGAAATCTAATAGTAAATAAATAAATAATAAAAATGGTCTTACCATCCAATTTTTTTCTAATAATATTTATCATTTAAAAGAAATAGTACTTAATCAAAAAACTTACTAAAGAGATAGGGTATGAATTCAAGGGATATATAGATGGAAATAAGATAGATTAAAACCACTATCTCTGAAATAGTACATAGGAAATCAATAATTGTTTTATCCCAAACCACTTAAAATTATAAAGGGAATGCATTTTCTACCACACTGATAATTTGTATGTAAAGGAGTGAGAAATATACACCTATCTACTCACTAGGACTCACATCAGCATAGGAGATACCCCATTGAAGACCAATCAATGAGAAGAAAATGGAAAAAGATAAAAGTGATGAGAATATTGAATACATTCCTCCACAAACCCATCATTTCACAAATAAGGTTGTATAAACTAAAAATATTGCTAAAATTTGATGGAAAATAGGTTTTGGATACATTAAATCATATTAAGATTAATATACCTCTACATTATGTAATCTAAAAAATTAAAACGTATTTGAAGTTCATAAAAGATATATTTAAGAATAGAAGAGGGATGAAAGAAAATCACATGATAAACCAGGGGAGAATGTCTCTATAATCATCACACCCACCGTGGAAATTCCTAAAAAGTTCATTGACCTGAGGAAATTCCTCATTACTTGCACCATAAGGGGTTTCATTTCTCAAATGATTTTTGTGATTTGGATGAATCCATTAATGTCATGCTCACTACATTTTATCTTCCATATAGGTTAAAGAGATAAATATGATTAGGGTCGTTGTGTAATTTAAAAATAGTTCCATGATATACCAAATATGAGTCATTGAGGATGTATTAGTTTTTGTGATATTTATGACATTTCTCACTGATTTTTACATTATGAATATAGAGGATGACCATGTATTTTCTTAGGACCCCATAATTCTTGGAAGAACCTTCCTCAAAGCATCCAAGTTAGTAATGGATATCCATTACGGTAAATATTATATGAAGTTTGGAGATGAAATTATTTATACTCAATGAATTACCCCTCAGAGGACTATTATGCGTCCTTTATCAACCATTCTAGATGATCTTTTAAAAATTATCTAATTTTTTTAGTATTTTATAATGTAGTATAATTACATGATTATGTATATTTCATGTATTGGAAATGACTTGAGGTATCATGTTCTATAAAATCATATCTATCATGCTCAATCCACAATTGATTCTCATTATTTTTTAGAATCCTATTCTAATGGGCATGTACTTTCTGATCATGACAACTTTATTAATATTTATGATGTATTGGATTCATTATTTATTTATACTGGTGATGTACATTCATAAAAAAATATAAATTTTTCAAATAACTTACTTCCAACTACATTTTCATCAATACAACACTCATCTGAACTTAAATTCAAAACATTAACACAACATTTGAAATTTTAATAAATATTTGATGATGAAAAATTACATGTAATTATTTTTAAAAATATCATCCCCAAAAAATAAAAACAACTTTTTATTATTTTGAGGGAGACTATTAGGGAAATTTGTTTTCCCATAGTATATATTTATGGTATTATCACCTCTATTTACATGAAATGTATTCTTTTGGAATATAGTGATAAACGGGTTAGAGTGAAACAAAGGAGACTAACCCCATAATATGAGAATTAATAAAGAAAATGATGTAAAAATTAATTTAAGAGGGTGCGATTTTTCCCCTTTTGACTCTCAATGGGTTATACCTATATATGTTGTTCCAAATAAAATGGGATTCACTATTGAAAAAAATAAAAATGATAAGTTAGTTCCCATTATTGTAAAAAATAGTTTGTGAGTGTGCATATATTATATGAAATAAAATTAATCCACCTATAAAGACTTTTTATCCCTTCCCTTCGTTGGATTGATTCTAAAGAGGCATTCAAGTGTAACATAATATTATTTTTTGGTGGTTTATATACCTATTGAAATCTCCCAATTATATAAAATTACTAGGATAAAATTACTTTCACCTATATATTCTGTAAATTTTCTTGTTGATTGATTCCATTTTGACATTTTAAACCCCCATATACCCTCCAAATATGCATGGAGATCATCTTTTCTAATTTGAATAAAATATGTTTGGAGGTATTTATTGATGAATTTATATTATATAGAACCTTAAATGATCAATTTTTTTCCTACATGGAAGAATGATTGTGCTAATGTATTAAGGAAAATCTATTTAAAAATTTTGAAAATTGGAATTTCATGGCAGAGAAGTGAATTTTCTTAGGTCATGTAGTTTTAAACAATATCATTAAAGGTGAATAATCTGATATATAAATTATTTCATCCATTAAAATTTCTATATGTTTGTGATATATTCAATCCTTTCTAATACATTCGTGTTTTTATTGAATCTTTTCTAAATATTTTAGTTTGATCCCTCTACACTTATCTTGAATTCTTTTAAAATATATAATTTTTCTTCAATGATTCATCTAGGAAATCATATGATTAGTTAAACAAGAAAGGGAAGACAAGTTTACCCAATCATGTCATGGTTATAATATGGTTTTAATATAAGTAATCAGATTCTTATCAAGGAAGATACATCCAGAACACATTAAAACCATAAACATAAGCTAACCTAGAAAGAAAAATGTGTTACATCAGTCAATAGATACATATCTAAGAATCTACACATGGACCACATGAAACCCCAATAGCTGAACAACATTCCAAGGTCAGAAGATTCTTCTTGAGGAAGCATCATTCACAAAGGTGTGGTGGAATTCTAGTGGATCACTGAATCTATAATACCATTAGTAAAGAATTTATAATATTTTGGTATTCATGAATTATATCAATTCTAATGTGATAACTATTGGAATCTCATTTATTTTAATGTAGTGGTTTTTATCATCAGTTTTAGGTAAAGGGCATGCATGATTTGTGGTGTGTCTTATAATCTTTTGATAAAGTATGTTTTTATTATAATACATTATTAAAACAATAAAAAAAGTGTTTCATTTGGAATAAGGTAATATATATAGGTTTGACATCATGTTATTAGGAAGGGACACATGGTCATCTATCATTGTACCTTATGATCGCATCCTTATCCCTTCATATGTATGAGTCAGTCCTATGTGGATATAAATATTGTACTCATATAAGATGGGGAATTCAACCATTTGGATGTGTAAAATTTTTACCATATAGATTATTAATATTTTTCATTTCATACTTCATGTGTTCTTTATGTTCTTAATCTATCCATACATTCCCATAACCCATTGGCATTTTATATTATTCTTCTATTTCTGGAAATAACATCCTTCATAGTTGTATATCTAATGTGCGTATACCATAGTTCATAAACATTATTCCTTATCACAATAGGTTCATATATGTAATTTTCATTTTATATATCTATGATTGGTTGGTAGAAAGTAATCTATAATTATTCCTCTGAGTGAGGAACCAACATATCTGAAATCATTTGATTAGAAGTCCTTTTGGTTGGGTTTCCACTGTGGTCACTCTATTAGTGGTGTTGTGACTGCATCTTGGGTGTATGTAGGGGGTTATTTACTTAATTAACATCTATGAGATGACCTAGAGATCTAAAATACATTATATTTATACCTTTTTGAGTTCTCATTAATATATTGGATAATATTAGTCATTTCTGATGTTACAGAATGTGTCTGTTGAGAAATATCCTAAAACCATAGGCAAGCGTGTTTGAAGTTTATATTATCCTAGTTTGTAAATAAACCCAATAAAATTCATCAACCTATCATTTTGAATCATAGTTCACATTCTTATATCACTCTTTATATAATCCTATGAAAATATTTATCACTACTATTTTCTAAATAAATTTTGTTGGTCCCAAGCTTCTTTGTTGTTACCAAAGGTGGGGAGGTCCTTTTAACAGTGACATATATAAACTTCTCTACATTCTTTTACTCTATTTTTTTCCCTCTAAATACTCTAATATAAAAAATAATTCCTATAATATTTCCATTTAATATCTATATCATATTTATATCTATAATCTCACTAACAATGGGAAAGGGGGAAAGAATGCATCTAGAATATGATCATTAAATATAATAGGTTTTTGTTAACCTCAACACTTTAATTCATCTCATCATCCATATTCCCCATCTTCGATACCGATTTCTAAATATTCCCCTCATAAGTGATCAAATAGGTCTGAGTATTATTTTAAAAAATCACTCTATCGCCCAAATCAAAAGTTGCATATATTGACTGAACAACTTCCATGGGATAAATATCATATATAGAAATGTTATAGAAGACAAATATATTTAAGGAGGCAATCTAATTATCCCATATATGGTCCAATTTCATAACTCCTCATATTTGTTAATGGAGTTTTTGAAAAATTGTGTGGAATGGATTTTTTGTCAATATGATTTTTTATAACACATTTTGAGGCTTTATATTCACATACTTTGGTTATTGTAAATGTTGAAAAAGTGATTACTAACTAAGTAGAGATGTTGGGGAGTAATTATACCCCACATGGATCATTCTCTACACCACAATATAGATATTGGAGGTGGACTATGTAATATTGTATCTGGCTACGTCATAGATGAGATATTGTAGAGTTACTCAAATGTATATAAAAAATGTATCTCCCAGGATTGCACCACCGTGAATATGGTTGTGTTATAATCAAAGATAAAGGATTAAAAAATTATCAATCATACCCATTGTGTAAGGGGATGAAATAAAACCCATAGGGAGTGCACAAGAGGTATAGTAAGTATGATGGACTGTATTGGGCCTCAAGTAAAACACTAAGGGGAGAGGGCATGGGTGTGTATAATATTTTCTCTACTAGTGTGGCATATCCCATGATGCTCATGGGTACAACTATATCTAGGTTTCAACAATATTATATGATAAAACACTCAATGTTTAAGGATTATGTTATCGGGAATCACTCAAGTGATGAGATAACCAATGTGGGGTAGTGATTTTATAAATTAAGTTTCAGTTACAAATATCATGGAACAGAGTTATAATTTAGGTATTTTAGTTCCAATATATATTTTTATGTACCCTTACAAAAGGAGGGATGGCTACACCATAGTCTATTTAGAGAAAAAAAGTCTACACAATTATTTTAGCTTGTGGTGTAAGTGTCTAAAATTAGAAAAAGAAGATTTTGGGTTCTCTAATATTACAGGAGTATATTCTTTAAATGAAGTGGTTTTTCCATAGTTAGTTTGATGTATTAAAATTAGTAAGAGTTATGGTAGATGAGATCATGATATAATGAAGGAGTTAAATTATAAATTTTGATGAACATTTAAATAATATAAGACCTTGTCATAATCTGATAGACCACTATATATTGTCCCAAACTACACTATAGTTCTCTAGATCAGTCAATGTAATGTCTGAAGACTTAATGGCCAGAATATGGTAAAAAATCCTAGGCCGTAGATGTTAGAGGTGTTACGTCATGTCCTATCAGACCGCACCACAACCAATTATTTTATAGTTAATGAACACTTATTTCTCAGTATATATTTTACGAAATCAAGGAAAAATAATATATGATTTATGGGTAGTTATTAAAACCCATAATTAATCTTTCCAATTATTCATTTAAGGGACAAACATCTTCTCTATATATAGAATGGTAGATAAACTACAATAGATAAAGGATTTGATTATTCATTGAGAATTGGATGTATATCTTGAAAATAGAGGAAAAGAGATCCAAATATAGAGCATATTAAAAATTTTATTTTTAGAGGATGAAAATGGTGATGTTCCAAATGAGGGGCTGAAATTCTTGAAGTTGTGGAAATAATTAAAGACACAATTAATGGATTTTATGTTATCTTTTTCTACAAAAAAGAGGGTTTGTTCCAAAATTATTTTGAAAATAAGAATTGTTGAATCATGTTAATTTAATATATTGTGATAAATCTGCTAAAGGAACCTGAGGTGAAAATCTGCATTTTGTTGAAGATGAATTCAATTTCGCTAATGAAGTGAACTACAAGTTTAAGAACAATTTTTGGATCCTTTTATGGGGTAATGAATAAAGGAATATGAAGAAGTTGATTACTCCTAGAAGAAGTGATCCAAATATTGAATCGATGATAAATAAGATGTTGTGGTTGGAAAAAATTATCTTTATCCAAGAAAATTTTAGATGTTAAGGGTAAGACAAATATCAAGAGTTATTTACTATTTTAATTTGTTCACCCATGACTAGGGGTGAAAAAAAGTATTCTATATTTGAGGAGAAACAGGAAAAAAATATCATATCACAAAGATCATGATTCATGGATAAAATTGTTCATGGCTATAAAGAAACATGACCAAGGCATGAGATTAAGAGTACAATGGATACTCCCATGAAATGGGAATGTTTTAGAGGTGATTGAAACTGAAATAAAAGATAACACATAAGGTGTAAATAACAAGTTTTTGAATCAATTATGACATTGTAACATGTGTTCCTTTGGTGTGATATATAGACCCGCCTCTATTTTTTGTTCTATGGAATGGTTTATATCAAATTCTATGAATGAATAAGCCACTGTTCACTATAAAGGATCTATGTTATGAACATATTTTTATAGAATATTTTTTTTGAATGAATTAATTTTCATTGATGTATTTTATTTTTTTATTTTTTTCATTAAAGTTGAAGTGAGTAATAGTTCTAAAATTGACAATAATGAGGTTTATCAAAATAAAATTTTAATAAATTATTTAAAAATTATATAAATCCTAAAATAATTTCTCATGTATAATATATCATATAAAGTATCATCCCCTATACATTTATATTGTATTTTTAATCATTTTACTTTCGAATAACTAAATAATAATTTTATCTCATAAAAAATTATAAAATTTCCTCACAACTCAATTATAAAAGGGAACATTCTACTTTACTTATTTATGCCAAATTGAGTCTTACATATTGAAAATACCCTACTAAAATACCTTTTAAAATTAATTAAAAATTTATATAGGTTTTTGTAGTCCCTAAATACTAACCCTTGGATCCTTTTGTTGGGATCTAAAGGCGTTCTTTCAAATGAGAGGTTATCACCTTAACTGATCACATTTTTTTTATTTATTGTAGTTTTATCTCAAATATTTTGGTATATTTCATAAATTTATAAATTATGTATCCAAAATTTTCTAAAATTTTATTATGATTTTGAAACCATCATTATCCACCCACATTCCATAAAAGGGTTTGTGGAATTATTTCTTATGTATAGGTATGTACGATTTACCATCTTTACGTAGCGATAAAATTTAATTTTCATCACCTTGTTTCATGGATGGATATTATAATCAGTTTAATGTATATATGACTGATATTTATGAAATATTTATTCTTCATTAATCAGACTATTTTACCTACATTCTTAACTTCTAAACAATTTAAAATGATAATGTCGCTCATGCGTACGCATGGACTGCCACCTCCATGAAATGATGTGATTCATTTATTATTTATACTTTACATGGATGGTTAGGAGAATGGGTATGGAAGACAAATATAATTTATATGATATAATAATATTTCAATAATGTTGAATTATTAGTTACTTTTACTTTTTCTATACATCAAAAAACATAAAACAACATTCATGCGTACATATAGCCTACCAACTCCATGAACTATGAAATTTATTTTTCTATATATATATTAATGAATGACTATAAAAATGTATATAATGAATAAATATGATAGTTTTTCATGATTTATATTTTTAACACTATGAAACCATGATCAAGTTATAGGTAAAATAACTATAGAACAAAAATATACATGGAAAACAAAGTAGACATCACCCTAAATAGTAATTTTAATGATGCACTATAAACAAACAGGTGGTGCAAGGTTGTATGTGAATAATATATGTTATAATATATATTATTTCTGTTTTATTATAGATTCATAATAAAACTATATTTATTATAAAGTAGTTACTAATGAGTATAGAGGAAGACATACCTTAGGTAACGGAATTCTATCTCACATTTTTTTTCAGAGATGTGCCTTATATGGATCTTGTTTCTTTTTTGAGGTATGTATATATATAATATTAATTATTATATTTTATGATTATTATAATAATAAATATCTGATATAAATATACATATAAATATATTTCTATGATGGGGCACATAATTCAAAAATTACTAAAGCAGTAAGGGATTTATGTTTCATTCATATTTTAATTAGGATTTTATATATTTGAATTTCGACTTAAAAATTTATAAGAACACTTTATAATCTATATATTTCTTTTTATATTCCTCTATTTATATCTTGAGATTTTATTTTTCCCTTTTCATTTCCCTCACATTAGTTATTTGATTGATTGAAATACAATTTTTAAGGAAAATAGACATTATTTTTCTATAAAGTGGAAATTTTTTTTATCTATAACCTTGTTTTCAAAAATTAATTCAAACAATGATTTTAATATTATAATATGAGATTTGGATACATTATTTCATTTTTTTTACTTTTAAAAAAAACTATTGGGACTCTTCTTGTAATTTTCCAAATTAGGTAATCATTAACAAAATTATGAACATATTGTTTTTTAACTTATACAACATGAAAATAATTCTCTATCATCATGAATAACCATTTATTTTATGAATCATTTAAATTATTCTATATCTACAGTCAACAAAATTTTCATCCATAATATTATGTAATTTTTTTTTTGGAAAATTTATTTTCAATCTAAATGGGTATTTTTCTTTGGAATGTTTTTCATGATTTTTTTATAGTATTCGTATTCAATAATAAAAATATCCAATGTTATTTCTTATATTTTACTAGGGATGTAATCTAATTATATTGTCATTGTTTTGTATCAAGATGGTACATTATTATGATGATGTGATGTTTATGATGACTATTTAATTTGGTTATGCTATGACGAAATATGGAACCCATTTCCTTTGCATAGATTATGATATGATAATATGGTGGATGTTTTAGGATCATATCCAACACATATATGTGGTTTTGATTTTTTTTATGTTTGATAACTATATCTACATCAAAAGAATTGGGTAAATTATTATATATAATGAGATGGTTTTGGGAAAAGAGTGGAAGTGTTTGATCTGTTATGGGAAACATATCAATGATCATGATCTATTATCGGAAATAGGTTAAAGTTACTCATCTATTGTGGGAAACAAGTAGAGTTGCTTTCCCCACTATGGGGTATAAGTGTCAATGCCTGATTTGGTGGACTTTGTATTTAACCATAACATTTGAAATATTTTTTATACTTATGATGGTGTCACACCCATATATTACATGAAATTTTAGTTCGTGATAAACGTTTGATGATTTATAATTCTTATGATACCTGACTTTTGAAATTATAATATTTTATTCTATAACTCTAGTTTATGATTTTTGATAGATTGGGTATGAACTTTTTATGTTATAGTCATGATATTACACCGTTATCCTTATCTTATTATTCCATAAGATCATTGATTAACATATTTAAGGTATACCCTAATTTATCATCTAATATCACCCTTTGTTTATGTATCCTTTCCCCAGGTTATAAAGAATGATTTTAAATAGAGTTTTTCTATAGAGAAAACTAAATGGGAATTTATTTATATAATATAATGAACATCATTCATAAGATAAAAGGATTGTGTATCTAGTCTGGAAATATAATAAACCTTTATAGTCTTCATGCATGTGCTTATGAAATCTATAAAATATTCATCTAAATTGCTGTAATTGGTATGTATGAGTGGCATGGGACATTACAGTTTGTATAATAGTAGTATTTAGTCAATATGTAATGATTATAGACAAAAACAATAACGAAAACCAAGTGAATGGTTCTATGTTAAGATAAAATATTACTGTTATGGTAATGATTACTAATGAACTTGGATAAACTTGTGGTTTTATAGAATAAGGTTCCCGGATTTATACATTTTATAGATATTTTTACATGATTATCTACTCTATCACAATTATTATTGTTTCTCACACTATACTATTTTGTTTTACTAAATGGTTACAAACCAAAGTAATTTTATTAATTTTGAATGTGTTGGTTTATGGAATGATTTTAATCACATGAAACCTAGTAAAATAATTGATTGGATGTGAAACAATGTGATTATTTTTATTCATTTATCTCATTATGTGATTAAAGATATCAAATTGGGTGAGTTCTATGACACACTAAATAATAGAGAGTTGGAGTTTCATAAAGACAGTGTCATTAAAAATATGCATCTTTTAACATGTCCATAATGTTTGAAAATCACACAAACCAATGTTTTGGTGGAATGGGAAGATGTTTTGAGTATTGAATAGGACACAAAGAAATTAATTTTCATGGAAAAATAAATAAATCAACCAATGAAATGGAATATAACAATGGTATCAAAAATTTATTCTTTATTGTTAATTTTTTTTAATATCATAAGTGTGGAATTATGAATATTGATGACCTAGGGGGAATGCTGAAGAAGAAAATCGACTAGGCTATATGAGTAATGGTTTTCACAATGATGATACAGAGACAATGATTGAAATATGAAGGGTATGAGTTGTTTTAACAGTATTTATTATATTAAAAGTGACATGTCTGATTAAATTTAAGTTATAAAATCATAATACATTATCTATATTTCATTTTTGAAGAAAAATGTATTAGATAATACGATTATGAACCCTAGAAATAGGTTCTAGAGGGACGTGGAATGATTAAAGTGTGATGTATTTGGATTCATGAATTATGTTGTACAAATGATAGTCTCCGTATATAAAACCACTATGATACAACTAAAGATTGTTCCAATGTATTTTTTTATGGATTGGAAAAAAGATTTTCAATAGTGTTAATAAACAAGAAATGTTATTTACTAGAAAGGTGATATTTTTAGATAATTTCTGAAGAAGGTGAAAATATCCCTTGATATTCTCTTGATGTTGAAGTAGTAATGTTTAATTAAGATAAAAAGAATATTGACATTGAAAAAGTTAAAGGGGCTGTATTGGGGACCTTGAAAATTGATAGTGATTTGATAAAAAATTAACTTATTATAGATTTTTTGTAACACCCCGAGATTTTATGAAAAATATTATTTTAATTTCATTAATGTCTTTTGTTGTATTCTACACCAAGATTACCTTGCGCTACACGCAACACCGTATTAGCTTGCAGTATATGCAACACTATTCTTGGACCGTGTTACACACAATTTTGATAATAGTTATTCTACGCAACATTGAGTATATATATATATATATATATTAAATGTATAAATTAAATATGGTTGGATTCTGTTATATGAAACAACGAAGGATTCTTTCACAACACGCAACCCTGACTTGGCTTGCATTACACGCAATCGCGACCTTCCTCGATAGCGTGTGTTGTACGCAATACCGGGTTTTAATAAACAATGTTATATTATTATAATATTGTCATGAACTAGCCGTTATGAATAGTATTAACTAAATTTTGAATTTTATAACATTATTATTCATGTTACACATTTCTAGAACATGGTATAATAACAAAATAAATTTTTTGGGTAAAATAAGTATTTTAAAAAAAAAGCAGTTTTGCCGCCTTTGGATGGCGCACCCACTTTAAATCTGGTTTTTGACATGTTTATAAGTTCAATTTGACAAAATAAAATTCTTCTTTGGAATCAATAAATAAAAATTTACTTTGGATAAAATTTTCATATTATTCTGGTAACTTTCACATTTTAATGAATAGTAAAAACACGCTATATTTTAATTAAAAACAACTTTTTTCATCATAATATCTTATGTGGGTAAATTATAATATTGAATGTTTTTAAAGTATAAATAGAATATATTTTTACCATTTAATATAATTTATGTCATTAGCATTGATTTTACCTTGAATTCGTAAGTTAAATCAATTCAATCTTTTGCAATGTTTTAAACAAAAACCTGTTTTTATTCGACAACGGCATTAATTTTAATTTAATTTCTGCAACCTCTGTGTTTTGAATTTTAAAAAATGGATTCCATATTTGGAATCAGTGGGTCCAAATTATGTTAATAGGATACTTATTATTTTTGGGAATTATGAATAGTAACTACGGTAAATTTTATTTACCATAGTTAAAGGTAAATCGGGTAATTAAGGGTAAATATAATATTTTAAAATTACCCTAACAAATTTCAAAATCCTATTGGATGACTAAAAAACGACCCATATCACCTAAGGGTCGGATTATATTAATTTAATTAAATTTTGTCAATGAAAATAATTTAATTATTATTAAAACCAAAGAATGTGACAACATGTCACTTTCTTAAATCTTATAAGTATAATAATTTTAATCTAGTGATAAACTTCATGAATCTTCGAACATGAATAGTCTCCAGAAAGATAATACAAGTATCTACATCATAGGAATTTATTTATAATTTTTAGGGATTAAAAAATTATCATTTATTATGACAGAAAGATGATGCAGTAATTGTCTTATTAATGAAATATTGACAGAAATGATGTTATAAATGCCCAAATAAATGTAATTTGAGACTTTTTATGACTTAAACTAATTTTCTAGGTTACTATGAAATATTATTGTTGATTTAATCAACTTTTTTCGAACATATAATTCTGTTATGACTTTCACAATAATAATATATCAAATAGTGTCAAAATTGACACAAAATAGTTTTTAAATCAAATATTATATTATTAATTGTTATTCTATTCCTAAAAATCTAAGGTTCGGCCAAATGACTTAGATAAGGATATATATATTAATAATAAACAATTTGGGGTTCTTTTGGCATGTTATAGTAAGTGTATTAACCATATAGTGTAAGAAAACAAAAAGTCACGGTAAAAGTTAAATTATTTAACTTAGGGTTAAATCTAATTGATAAGGTTAAAATTATAACCTAAACTTGTATAAATATTATTGGTTGATAGTATTTCTACCCATCCCTACTTTAGCTTCGAAATAAGACCCTTTGGAACCATTATAAACCGATTTTGACTTTAATATAAAATAATATTTTGAGATATTCCTAAGGTGCCCCTCTCCTCCCTTATAAAAGGGCACCTCCTCCCTCTCTTCCTCACACCAATTTGAGCAATCAAGCTCGGCCAACCCCTGTCATTTTCTCCTCTCCACTTCCCTAGAATAATTCTAGAGGTCCTGGTCTTCTTCAAAGACCAATCTTAGTTCCCTAAGTGGAGGATTCAAAGAGGCGTTCCAAAAAAGAGGAGGTTCGGACACATACAAAGAAAATCGGATCTAAGGTAAGGGAAATATCACAATCTCATTTTTATCCGAGATTGTTTATACTTTAGTATTTACTGGGGTGTATTTTATCATCCACATCCATGTTCCCTAAATATGTAATATTTTTTCCATCCACTTACAATAGTTTAAATCCAATTTTACCCTTCGGTGAGTTTTTAGTAAAGAATATGAAAGGAATCTTTTGTCATTTTTTTCGTACGAGGTACTTTTTGACTTTTCCGACAAAAGTACGTAGAATGTTTTTTTAACTTATACGACCTGAATGGATTTTTAAAACATTATTTCAAAGAAGCTTCCTTTACAAGTTTTCAAGTTTATTTTTAATCATCCTCTTTTAGTTTAAAATTTTATGACATGTTAAGAAAGGAAAAGTGTTTTTGAAGTAGAAAGGATATTTTCCTCAAGAATGAAGTTCAAGTATTTTATAAAAATTATTTTCCATATAAGATAATAAAAGGGTTCTGTTTTTATCTATATTATTACATGGATTTGATTATGTTGTGATGGAAATATTTTTATGAATTCCTTTATTTTATATGAATTATTTTATGATGTCACAATGTTTAAGAATCCCATTTTTATTACATGGGTTATGCTATGATGTATGGTTTATGATTTTGTGGCACACATAAGAATGGTATCATTATGAGATGGGTGGGACCTATATCTCCCTCCAATTCATTGGGTAAAGATTTTATATCTCATGAGATAGACATGGCTGAAATGGTAGGTTATACCGGTTCAGTGAAACAGGACTGAAACGAGGGTTACTTGATTCAGAAAGGGACTTTGTCCACTAAGATAGTCTTGGAAATGAGTCTTGACTAACAAGAAATGATTCTCTATGATTATGTGTGTATGCCACAAAGTTTCATGTTTTAAGTTATGATTATTGGGATTTCATTTCACTACTATGATTTATCCCATGTTATGAAATTATGCTCTCTTTTGCAGGTTAAGATTTCCAAAAGTTATGTTCTTATGAATATGATGTGATTGATTTTTCTTTTGTATACCCTTACTGATCATTTGAGCTCACCCTTTTATGTTTTATTTTCCCCTGGATACAAAGAAAGGTTTTAGGTAAAAAAAGGGGAAGATCTTTATGGGAGATATTGAAGATCTTTCACCATGATTAGAAGATTACGTTCCGAGTTTCCAAAGACACTAAACTATTACGATCCTTGTGTGTGTGTTTTTTTGTTATGTACTAAGTATTCCGCAAAAGTAATGTAAAGTCTATGTACGTCAGGCTTCGGGTCTCTACAGTTGGTATCAGAGGGAGGTTTAGTCAACTTTGGAAACTAGGATGCGAGAACTTTAGTGAGATCCCTAGAGATATTTCTAAGGTATGTCTAGGGATGTCTCTAAGGGTAAGTATACGTATAGGTTATAGTACTAGAATTACGCTAACGATCATTAAATTAAACCTAAGATGTTAGATATTGAAGTTACTCCCCCTTTATTATGATTTTTGCCTCTCACACTATTCTTTTTGGGTTTTAGAAAATGGCTGGAAACAAGATGATTCACGATAATGGAGAATATGATGGAAAATGGAATGATATTCTTCATAATGAAATAGGATTTGGAAGTAAAAAAATCATTATTATGCCGAATCAGCAATCTCATAATATGATCAATAATGTAAAATTTGGTAAGTTTCCGGACTCGGCTAATAAGAGAAAGATGGAGTTTCATGATGATCATAGAGGAAAGAAAGTTCAATTTCCACTATGTAAATCATGTGGGAAGAGGCATCAAGGAGAATGTTTCAAAGGAACTGGAAGATGCTTTGGGTGTGGAAAAGAACGACACAATGTAAGTAAGTGCAAAGGAAAAGGTTCAGTTAACACCATAGATGAGGATAATGGTATTTCTTCGACATCAACAATGGTTAAATGTTTTAAATGTGGAATGTACGGGCATTATGCAAACCAATTCCCTAAGGGAAAGTCTCATGAAGATAATCAGTATGGTCGTATAGGAATTATTTATGTGGATGATGATGAAGAGACTACAAATGATATGTGAGATGAAAGAATTGTTGAAGCTCGGTCAATGGTTTAAGAATGTAGTGGAATGATTACATGTTTATCATGTGTAATGTTGTATAAGAAATCTCATGGTACTATGGAATAAAGAGACATGTAAGGATTGTTACATTGTTGTCTGATTAATGTTACTAGTATCCATGAAAGGATATTCAGATATTTTTGGAATGTAGATGATATGCGCATAATGAAGGGATAAGGAGAAAATTAAATGTTTGATAGTATTCATGATCTCATGACTGATATAAGAAGAAGGTTATATCATGGTTTGAGTATATAGAATTTTTGGATTTTGGTATGTGGAAAGAGTTAAATTTTGACAGCATTCATGTTTTCACTAAGGTTTAATGGGTATTCATATTTTTCAAGAGAATACATCATTAAAGTATTCACATGATTGGAATGTGACCAACAAGATATATGGGGGATAAATGATGGTATTCACATGCTTGGTTGGCGACATTTCAAGTAATCATTTTCTTTATACTATGAGCTTGGACTGAAGTATTTTAGATAAGCCTAAAGATTGTAATGGATTATGTTAACCATAAGTTAGTATTGTTTAAGTATAGAACTTTTTTTTGATATTATTTATGTGATGTTATAGTAATGTAGTTTTAGAAAAAGGACAACCTACAGGACGGGTGACAACCCATCGCTTCGGACAAGGCTGTGGGAATCGAACCCACAACTGAAGTGCGACTGGCCTTTATCGCCTACCACTGACCTACAGGAAGTCCCTGTTTAGTAGAAAACTAGTTTTATTATATTAAGCAGTATTATATGTGAATTATAAGTTCATTTTAGGAACCATATATGATTAATATCACTATAGATGGACTTATGTATTTTTTGATAACTTTTCTAACCTTTTGTTTGAGACAGATGGAATGACCCATCATTCTATCACTTGATCTGCTAACACATCACGAATGACAAATTGAACTTCATTTCTTTAAGACATGAAGTGGAAATTGTCTAAAGAACGACAAACGGTGAGACTATACCAAAATCATGAAAGTATCTCTTCTAATTCCAATTTCATCAACTTTAGGGAAATGATCTTGAAAACCAAAAATGTTGTCTTAGTGCTCTTATATATGATGAATCAGATGGTACCTTAGATCATAACAAATTTATGGCTTTGTGATTGCTAGCTTTTCCATAGCCATGTTCTCTACCACTCTCCATCAGAACATGATGGTTAGATTTCTCTTCCATATCCATATTTTCACCTATGTGGAAACCCAATGATTAGTTTATTTGGGTAACCGTTACGTTTCATACTTTTGTTTTTAAAGATAAGTTTTGGTATTCCTTTTTACGATGTGGGTTTCTATCAAAGAAACTTTCAAATAGTAAACCATTTATAACCCTGACGAATTTCGAAGGTGAAATTCATTTTAAGGGGGGTAGAATGTAACACCCCGAGATTTTATGAAAAATATTATTTTAATTTCATTAATGTCTTTTGTTGTATTCTACACCAAGATTACCTTGCGCTATACGCAACACCGTATTAGCTTGCAGTATACGCAACACTATTCTTGGACCGTGTTACACACAATTTTGATAATAGTTATTCTACGCAACATTGAGTATATATATATATATATATATATTAAATGTATAAATAAAATATGGTTGGATTCTGTTATATGAAACAATGAAGGATTCTTTCACAACACTCAACCCTAACTTGGCTTGCATTACACGCAATCGCGACCTTCCTCGATAGCGTGTGTTGTACGCAATACCGGGTTTTAATAAACAATGTTATATTATTATAATATTTTCATGAACTAGCCGTTATGAATATTATTAAATAAATTTTTAATTTTATAACATTATTATTCATCTTACACATTTCTATAACATGGTATAAGAACAAAATAATTTTTTCGGGTAAAATAAGTAATTTTCAAAAAATGCAGTTTTGCCGCCTTTGGATGGCGCACCCACTTTAAATCTGGTTTTTGAAATGTTTATAAGTCCAATTTGACAAAATAAAATTCTTCTTTGGAATCATGAAATAAAAATTTACTTTGGATAAAATTTTCATATTATTCTGGTAACTTTCACATTTTAATGAATAGTAAAAATACGCTATATTTTAATTAAAAACAACTTTTTTCATCATAATAACTTATGTGTTTAAATTATAATATTTAATGGTTTTAAAGTATAAATAGAATATATTTTTACCATTTAATATAATGTATGTCATTAGAATTGATTTTACCTTGAATTCGTAAGTTAAATCAATTCAATCTTTTGCAATGTTTTAAACAAAAACCCGTTTTTATTCGACAACGGGATTAATTTTAATTTAATTTCTGCAACTTCTGTGTTTTGAATTTTAAAAAATGGACTCCATATTTGGAATCAGTGGGTCCAAATTATGTTAATAGGATACTTATTATTTTTTGGAATTATGAATAGTAACTACGGTAAATTTTATTTACCATAGTTAAAGGTAAATCGGGTAATTAAGGGTAAATATAATATTTTAAAATTACCCTAACAAATTTCAAAATCCTATTGGATGACTAAAAAACGACCCATATCACCTAAGGGTCGGATTAGATTAATTTAATTAAATTTTTTCAATGAAAATAATTTAATTATTATTAAAACCAAAGAATGTGACAACATGTCACTTTCTTAAATATTATAAGTATAATAATTTTAATCTAGTGATAAACTTCATGAAACTTCGAACATGAATAGTCTACAGAAAGATAATACAATTATCTACATCATAGAAATTTATTTAGAATTTTTAGGGATTATATAATTATCATTTATTATGACAGAAAGATGATGTAGTAATTGTCTTATTAATGAAATATTGACAGAATTGATGTTATAAATGCCCAAATAAATGTAATTTGAGACTTTTTATGACTTAAACTAGTTTTCTAGGTTACTATGATATATTAGTGTTGATTTAATCAACTTGTTTCGAACATATAATTCTGTTATGACTTTCACAAAAATCATATATCAAATAGTGTCAAAATTGACACAAAATAGTTTTTAAATCAAATATTATATTATTAATTGTTATTTTATTCCTAAAAATCTAAGGTTCGGCCAAATGACTTAGATAAGGATATATATATTAATAATAAACAATTTGGGGTTCTTTTGGCATGTTATAGTAAGTGTATTAACCATATAGTGTAAGAAAACAAAAAGACACAGTAAAAGTTAAATTATTTAACTTAGGGTTAAATCTAATTGATAAGGTTAAAATAAAAACCTAAACTTGTCTAAATCTTATTGGTTGATAGGAGTTCGACCCATCCCCACTTTAACTTCGAAATAAGACCATTTGGAACCATTATAAACCGATTTTTACTTTAATATAGAATAATATTTTGAGATATTCCTAAGGTGCCCCTCTCCTCCCTTATAAAAGGGCACCTCCTCCCTCTTTTCCTCACACCAATTTGAGCACTCAAGCTCAGCCAACCCCTGCCATTTTCTCCTCTCCACTTCCCTAGAATAATCCTAGAGGTCCTAGTCTTCTTCAAAGACCAATCTTAGTTCCCTAAGTGGAGGATTCAAAGAGGCGTTCCAAAGAAGAGGAGGTTCGGACACTTACGAAGCAAATCAGACCTAAGGTAAGGGAAATATCACAATCTCATTTTTATCCGAGATTGTTTATACTTTAGTATTTACTGGGGTGTATTTTATCATCTACATCCATGTTCCCTCAATATGTAATATTTTTTCCATCCACTTACAATAGTTTAAATCCAATTTTACCCTTCGGTGAGTTTTTAGTAAAGAATATGAAAGGAATCTTTTGTCGTTTTTTTTCATACGAGGTACTTTTTGACTTTTCCGAAAAAAGTACGAAGAATGTTTTTTTAACTTATACGGCCTGAATGGATTTTTAAAACATTATTTCAAAGAAGCTTCCTTTACAAGTTTTCAAGTTTATTTTTAATCATCCTCTTTTAGTTTAAAATTGTATGACATGTTAAGAAAGGAAAAGTGTTTTTGAAGTAGAAAGGATATTTTCCTCAAGAATGAAGTTCAAGTATTTTATCAAAATTATTTTCCATCTAAGATAATAAAAGGGTTCTGTTTTTATCCCTATTATTACATGGATTTGATTATGTTGTGATGGAAATATTTTTATGAATTCCTTTATTTTATATGAATTATTTTATGACGTCACAATGTTTAAGAATCCCATTTTTATTACATGGGTTATGCTATGATGTATGGTTTATGATTTTGTGGCACACATAAAAATGGTATCATTATGAGATGGGTGAGACCTATATCTCCCTCCAATGCACTGGGTAAAGATTTTATATCTCATGAGATAGACATGGCTGAAATGGTAGGTTATACCGGTTCAGTGAAACAGGACTGAAACGAGGGTTACTCGATTCAGAAAGGGACTTTGTCCACTAAGATAGTCTTGGCAATGAGTCTTGACTAACAAGAAATGATTCTCTATGATTATGTGTGTATGCCACAAAGTTTCACGTTTTAAGTTATGATTATTGGGATTTCATTTCACTACTATGATTTATCCCAGGTTATGAAATTATGCTCTCTTTTGCAGGTTAAGATTTCCAAAAGTTATGTTCTTATGAATATGATGTGATTGATTTTTCTTTTGTATACCCTTACTGAGCATTTGAGCTCACCCTTTTATGATTTCTTTTCCCCAGGATATAAAGAAAGGTTTTAGGTAAAAAAAAGGGGAAGATCTTTATGGGAGATATTGAAGATCTTTCACCACGATTAGAATATTACGTTCCGAGTTTCCAAAGACACTAAACTATTACGTTCCTTGTGTGTGTGTGTTTTTGTTATGTACTAAGTATTCCGAAAAAGTAATGTAAAGTCTATGTACGTCAGGCTTCGGGTCTCTACATTTTTGTTCTTTTTTTGATTTATGGAATAAGAATAATTTTAAAGTTGATTCATGTTATTAGTATATTTGATCAAGGAATTCAAATGATTTTAATTTGACACTATTAACTTCATTATGTTGTATATGGACAATTTTTGGATTGAGTTTTTTGGGTTTTAATATGATAAATAATATTTTGGAGGTTTCCTTTTGTTAAATACATATAGAATTTATAAAGTTGAACTTTGTATTTAATTGGTTGTGTTTAAAGTATGATTTTTCATATTGGAAAACATGTTCTAGACATTATGGTTTTGGTAAATATTTAGAGGATAAAAGAATAAATTATGGATCTTATGATTTCATGATGAATGAAATTCTTATATCAAATATCCATTTCCTTTCATAACAGATAAAGTGTAAATTGATTGAACCACAACCAAAGGATGATATTATTCTTTTATTTTGAAAAAAAATGTAATTTTATTTTATAATGTTAATTATATATATTGTAAAATACACAATTGAATTTAGAGAAATGAATTTCAAATAGAGATGTCATCTGTTTAATTTCCTTTTTGAGAAATCATTTGTCCTTTAACACATCAATGATTTTTGGTTCTGTGGTAATTAAAATCCTCATGCGAATTTTCTCTATCACTATCTATATGTCCTTGCGAGATAGTTTTCTTTTTCATTACCATATTTTAACTTTCCATAAACATTATCCTTATATAGTAACCTGATTTTAGTTTATTTAATTTATAATTTTAGTTTCCCAATCTCCATTTTTAAAAGAGTTTGAATTATTCTTTAGTAAAGTGTGGGTTTAAAAACGGGAATTATAAAAATATTTAACCATTGATGACAAATAAAATATCAATGGGTGAAATTTATTTAAGGGGGAATACTGTAAGACCTTGAGATTTTATAATAAATTTTCCTTTAAATAAAATTATTTCTAAAAAATAATTTTATAAAATCAACTTCAAATTTATATGAATAGTGATATACGATTAAAAAATTATTCTTTAAAGTAAAAGTTATCACCGATAAATTATATTGGAGTTTATCAATGAGATTATATAAATTATATAATATTTATATAATGATTATAATCAATAAAAATTTATTTATTAATTATTTATAAACAAGAAATCAGTTTTTTTTAAATTCATTTTATGCTCCCAAAGAACATTTTCCACAACAAATGATTTTTTTCTTTCTGTGAGAAAATTTTACAATTAATTTATATAAATTTATTAAAATTTATTTTATAAAATTAAAATAAATTTTTGATTAATTATATTCAAAATATTTTATGGGGAAAAATTTGGGTTTTTCAAAATAGTTTTATTTTTCAATAAATAGTGAAAAATACAGATTTTTTTTGGAAAATTGTATATAAATAAAATTAATTATAATATAAAATTAAGGTTTGGATTATTTTCAAAATTTGATAATCCAATTTTTTTTAATTAGTTTTATAATTGAATTAGGTAAAAAAATATTTTATATTTAAATAGTGGTATTTTTTGAAAATTAATTTTGCATTATGTTTTCTCAGTTTGATATTAAGTTAAATTTTGAGACCTGTTTGTTTGAATTTTAAAAAATTGATTTTTTTTTTAATATTAGGTAAAAATTTGGTAATAATTTCTTTTTTAATTTTAGTCATTAGGATCAATAACCTTAATAATTTTTCATAGTATGTTAAAAAATTAAATCGGGTATTTAAGGATATACAATAATATGATAAGGACTATAATATGACCCTAAATCATAAATTAGGTATATTATATGATTCCAAATCTTCAATAATATTTCAATATTTAGTTATAGGGTCTTCTATTTCCATTTGAATTTGATTATTACCTTTTATAATAATTTATGTTAAAAATAGTAAAAATTCCACACTCCTGATTTTAATAATTTTAATATTTTTTACATGCATATAATCACAGTACATGTTATATTATATTTTTTCATTTTGAATATAAATTATTTATCTTGAAAATGATAATTTAATTTTTTTAAAATAGTGATGAAATAATTACCTTAAAAGCTTACACAATAAAGACACAATAATATACAATTAATGAAAAATAACTAATTAATGTTATTAAAAATATTAAAAGTAATATAATTTTAGATAGTTAATTTTACCCAGTAATTTTATATACTAATATAAAATAATATTTGTGAAATAAAATATTAAATTTTAATTCCATTTTTTGTTTTGATGTTTTTAAACTAAAAGTAATTAATAGAAAAAAATTGACATAATGATATTTCTTTAAAATAATATTTATTATATTATTTAAATATAATAAAATCCTAAAAAATGAAAAATGGGATATGATATGGTAATCCAATATGAATTTAATATCAATTTTTTCAATTTATCTTTATAATTAATTTATTAAAATTTAATATTTTATGAAATTCTAAAAGATCCCCTCACCTCATTTATAAATGGTCACATCCTCCCTCACTGATTTAAACCACATTTAGACTTATAGATCAATAATACCTTGAAAAAAATACCTTATACAGTTACTTATCAACATTATATAGTTTTCCTCTTCATAAAAACACAAACCTTATTTTCCTTAAGAGGATATCAAAAAGGGATCTTTCAAAGGAGAGGTAATCGCCTTAACTTATCGCTTTCTTCTTACTTCCTCTTTCTTGTCTTTTAAATCCATGTTATTTATAATAAAATAATAAATTATGTTTCATTAATATTTGGAAATTTTATTACAGTTATGATACCACCATTATCCACCTCTTTCCACCAAATGAGATGTGAAAGTATCTCTAGTGCTTATGCACGACTTACTATCACAATGTAGCGATACAATTAATTTTTCATAAACATCATTAATATATAGATATTAAGATAGGTTTAATGTTTATATATTATTTTTATATATAATTATTGTTGTTTACTTATAATATCATATCTACCTACTTACCTTCCAAACAATTGGAAAACAACAACGTCACTTGTGCGTACGTGTGGATTACCACCTCTATAAAGAGATGTGATTAAATGTGCATTTCTATTTTACTTGGAGGGTGATTTCGATGGATATTATGAATATATATGATTTATATTATATGTAAATAATTATTTTAAGTTGAATTAATATTTACTTATCTTTCACTCCATCCATTGAAAAAATGAAAACATCGTTCGTGCATATGTAAAAAACATTGTCTCAACTAACGGTGTAATTAATTTTTATTTCACTAATTTTATTAATGAATATAAAAATTTACATAATAAATAATTATCATATTTTCATAAATCATAATATTCAAGAGATTATGTAACCATGATAAAATAATAAGGGGGAAAAATATTATACTAAAATATACTTGAAAATTGAAGCAGATATCACCCGGAGCAGTAATTTGAAAATTTACAAACTAACATATGGGTGATAAATGGTTATAAGTTAATAAAATATATTATTATATGAATGACTATGTTTCTATAATATACTTATTAAAAATATATATTTATTATAAAATAGTTTCCAACACAATCTAAAGAAGTCGGAGATAATGTATGGGATTTTTATCTCACTATTATTTATGTGGGACACATTCCATATACACCACTTGTTTATTTTGTGTGGTATATATATTTATATATATAATTAAAATTATTTTTTTAGTCTCATACCATGATATTTATTGTATGTATATATTCATATAATATTTTTTCTCTCTAGGGGATTGGGATTAATAGGTAACCAAATCAGTAAGGGATTTATGTTTGGAGCCTAGTTTAATATGGATTGTGTGTACTTGATCTTACATTGAGAAAATTTTATGATACTTATATAATGAATAAATTTTGTTTTATTATTCTTTATTTATATCTTGTTAATATATATCGTCCTTTAATTTTACTTAAATTAATCATTTAATATATTAGAAGTGCTTTTCTAAGGAAAATCAACTTTCATTATCTCCTAGATAAACTTTTTTCCCATATGAATGTTTTATAAAAATATTTATATTGATGGATTTAAGATCGTACTTTTTTTAAGAAAGTTTTCCCCATGGTTAATTTTTTTAAAAAAAATATTTACATCGAACCTTCTAGTAATTTTATGAATGAAGTATTTTTTGAAAAAACATATACAAACACAATGTATTATTTTAACATATATGGAATGAATGGAATTTCCCACAATCATGAATGAAAAATACAGTGAATATACGTTTATAGTCTTCCAAGACTATTTTCAAAGTAAATATTTCCATAATATATTGTAATTGTTTTTGAAACAATATTTTTAAATGAAATGGGTATTTTTCTCAAGAATGTTTTTAATGAGATTTTAGTAGTATTTCTTTTCATAAATGAAAAAACTAGTAATAATGATTATGGTTTACTAGGGATGCAATAAAATGTTAAAATATTTTGTATTTATCTAAATGTTTTAGTTTTATAATAATTATATATTTAGTAATAAAATTTTTATGGGGTATGATATGATGAAATATGGAACTTATTTTATTTTTATGGGTTATGATATGAATATCTGATGGATATTTAAGGATCTGCTGGACAAGATATGTATGAAATTAATTATGTGATTATTAAGGCCTATATCTCTCTCTAATTAATTGGTAAAAGTTTTATATTTCATGAAATTGTTATGGAAACATAGGTTAAGTGCTTGATCTATTGTAGGAAACAAGTGGAAGTACTAGATTTGGTTTGAGAAACAAGTCAAATTTCTTGATCCACTAAGGGAACAAACTTTATGTTCTTGATAAAATATTATAAATACATTTTGATTCGTGATATGATGGTCATGGTAGTTTACCTTGACATATTCAATGGGTTTTATACTTATGATGTTTTGATACCCATTAATGACCTTAACATATGTTTCATTATTGATTTATGAATATTTACCTTTCTTATGACATATGACATTTGAAATTATAAATAATTATACTATACCCCATTTTTATTAATTTTTTAATGTTTTATATGAACGTTTTAAGTTATTTTCAGGATCTCATACCCTTATTATTATCTTATACTTTCATATTATCAATAGTTTATATCTTCCATGTTTACCCTTACTGGGTATCAGATCTCACTCTTTCATATATTTCATTTCCTTAGGTTATGAAGAAAGTATTTATATCAGGTTTTTCTATGAAGTGTACTGTATAGGAATACCTTTATAGGAGATTTTAAATTTAATTCACTAGATTATGAGATTGGGTATCTTGTATCAAAAGACAATAATCCTTTACAGTCATGACATGTTTAATTCACACTCTATCCTACATTTAAATTTCAATAGAGTTGTATAATAATATGGTTTCACGATTTTATAAAATAAGATGATTATTAGGTAAACAATAATTTATTTTCTTATCATTCATACAACAAATGGTCAATACGTACTACAACCTCATATTCCATGCCAAATTTATTCTATACCAATTAAATAATTTTCTATAAAACATATTTAGGTGTTTTGGGAATTTTTTAATACATGGATTAATTCATAAGTGGCCTTTCCAAATATAATAGAATTTGTTTTCTCTACTATTGAAATATTATCCACCTCTGATTCAAAACTATAAAATTATCATATAAAAACTAAAATTTATTTCAAATAATCATCCAAAATTGAGAATACCTGGATCTATAATAAATATAGTTATAGATATGAAGGTGATATTTATTTGGGAATGTCTCTACTAAAACATGATATAAATGGAAATAGATATATTTATGGATATAGAATTGAATCTTTTAATGGAAGATATCTATTCTATAAAGTGATTTAAAAAGAATATTTAGTAGTAAAAATAGGTAATAATAATTTTTAAAAATATCACTTTGGAAATGAATACATTATTTAATTAGATATGAACACATTTCTTTTTAAGGCTTCAATTTATAAAAATAAAAAAAATTCCCCATCCATAGCTAATATGATGATCATATTGGTTTTATCAATATAAATATGATGCTCGGAATTTTATAAATAAACACAAAATCTTTCCACACCATTTTCTAGAACATAAAAAGACAATATCATAGGTTTCTTTAGTTGTATACTCTATTTATCCACTGATCCTTCCCTAGTATTTCCCTAAAAACATCCAGCATGAAATCATTATCCTACCAAAAAACATGAATCTTTTTTTCATTTCAAAAGATATATATAAGTTGGTATTGTCATGAAAATAGATAACTTATTTTGCCACTATTTCATCCAATTTGTACTTTCTTGAAAGTTATAAAGTATCATTTTATATATTCATTTAATTTATAAAAATTGATATTTCATATTCTATTTTAACTGGTTGAGATATACACCATTTAAATTGTATGGTAAAGAGGTCTATTACACTATTATGTTTCCTAATTATAGATGAACCTATTATGTTAGATATATTAGAAGTTGTTAAAATATTTTGTCTTTATAATGATTATTAAGGACTATAATATATAGTTATTCCCATAATCTCATGAGGGAAATAAGATTCCATTTATAAAAACTACCATCTCAAATGATCATTGATATACATTTTATGATGGTAGAAAAATTTCTATTAGAAGAAAATATCCTTCTTCTATTTAATACCTTTTTTATTATAAAAACATAGAATAAAAATATGTTCAAATATGATAAAGGATATGTGTTCTATTAAAAATCATGATCTTTATGATATACCACATCAGCTAATCAGTCCTAATGGTGTAGCAGCCCATAATCTAGTAACTTTCATAAGGAAATTTTTCATTGATATTTTGTCTTTTATAAGATATTTTTTGTGATGTCTCAACCCACCAGGGCCCTCCTAGCCAGAGAAATGTTGAGTTTCCAAAACCCCGAGCCCTCCTATAATAGGCTAGGGGATAAGGACGAGTACTTATAAGTAATAATATAAAATGGGAGGCCATTTCCTTATGTAACTTCAGACACGCACCCAACTATCTCCATGAAATATTTAGATAAATATAATAATGACTCTAATATCTAGAGGAAACCACACATACAAAAAATTTAGGTAATATAATAGGGTACGATAGTATAATCCAAAACAAAATGAAGTAATATACCAGACCAACCAGAAATGAAGTCCAAACAAGTCAACAATTGGATTAAATGAAAACTGATAAATCTCACCTCCAGATCTCTAATTCCAGACCCCCATATGTAGTCTATGCTCCCAAGTATCCCTAATCACTACCAATGTATCTTCCAATCTATCTGTCATATATATAGGTCATGGAACATGTTGTATAATAACATATAAAAATGATTATATACATACCCAGTAGGATTACCTAAAAAAAATAAATGGATTTATAGATATATGCAAAAAAAAATCATCTCAACCTAAAGAAAGATGAAAAACTACCCAATAGATATATATATTCTCAGAAAGAAACCTTGATGAGAGTGAAAGGGGATCTCCATCTCACAGACCATCTAATGTCAATGAGTTTTCTTTTATCTCTAAAATTCCATAATCTATTCCCATCACAGAATGGAACATGACTAGAATCTACATGGATATCCCACTCCTTGTTACTCCACTCCACTGTCAAGGGATCCACAACACACATGGATAACCTATATGAAAAAAGAGCTCATAGATTCTATGTCTACTACTCTAAAAATAGACAACTTATTCCCAGTTTAGGGGATTACCATCCCAAACTATATAAATTGTATGAGGGAACCACAACCTACATTAATAGAAGAGTTCCAAAATCTGACTCCAAATAAACGAAATATGAGATGAACAATTTGTATGAGGGAATACACAATATTTATGGGGTCCACACAATAAGTAGACCAATCATTCATCCTATTTCTTCTCTCCTATATATGTATCTTGGAATCCATGTCATAAAAAAAATCATGTTCAGGTGGTACACGATGTGTCTCATCCACTCAGGACCTGCCTGTGTTCTCTTGGATGTACCTGAGTACTTTGGGCCATGCTCGTGTACCTAGACGAGTACCAAGATATGAAATTATATTGGTCGATGCTTGTGTACATCTGTTGTAAATTTAGTTTTGGTTTTATGGAGTCCTGGGATTATGCTAGTTGGCACACATCTTAACTTCCCGGGTGGGGTTATATAGTTTTTGGGCTCATCCACCCAATGTGTGATCCTTAATTGTACTTGAAATCCTAGCTTTCTAAGAAATGGATGTTCACGACCTATGGTCATTTTAACTACATAAAATGTAGTATAGATTTTTATAGAATTTTTTGACCCTTCACATGATTTTCATAGCTGTTCTCATCACTACAAATTTCATAAATTAACTACCTAAAATAGAAGGGGAACGCCTCCATCCAATATTTCTCTCCTTCAATGTCTGAAACATAGGATCCAATCATTCTATCGAAGCCCTCAATGAAACCCATTATAATTCTATTTCCCATCGCCCCTGTGGACCCTTAATCCACATAGAATCACCTAAAATATTTACGGATCCATCTACAAAACACAAAACCATTCATCATTCACACAGCCAACTTACATATGGGGGTGAGATCAAACTCAAACCCACAATAGAAATTTCTAATCGTGTCATCATGGTTTAAGGATCAATAACCTGAAAAATGTGAGTTGGATAAGAAACAAATCATAATATTCATTAACAATGTGAAATCATCTAATGATGATATAAATGGTATATTCATGGGTATATCATGAAATGATAAAGAAATTAAAAACATCAATTCAAGTTATTAATATTGGATCATGGGATGGGAGAATAATTGAATATAATATCCATGATTTAATATTTTTATAGAGGGAAAAACAATTCACAATTTTTACCTCCATTTTGATCGATCATTATGGAAAAATTAATTTTCCAATGAAGGAGAAACCTTTTTTATACCTCTTAATCCACCTTGATCTAATCACCCATCTCCCTCTAATGTAATATTTTAATAATGACCTTTCATATCTTATCTTAATACTATCTGGGATTATATAGCTAACCTTGTTGAATAGACATTGGTGGGTAATTTTAAATGATTCAATATGATATTTTATTCCAAATAAAAATTATCTATTTAATTTAATTAAATTCACCCACTAACTTCTACCTCAACCGGTTTTCCAACACCGACCCACCATTGGATTCTCATAGGGTAAACCCCAAGATCCAGAATCACCTATGTCTTTGATTTCCAATTTGAGAATCTTTTTTGGAGTTATTACTAGATTTTAGGAAAACTAGTTGTGCATGATATTAAAATATATTATATTTTTATAATATAAATATCGAGCTCATCGGGCCACATAATCTTGTGTCGACTCATTTATGAGATCCAAAAATGTTCGGTAATATATTAAAAACTCTTTTAAGGAAAAAATATTCACTAAATTCTCCCCTCCTTCATAAATTTTCTTCCTAAAAAGAAAATTCTAATCAAATAGGCACTGCTACTAAGCATGCATATTTCTATCATTCTTCTAGGATCTCTATTGTACGCTCTCGTTCTATCCCATCCCATGAATAAAGGGAATGGTCCATCCTCAAAGCATCATCTCCTATCGATCCTTGATCTCTATGAGGTACTCCATGATGATTGATCCATCTTAGATGTCCAACACTCCCCATTCAATAATTTTAATGGGATCATGATCATATATCCATATATGTGACACATGGAAGACATCATAGAACCAGTCCGATTATGTTGGGAAATAAAAATTTATAGGAAACCTCACCAACACTCTATAGGATATCAAATGGCCGGATGAACCTTAGGGATAGCTTTCCTCCCTGGCCAAACTACTAATATCCTATTCATGGGGAGACTCTCAAGAAATCATGGTCTCCATTCTTGTAAACAAAGGGAACATGATTTCTGTCATTGAAATATTTATGTCTTATATGGGATTCCTTCATATACTCATGGATCCCATGAACCTTCTATATTCGAACCTTTATAACCACTATCCCAATCAGACAAGTCTCTCCAATCTCAAACAAACATAAGAGTGAATTAATGGACTCCAATATAGGGCCTATAAATGTTTCATGTCAAAAATAGTGTGATATATATTATTATAAGAAAAATATACCAATGGGTAGTGATCATCGAAGCTCATGATAAAAAAAAACCTTTCTCACTATTAGACACTTAAACATGATTTATTATATAAACTTAATCTTAAGAAAAATCCGAGGATAGATAAGTCTACTGTCATGGAAAATTAGGACCATTACATAAAAAATTAGAATATATAATACAATATCTTTATTTAAATATGTTTTTACATGACCATAACATTCCTTCGTACTTTGCATAGCGTAGGATAACGTTAGGAAATGTATAAGAAAAGTGTGAGATATAATTCCGAGTAAAAGAGTCAAGGTATAACATGAAGAATAAAATAAATGTTATGAAATATTCATATCAATGTATCATAAGATAAATATGAACATAAATTAATTATATAGCTGATTATCATAACATGGAGATGTGGAAATAACATACAACATGATATTAGCATGAACCAAGACTCTTTGCACAGGGATTATCATGAGTAAATACTTATTGCAATTTAATTAGCATGATTAAATCCTCATTTAACATTAATTAGAGTGATTAAAACCTCACTTCACTTTGATTATCATGAAACTAAACACTACCCCATGCATTAACGTACTATAAGGGAACACCCTTTATAAACAATGCATTTCATGCATAAGTCTTCCACATGGATTATATCACATTCAATCATTAAACGTCATCATTTATTCAATGATAAAGTAATGTGTAATACATATATTAAATTCAATAATAAATAGGTATGTTCTCATAATTGATAATATCCTTGATAAAGAAATGGTCATGGTATTCACTACATGATTATATTAGCATGGAAAATTGCGGTGTAATTTCATCAACCTAACAGCATGACATAAAAATTTATAAAAATAGTTAATGAGAGAGAATGGGGTATGTAATTCATTTTAAATTAAATGTATGATAAGGGGGTCATATATATACATGTCCAAATACATGGAATTTGTAAATAGAAGGAATAACATTATAAAGGAACTTGATGAATGAGGGAAATAGAATAACCCTTGTGAACTTTTTTCTTTGTAACAGGTGTACATGGGATGGATTATTGAGAGATAAAGAGGTATATAATCATTAAAAAATAAGGATTTATGTACGGGGTAGGAGATAAATCATTCCCCAACATTTGTATTGGAAAATAAAAGTGTCTAACCACATAAAGAGTCATGGACATAAATGAGAAAAGAAAAAATATATTAATTGAGTGTGTGATTTCAAGATCTTGAGGAAGGGATTCTTGAGAGAATGGGGTTCCTTGGAAGGATTTTAGGGAGAGGTGGTCAGTGTAGTGACGTTCTCAAAAGATCTTTAGTGAGGAGAAGTGGGAGATTGGGTGGGTTTATATGGGAAATGAGAGAGGAATTCTTTATTATTTAGGTTTTGGACACTACACGTTAAACTATTCAAAACCACAAACCATACCATGGTTATTGCCCATAATTTTTCCCAAAGGAGAGTTGAAAAACGAATTTTACAAGAAAAATGGCCAAACATATTAATATATTAGCATTTCTTATGTGGAGGTGATTCACACTCCTAGGGAAATCATTTTAAAATTTTAAAATAATTTATAAATCTTGGAGGGTCCACTAAGGCACCATAAAATTAATCAAAATAATATAAAAACACATTATTTTAAAGTTAAAACATATATTTTCAGAATAAACCTCTTATATTATTTAATTACATCACTATTGGGTTATTATTATGTTATAAAACACATTATATATTTATACAGTATTTAATTTTTACCCAAAAAATCGATTATCTCAAGAAATTATGAAAAATTAACCATTATATAATTCTGACATCCCAAATACAAAAATGATATTAATTTTATCTAAATATTTTATTAAATATGTTAAATTTTATATTTTAGAAAATTGGCATTTATTCAAAATTAATGTGTTTTGATAAAAACAGCTTCCAACCCTTAATAAAAATTAAAATTTTATTCATAAAAAATATATGGTCATTAATATTTAATAAAAATAAATTTTGTAAAACAATTTTATTAAAATATTATTTAATTCAAAAATCCAGTAATTCATCAAAATATATTTCTTAATTAAATTAAAATATTAACTAGAAACTATTTGTTTTTTGAAAACCATTTACAAAGTCACAATAATAAAATGAATGTATATTCATTATACAAAAATAATGTTCATAATCATCGTGCAATGTTATTTCAACATAACCCCTTATAACACCCATATATGACCTAAGGATAAGGTGTGAGATGGTGACAGACTATTGGGGCCACTTGGAAAACATCGCTTGTGTGGTAATCTCTATTGACATCCATATCTCCTGTAGGCGGTTTCGTTCAAGATTAATTTGTTAAATCTCATCTTAGGATTAGTCAATAGATAATCTCAGTGATGCTACCTCCTTTCAGAGATTCGACAAATGGGATTCATATTGAGAAGTTCTACTGGATGAGGCCATCCCATCCTTTTTTTTGAGTAAATTGCATTTGTTAAGTCCCAGTATTTGTATTAATCTTGTGATCACTGTTCAAAGACTATATTAGCAACGTTAAAAATTCATAATGGTATTTTAAAATCCAAAAACATAAATCCAAGAAAGTGAATATGTTTGATATAACCATTTTACATATCATTACATTTTATCAGATCAATAAGAATTTAATTAAAAAAAGTTTTGTCCATTACATTATTTCCCCTTTAAGAAATTTCTCCTTCAAAATTTCCATTTCCCACTCTAAAATAGATGAGGGTAACTCTGCTTTATCACTTCCTCTGATTCCCACATCGCCCCTTCAAAATTTTTGTTTCTCTACAGCACTTAGAAGAGGATAATAGTCTTATTTCATAGAACATTTTACCTATAATCTAATATATTCACAAGATTATATTCTTAAAAGAGGTCATTCTACAATGGTACCACCTCTAGATTGAGTACATGTGATGGGTAAAATATGTACTTCCTTAAGAGTGATACATGGAATACATAATATACCTCAGATAGGTTTGGTGGGAGTGCTAGTCGATAGGCCACTACTCCAATGTGATCAAGGATCCCAAAAGAGATAACGTACATTATATTAATCATTCCATTCATCCCAAATCTGATAACTCTCTTCCACGGTAATATGTGGAGGAATACCATGTCTCAAACATCAATCTCCAGGTCTCATCGACGATTATCATCATAACACTTTTTTTGACTCAGAGAAAAATTAATGTTTGGTTGGATGGTCTCAAACTTCTCCACCATTTCATAAACCATTTCTGGAACAATGAATTTTTTTACCCCAACATAACACCATCATGATACTGTTTTTAACCTCTTCCCATAAATGGCTTGATAAGGATCTATTTCGATTCCTGAGTGGAAATTATTATTATAGGAGAGCTCAACTAGAATAATATGTTGATGCCATTTCCTTCGAGGTCCTTTTATCATCCTCTAAACATTTCATCTAGTGTATGGATATTATGCTAATATTGGCCATCAATTTGATGATGATAAGCCATACCGAAGTGCAACTCAATATTCAGATCATGTTAGATACTCTTTGGGAACATAGAGGTGAATCTAGGATTGTGATCTGATATAATTTATAGTGTTACTCCATGAGGCCTTTCCACTTATATGATGTATATCCATGCTAGTTGATCCAATGATAAATCATCTTGAGTTGAAATGAACGATGCAGTCTTTGTAGGATGATCCACAACAACCCAAGTAACATAGTTTCCTTTGGATGTCTTCCGATGTCCAGTGAAAAATGTCAATGGGAATGTTTTCTCATATCCATACTCGTATGGGTAATGGTTGCATCATCCCCTTATACTTATATCACTCATCATTCAATTGCAGATGTACCAGACACTTTGAGTATTCATAGTATTTGATTAGCTCTAACCATATTCATTGGTTTATATTTAACACGTTCTGTATGAATATATAATTGAGAATTTTTTTATCCGTATATATTTCACACTTCTCCCCAAAGAGGTTATGTCACCAAAATTTTAAGGCTATGATTACTACAGCCAACTCTAGATCATGTGGTCGATAGTTTTTCTCTTGAACTTTAAATTTCCTTGAACCATAGGCAATGAATTTTTCATTTTTCATCAACACATTGCCTAGGACTTTCTTCAAAGCATCACTGAATACCAAGATAAGTTCCCCACTTGGGGGTATTGTGAGCACGAGCACAATGATAAGCCTCTTTTTCAACTCCTTGAATCTATCTTCCCATTCATCACTCCAAAAAAACATGACTCCCTTATGAGTTATCTTGGATAGAGGGTTTGAAAATCATGAGGAATTTCTCAAAAATCAGTTATAATATCTAGCTAACCCATGGAAGCTATAGCTTTTTGTCACATATGTTGGCCTCATCCATACCTCAATTTAATTTTTCATACATGGATCCATAGATATCCCATTTATTATGTTGATATGACCCATTATTTATACTTCCTTCAATAAGAACTCACATTTTTTGAACATTTCATAGAGCTTCTCCATACGCAAGGTCTCTAGTATAGTGCTTATATTCTCCTCATGATCCTCCATGGTTATAGATTTCATTAACATATCATCTATAAAGAAAACAATAAAGTTTTCTAGGTAATATCTAAAGACTCTATTAATCATGCCCATAAAGATTGATGGAGTGTTAGTGTGTCCAGATGGCATTACTATGAATTCATAGTGCTCATACATTGTATGAAAAGTAGTCTTCGAGATATCCACCTTCATCACCCTTACATGGTAATACCCCTAATGCAGATCCAACTTAGAGAAGTATTGTGCTCTACAAAGCTCATAGAATAATAATTCAATTATTGAAAGAGGATACTTGGTATTTATCTTGATTTTGTTGACCTCATGATAGTCAATGCAAAGGCTCATTAACCCATCCTTCTTCTTAACGAAGAGGATTGGTGAAACCCATGGTGAAGCACATGGGCATATAAAATCCTTACCATGACTCTCCTATTGTAGTTTTTTATCTCCTCAAGCTCCATAAGATCCATTCTATACAAAGGCTTAGATATTGGCAATGCCCCAGGTATATTATCAATCAAGAATTCAACATCTCTTATTAGAGGAAGTCCAAGAAATTCCCTGAAAAACACTTCGGTGAATTACCTCACAATAAGAATGTATTCATGGATGGTTCCTTCCTTATACTCATCAATCATAGAATGATACACATTCTCATAGGGTAGTAATATCCATTCTTGAGATGATGGGGCTGAAGAAGATTCAACCTCCTCATTTCACATCTACAGAATCGTAGGGGGATTTTCCATTTGGAGAGTGATTTCCCTCTCATAAAAATTTATGTTGGATCTATATAGGTTAAGCCAATCCATGCCAAATATTGCATCAAATTTCACCAAAGGGAGTATGAAGAGTTTCTCTCGGAATTTCAATCCATAAATTGTGAAAGGCGGTGATTTATATTCATGGAATGCAATGATTTTCCATTTTTTTGTCCTCACCAAAATCTCTACTTCTAGGATTTTTGGTGGTGTTGGGATTGTTCTTCTAAACATTCAGGATACAAATGAATGCATAGAAACCCAAAAAGAGTATGTTCTCTATTCTTGAATGAATAACTAACATCCATGTCACCACTTTGTTGTTAGGGTATTCTTCCACAATAGTGATGGAAAAGGCTCTCCCTTGCTTCCTTGGAGGTGGTTGGTTGCCTCCAAAAACCATTGACTTATGGAACTGGTTTTCGAAGTTCTTTGGTTATTTTTTGTTAGAGAAAAAAAAAATTCATTGCGGGTCTAATGGTGAATTCCCCTCCTCTATTTTAGAATTAGTATTTTCTTATTGGTAGTTAATGGCTAAGTTCCTTACACTTTCATTGCTAAACCATTTCCTTGTCCCCTTAAGGCATATTTCTGGTTCTTCTTTCTACACCTTTGGCAAGTCTGGTGCTATAATTTCATATCAACATTATATTTATTCACCAGAACTCCAGATTTAAAGTCCACATTCCCCTACTTATCCCCAAAATACCCCTGAGATTCACTAATCTCCATTTCAATATTGAGGACACATTATACAATTTCCTCATAGCTATCGATGTCACAAATTGATTGGGATTTCTGTAGTGTAGGTTTTAGTCCACCAAAGAAGCGGTCAAACTTGCATTAGGGGATAAGGATAAAGGCATAGGTGTATCATGAAAGACTTGTGATGTTTTCCTCAAATGATCTGATGGATTCGTTGTCTTTTTGATTGGGGGAAAAGAAGACCCTTTCCACATTAAGTCGTAGGGTGAGTGGAAAATATTTATTGATAAACATTTTCCAGAAATCCTTCCATTCCAATTCCTCAATCTCTTCCTCAGCTTCATTTTTCTTATCAATATACACCATTGATCAGCTTCACCCTCCATACGATAAGTAGCACTGAGAACCTTCTCTTATTCAAGACATTGAAGGATGGATAATATATTGTCAATGGTGTTGATCTATTCTTCATCGATTGAGGGATCAAATTATCCATTGAAATTAGGAGGTCATTGTCTCATGAAGCTTTGGATTTTAACTTGTTCTTTCTTAGGGGGTTGGATGGTCCTCTTGACTAATTTTTATTTTCAGAACATGAGTTAATTGAGAGAGTATCATAACCAACTTGGTGATTCCTGATTCCATCAGATTTGACATCTCATTAGAATAATCATCAAATAGATCTTCACATTAGTTGTTATCCTATGTCGACTTATTACCAGCCATTGTCGGGAATAAAATGAAAATTTGGGGTAACACATAAATTAGAATACAAAAATGAAAAGGGATCACTTATAAATTTTTATTATTTCTTTAACTTATGAATTATAGGCTTCAATATATGTTATCCATGGTCTACATCCCAATATATATTCATAGGGGAATTTTTGTATTCCCTTAACAATGGTTCATACTAAGATTATGGATTTACTATATCATATCCACTGAAAGTGCCGAACCAAGATTTCATCAAGGCCCATTTTCATGCACTAGTTCCCATTCAAGTCTATATCATAGCGGTGTTTACCGGTATTACCTCTAGATACATATGTGCCAGAGCCACATATACATGTTCATATACATATAGGGATGTATTTCTTTGATAAAACACATAATCTATATTCACTTAAATTTAGGGATGTTTTTATTGTACTTAGTCTTATCCCTAATGCTTCCACTAGGGTTTTCTAATCCTAATCCTAAAAATAACTAAACATCCCTTTGATAACAAATATAACAACCATTCTCTTTATTACACTCTAAAACATGTGTTATTACATAAAATTGCACTTAATTCAACTCCAGCGGTCGATATGACTAGTGTCTTGGGAAATTTGGAACCTTACATAACAACATAGAACATGAAATATAACATATTTTTTTGAAAACTCCTTTAAAATTACCACAACATTCTGTCCGGATAATAATTTTTCATTTCAAAAACATTTAAGGGGCAGTTGGAACACAAGTCAGTAAAAATTATAGAGCATCAAATAGTAAAGGAGATAGAAGAATATTTGAAATAAATTTTATGTTTATTAGACGCATTAGTCCTAAAATGTTTCCAGAGAAGTCTATCTACCTATAAATACGAATCATCTTTGATAAGGTCCTCAAAACAAAATGCAAACATGTCCCACGTCTCTATGAATTCCTCCATGGTTAACTTCCCTGCATTAAATCATATTTCCAAAATATGATCTTTCTTGTCGATCCACTCCATCTTCACCTCAGAAGTGGCCACAAAAATTGATCTCTCAAACATCTTATCACCATCCAATTTTGAGGCGTTGAATATAAATGATTTCTCCATCATTTCTTCCACAAAATGGATAATTATTTCACATAGCTCTTCTTCATGCTACAGTCTAGGAGGGTTTGTGGCCTCTTTAACTAGTGCATCATCCTCAAAATACAGTGGTGTCACCTCAAACTGAACCCCCAAACTCTCATCCACTTTCCCCAGAGTGTTCGCCAAAACGTCCCAACTATCCTCTACCTTTTAAGCCTCCATGCCATGTTTTGGAGACCCAGATTCTCCCACATGCTAGACCACCTCACCTTCCTGTGTCTGGACCTCATGTTCTATGGTTTTACAAAATTTTTGGCTTCTGGTGTCTCCATTGGCCTATAGAGATATGTGTAATCTTTTTGACCCTTTCGTTTCTACTTTTTGGAAACCATACATCCCCCTGGATCCCTGTGTTATTTACTACCCTTCTTCCTCTTTGGTTTGTGAAGGCCTTTACTGATATCTCCTATAAAAGTTTCCTTGGGGGTTTGTCCTTCTCCATCAGACTCGACTTTAGGAGGACAAAAGGAAGTTAATTCTACCCCTCCATCAGAATGCAAACACTCAAAAAGGTATTTCAAATTGATACATGCCAGATTATTCCTTATATTGAATCCCTGTTTGGGAATTATCTGCCTGCTTTCTCCAAGAATAATTGCCTCCCACTCTAGACCATCCATTGGGTTTCCATCCCTAAAATAATAGAACACGTTTTTAGTGTTGGTACTACTTCTTTCTTGTACAACCATAGTGTAGGTGCAGGAACATGGGAACACCTAACCCTTAGAAGTTAAAATCTCATCTCCAACTGAATCCATAAGAACTTATGTTTTAGAATTTTTCATATTCAGATTAACATCTTCCATTGCACTAGGATGAGTATCCCCTGTAATCATATTGATACCCAGACGACATTCTAGGTCTCTTTTCAGCCTGTTAAAAATCCTAGCAATAATCGGCTCAAAAGGATACACGTTAACTTTAATTTTCATCAACTCTTCACCTGAACATACAGTACAAGCATTCTTATCAGGATCTCTAACAGATTTTTTACTACCATCAACAGTCCTAACACCGTTCGTCTCCAGGATCTTTCCACAATAAATTGAGGGACCAACCAGGACCGTATTCTCCTCAGAGTCCGGATGTGTCCACTCCTTCTTCCTGGAACAATAATCATGCGGTCTATGTCCCAAATAAAGACATAATAAGAAATTGTTCCACTATGCCTCAAACACCACTGCCTGATGAACTCTTAGTTTTCATCCACCTCAGTCTTGATAGAATCTACATGAGGCTTAAAAACATCAATTTACATGTAGATATGAAGAAAAAAAGGCAGTCGCACAGGGAAAACGAGCGATTATCAAATTCTAAAAATTCTTGTACGATATTTCGTAACATTAGAAGGATATAAGGTTATTGAAATTGAAAAGATATGATCTAAAAACATACCCAAATATCCATGTCCAGAGGCTCCCAATTCTAGTGAAATTTGTAGCCCCATATGAATAGGAAGAAGTGAGCTACCTCACAAGACTGATGACCCTTAGATCAAGCCTTGGGAAGGTCATCTTCATTAGCGATACAAAGAAAGAAGTGTCGAGGATCTAGTAGCCTGACAGTGACTCACTCCTTCAGAAACCAAGTGTCGTTGAAAAATCTTTCGATGCAGTTAAGCAGGGGATATCTCCAACCGAAACGAGCAACCATAGAGAGGAGAAAAAGGGCGGACGGCTCGATGAATTCATCGAGGGAGAGGGAAAGTGAGCGGGGCCTGAGGTGAATAGTTCGGACATTCGTTCCAAGGTGGATGCTTGGAAAATTAAGGAGAAAGGCATGGTTTTATAAGGGATAAAAGGTATCAGGATTTCGACCCCTTCACGAAGAAGAGAGGGAAGCTGGAGCGGCCATCACTACCACCCACAGTAGGACAGACGACACTCACTAGGGTTCCCGACTCACTGCTTCATGCTCCCAACCACAACATTCCTTTATACTTAGCATTGCGTGGGATAAGTTGAGGACATTTATATAAAAATGGTGATTCATAAAACTAGTAAGGGAGTAAAGAAGGCATTAAATGATGAATATAGTACATCTTTGGAAATTGGAATATCAATGGAGCATAATAGAAACATGAACAAAAAGTCAAGATATAGCATGATTATCGTAACATGGAGATGTGACAACAACATACAACATGATATTAGCATGAGCCATGGCTCAGTACACATGGATTAGCAGAAGTAAACCCTCATTACACTTGAATTAACATGATTTTACCCTCATTACACATGAATTAGCATTCTTAAACCTCATTTAACATAGAGTATCATGATACTAAACATTACCCAATGCATTGGAGCGCTATTAGGGCGCACCCTTTATAATCATTGCATTTCGTGCATAAGTGTGCCACATGGATCATATTACAAGGAATCATTCCACATCATAAATTATTCCATGATATAAAAATGGGGAATAAATACATTATATTATATAATCAGTATGTATATGTTCATAATGGTGAATAACCTTGGTCAATAAAAGGGAATGTTATTCACTACACGGTGATTTTGGAATGAAAAATTTTGGTGCAATTTCAGCATCCTAAAAGCGTGACATAAAAATCCATAAAAATGGTTGATGAGAGGTAAATGTGTCTCTCATTACATTTAAATGAAATTTATGTTAAGGGATTCATATATGTTTTTCTCAATAGATGTAATTTGGAAATTGATGGTGTAACATAATAACTAATGTTGAAGAATGAGGAGAAATAGAAAAACTCTTATGAAATTTCAGCCTGGTAATGGGTGTACATGGGAGGGATTGATATGAGATAAATAGGTATCTTATCATTAAATCAAAATAAGGGAAGTATGGGGGATTTTCAAAATCATACTCTGAAATTTTTAACTGAAAATAAATATGTATAAAAACATAAAGAAACATGGACAATAATGAGAAAGAATGAAATTGTTTACATGAGTGTGTGACTTCAAGAGCTAGAGGAGGGGATTCGTGAGAGATTAGAGAACCATGGGAGGATTATAGAGAAAGAAGGAAAGATTAGTTATGTGCTCCATTTATTTTTAGTGAAGGGAAGTGGGGTCATGGGTGGGTTTATATCCGAAATGAGTGGTGAATTGTTTATTATTTATTTTTAGGACACAATACAATAAACTAATGAAAACAACAAACCATTGCATGGTGTTATTCAATGATTATTTACAAAGGTGAGTGGAAAATATTATTTTATAAGTCCAATGGAAGAAATTTTTAAAATATTGGGCTTTCTTATGTGGAGGTCAGTCACAATATCACAAAAATAATTTTAAAAATGTAAAATATTTTATATGTCTTGGAGTGTCCATTAAGGCACCATAAAATTAATAAAACAAATATAAAATCACATTATTTTAAAGGTAAAACATATATTTCTCCAAATATACATTTTATAGTATTTTATGACATCACTATTGGGTCATTATGATGTCATAAATCACATTATATATATAATTTGTATTTAATGTCTACCCAAAAAAATCGAATGTCTTAAAAAATTATGAAATATTCACTGTTAGATAATTTTGATATCCGAAATCCAACAATGATATTCATTTTAACTAAATAATTTATTGAATATCTAAATTTTAACTTTTAAAATAAAAAATGTTATTTATCAAAAATTCATGGGCTTTGACCAAAAATTCAATTCAGCCTTACTAAAAATTACAATTGTATTCATAAAACTTTCACGGTGATTTATATTTAATAAAAAGTAATTTAGTAATAATATTTTATTGAAACATTATTTAATTGAAAAATCCATTATTTAAAAAAAATATTTCTTATTTTAATTAAAAAATTAAAAAATACTATTTGTTATTTAAAAACCATTTACAAAGTACCAATAATAAAATTAATGTATATTATTTATACAAAAATAATGAAGATAATCATCGTGATAGGTTCTTTTTACATAACCAATTATAACACCTATAAAAGGCCTAAAGGTATGGTGCATGATGGTGATAGACTTAGGGGGTAGCTCAGATAATATCGCTCGGGTGGTAATCTCAATTAAATTATACTTCTCCCGTAGGTGGTCCTGTTAAATCTTAACGTGTTGAAGCTCAGACTGGGCTTGGTCAAGAGAAATTCGTTATGACGCTACCTCCTTTTTTAGCTCTTAATAATGGGATTCATATAGAGAAATTATACTGGATAAGGCTATCACTTCCTTTGTCTGAGTAAATGGGATTTGTTAAATCCCAATATTTAAACTAATCATTTTGTCACTATTCAACAACTATATTTGCAATGATAAATATTATTAATGGTATTTTAAAATAAAAAACATAAAACCAAGGAAGTGCAAATGTTTTATATTACCATTTTACATAATAAGAAATTTAATTAGATCAAGTTTAATTTTCTTTAATAATTATTTGAGTCATTAAAATATAAATTCCAAAACAGAATCCATCATAATATCCTCAAACTCCTAGATATTCCATTCAATATTACAATCTTTCTAGGGGTGAAAGAGTGTACCCATCCTATATTGGGTCCTAAAATCCTTTTACAATCCCCTCCAAAATAGTGATGTAAACCAACCATCTTAAAAAATCATTGAGGGTAGCCCATGGAGTAAAAAAAAATCCCACAAATAACACTATCCTAAAGTCTTAATCAAACATTGCTTCTGATAGAAAGGTAGTGTGTCAACTTGGTCAGTCAGTCAACTATTTCCCAGATGGAATCAAGGCCAATAACTATCCATGGAATCCCCATCACAAACATCATAGATATTCAATTACATTTCAACGTTGGGATCAAAAGAGGATGCACCAAACCTAGCGGAACTTAGTGCTCAACCTTTGTTTTTTAACATGTGAGACACCAAGAGATGAACTCAGGGAAACTTTTCCTCATGTCAGACCCCCAAAACTATCACTAAATGTCCATTAGATTTTTTCCACTCAAGGATATAAATCCAAATGATAATTATGAAACTCTTCCATCACCTGTACTCCATCATGACCGGAAGAACCTCTATCCTTGGAAAAGCTTCATGCACTCCCCTCTTTCTGAGAAGACATCTGGTATCTCCCCTAATGATATCTAGTCATTTTGAACCTAATGATGATGTATTTAAATTGATCATCATTAAAATTATGATGGATTATAGGATTCAACTACATCGATTGAAAAAAAATTACCCAACTATCCTCTAATGTGGAAAGCATAAAATAAACCAATTTCTCAAACACCTCATCCACCAAGGGAGAACAAGGCCTCCAACTAAGGAAATATTCCACCACATTTTCATCTCATAATTATAGAATATATAAAATTTATATTCTAATATAAACATTATCCTATACATCTTTCTTAGGTTAATATTTCTCGAAGTGAATATTTACTTATTTCTATTGTGGTATGAATAAACAAAATAATTCTTTTTAATAAGATAGAGAAGCCACATATTCTAGGGGAATACAACCACAAAAAACTATAGGTATTGAGTAGTATAGTTATACATGTGGGGTCCTAACATCATTGATCCATATGTGATTTATTCAAACCTCTAATGAATATGCATCCATGTATAACATTAGAGGAATTGAAACACACAACATATTTCACACCCTTTTCTAGTAGTCTCATCATACAAGTACAAGTTTTCCGTAACCTCAAATCCTCATAGGATCTCCAATAGTTCTCAGTATAGATAAAAAACATCACATTACATGTTAGTTTGGTTAGAGAAGCTAAAAAATTACAAAACTCAATTATTACCCTTCTAAACAAAGAAAACCTCATACCTCTAACATGTCATTTTATGGATCTCATGTAAGCACTACAAAAATCTTCATTAGGTACACAACATAACCATTATTTAAAATGACATATACCAAAAATTGAACCTTTTAAATAAAAAACTAGAACATCAAGATCTTATAATAAATTTGGTACTCTCAGGGTAAGTCTAGGACCGTACCCAAATTCTCTGAATGGTGCTCCGATAATACGGAGTAAAAAACTATGTCATCAATAAATATAGTCACAAATTTTTTAAATTTTGGATGGAATATCTAGTTTAAAAAAATCAATAAACCTAATAGAGGAATTTTATATACTAAAATTCATCTCTATAAAATCATAGATTCCATATTGGTATCATAATATCATCTTAAGAGTATCAACCTCCTAAACCCTCAACTAGTGGTAGTTGGACTTGAGATTGATCTTTACAAACAAACTCAGACCTATCAAATATTCTAAGAACTAATCCATCCATGGCATGGGTAATTATTATTTATCATTAACTTTTTTGGGTAATGATATTCAATATAAATCCTCAATCTCCTATCTTTCTTTTGCATGATCAAAATAATACCTTCCCCGAAGTACATGCTTGTTCGGATAAATGGCTTCGATCAAAGGTCATGTAACCTTAGAATATGTAACTCTATGAGAGACATGTGATATTCCCCATAATATATTCGTGTACTTCCATGGTGAAAGTCAATGCAGAAGACTATCTTTTACCATGGAGGTGGTCCCAGAACATCATCAAGGATGACATCTATATAATTATACCTGAAGAGAGGAATATAGTATCTTGGTGATTCTTTTTTGATAAGGGATAACAATTACAACTAGTGGGTGATGGGTTTTTGATTTATTCTCTCAACACCCACTTTCTCAACCATGATATATATCTCACACATACTAGATAATCTTGTCCCATCTATCCGTAGGCGTCTTACTAATCATTGATGGTAGTAAATCTGGGATTGCACCATGGAAAACCAATTTATACCCAAGATGATATCATAAGGCCTCATTAAGAAAAAAATTAATTCCCATGAGAAACTATATCTACTATGATATATCTCACAATATATAAAGATATGAAATATTTATGAATCACTCCATGTAGAAACGTCGAGATTTAGTTTCTAGGGTAAAGTATCAACTGAAATATCTAATATATTTTACTTGGAATAAGAATATGAATAAGTTAATCACACATATATCAACTAGTACTGTTTAAAAATTAGAATAAAAACATTTCTTTCTTCATATTATCTCATATGTATCATGTTCATGGACCTTTATTTCCTATAACTTTCCATGACTAAGACCACAATATCCCTGATCCTTATTTTTATCACATGGTAGAGGTGGATGAAGAATATAATAACATCTCCTTAAACTATTAGCTCCTTTTAATGAACCTTAATATTCAAGGGATTTTTTTTCTTAATTTTCTTGGTGATTTTACAAGAATGCAGTTTTTGACGGCACCTGATTCCGAGGCCCTGTGTGCCCGGAATCATTTTATAAAGTTTAGCTCGGGTACGTTCAATGAACGAATGAGAGGGTTTTACCAACTTTTGAACCGGTTCTCGGAATCGAATTCCGAGGGCACTGATGGGATCGCAGCGTTGGTAATTTCTTAGAAACACCTTTTCCGGAGTTGCGTTTGCTCAGGTGTGGTTTTTAATTTTTGGGTTTAAGTAAAATAAATAAAATAAAAGTGGTGCAACCAATTTTTATTTTTATTTTAACCTAAGATAAGGGGATGAAGTGGGACTCACAATATCTTACCCACTAGGTAGGATATTTGTGAGGTGGGTCCCACACGAGCCCCACCGTTTATTTCAACTTTCTCAACCCCCTTTTTAATTAAGGTAACGCACCCGCACCCCTAAGCGGAAGTCAACCCTTGCATTTTTCTGTTTATGAAACACATCAATTAATTTTGGGTGGTTAAACATTACAATTAATTCTTTTAACCGGTTGTTTCGTTTTTGAATTCCAAAGACGATGGATTTTGCGGAAATAAAATAAGAAAACTCTTATTTTATTAGGGGTTGGTTGTGCAAGAGGGTTTGGGAGAATTCACTCAAGTCGTGGAGCCCTCCTTCCTCGACGAAGAACGTGAAGAATGCAAAAAACGCCGGATCCTCAGAGATCGACGATGCGACGTCGATGAATCCTTTCTTCGTGACGTGACGATCCTTCTTCTGCGACGCTTCTTCCACGACGCTTCTTCTGTGATGTTCCTTCTACCGCGAAAATCTTTGAATCATCAACCACTTGAGGTAGGGTTTTTGGTTCAATTAAATATATGTTATTTATATCCTCGACATGTGTTTAAATTTTGTCGGAATCCATTTAAATCGCTAACGCGGTGGGTGCGGACCAACGAACAAGTCTGAACCCACCGTTTCTTTGTTCTTGGTGTGTGGATCGGCGGACGATGACGAAGCAGGCCACAATTGCATTTTGAGGACTTCGTAGTGAAGAGTCGGTCCCGGGAGGACCACTGGCGAAGACGACAGGCAAAACGGACCACCGGAGCGCGTCCGGTGGTCCGCAGAAAACCCCGCCGGTATGCCTCGCCGGCATGGCGGGGCTCGCGGTCGGAGGTGGCGGCCGGCACCGGCCGGCCGCCATGAGGCAGAGGCGGAAGGGTGCTGGTCCCGTGACCGCGCGGGACCGAGGAGGAAGGGACGCGGCGCTATGCTGCATCTGTTGGGAAGCAGCGACCCCCAAACGGGGCTGCAGTTTCATTCAAGGGGGTGGCGCCCCCCTTTGCGCATCCGCTCGGCCGAAACGGCCGAGCCACCTGGCGCGCCGAGCTGGGACGCACCCAGGCCGGGCCGGGCTGGGCCACGCCTAAGAGGACCAGACCCGGACCCGGGTCGGGTTGACTTGGTTCGGGCCGACCCAGGGGGGGTCTCGGGCCGGGTCAGTCCGGGCCCAAAATCCCCACTTCCGGACCCCTTTCGGTCGGTTGCACATAACATGGGCTACGGACCTCCGATCGACGCACCTTAAGTTGCGTAGAGATCCTTGGATCGAGACGGGCATTTCTGTATATTACCCTCAAGGTTTCGGAGTACTTTGCGTTCGGCCGGGTTGGTTCGTACACGAAACCAACCGGGCCCTCGGAGCGCAAACACTTATAACATGAGCTCCGGACGTCCGATTGGCGTGCCGTTGACTTTAATGGATTCCTCTAAGTGAGACAAACCTTTTGTATTACTCCACTTGAGGTTTTGATGCAGTTGGAGTACGATCGGGTTGGTTTTGACTTAAAAACCAACCGGGCCCCTGGGACGAAAAAGCCAATAACTCTCAGACCGGGCATCCGATTGACGTGCTGTCTGTGGCGTTGAGTTCCTGTTGACGATATGGAACTTTTGGATACATCAACATCGGACTACGTGTCAGTTGATTTATCATCCCTCGGCTCCTGGAGCGGACCCTCACTAACGATCTTGTTGTGTGCGGGAACCCTAGAGCTGGCTGCGACTGCGACGACGATGACGACTGTACAGGAATCCTCCGTGGATTCGACGGCGATGACTACAGCACTCAGCGATCCTACGTGGATCAGTGCTACCGATCCTGTGTGGGTTAGATCCTGTGTGGGTCAGCGCACAGTGGTCATGTGTGGGCCAGCGCCTACAGATCCTATGTGGGTCATTGTGGGGGTTAGTTACCTATCGATCCTGTGTGGGTCATTTCGGGGGTTAGTTAACTATCGATCCTGTGTGGGTCATTGCGGGGGTTAGTTACTTATCGATCCTTTGTGGGTCATTGCTGGGGTTAGTACCTATTGATCATGTGTGGGTCTGACGGCTTAGATGAATCAGTGGCTACATATGATCATCTCTATCGTCTTATGAATAAGTATACCTGTGTGAGAGGAATCTTGACATGCTTTCTTATGTGGATTGTGTTGTTCTATCCTGTGTGGACGTGATCGAATTCGGGATCAGATGTTGGAGCCGAACTGGAAATTGATGACTTAGGTATATGTATGGGCATATACCTAAGTAGTTTCGGATGTTACATCGTGATTTTATCTTTCCTTTGTGGATTATCCTTTGTGGATACTGGGAGACCTTTGGGGATCTCGGGGTCCCTAATAAGTAGCTTATACTCACCCCTGCACGAGCTATGCCCGCACTACGTTGTGTTGGTTGCAGACGATGGACAACGCTAATCGTGGTTAAGGCTTGCGAAGCAGGACGGTACCCAGAGGTGGACTACTGGGCAGGACGTACTCGGAGTGGACGGCTGGATCCGAGGAGCTGTGGAGGATATCTTTACCGACCCTTCAGGTGGGACTTCCAGTGGATGGCTCGACATTTATTCTTTACCTTTTCAGTTGTTGTACTTCCTTTTTCAGTTGTATTTTACTTTCAGTTTGGGTTTGTATTCTGGCCCACTTACTTTTCCGCACTTACTGTTGTACCCAGTTTTTACTTAGTGTTTACTTATGCTTGCTTGCTTTGTGGTGTTTGTTTACTTTACAAAGGAAATTCCTTCCCCTTTTACCAGGAATTACACCTTGGTTCTAGCCGCCATCCCCTGGCCTATAGAATGCGGGCTTGGGGTAGTCATGGAATGGGCCCCGAAGATGGGTCCTGACAAATTGGTATCAAAGGAGTTCGGTTCTACCGCAAAACTCAGGACGCTGGTCTTTTTCTATGTGAAGAAATAGTGTTAAGTGTATTGAGTGTGGTTATCAGTCCAGGGAGTCCAGTGTTGGTGCGGCGACTGACGTATCCATACACCAAGAACTTGACTTCTGATTTCCGACTTAATGTACGAAAACATTGATTTCATGTGTGTTTCAACTTTTCCTTGTGATTACATTATGTCAGCTCACTGGGTATACTATTTGACCGTGGCACACCTGTTTCTTTTCAGGATGGCCCCACGACGGTAGCCAGCTAGGGTTCCGAGCATTGTGCGTAACGACAGCCCACCAAGCGATGAGGCCTCGGTACAGAGCCCTTTGACAGCAGAGGCACTGGCGGTACCTCTACCCACCAATCCACCGATGCTTCCAGCCCCAGCCGCTGAGGATGCAAGTCGCCTTAGTGAACAGTAGGAGTTTCAGCGTTAGCGACCACCCATGTTCCGCGGGGAGACGTACCCTCAGGCAGGCGAGGATTGGATGGAGGCAATTGTATGAGTTTTCAGGTTAGTGAGGACACCAGCAGACCTCATGGTGATCCTCACAGCGAGCCTCCTGCACGTGGCAGCAGGCAGATGGTGGAGCTTGATGCTCCAGGTGAACGACGAGGAATCTCTCCTCTGGACGGACTTTGAGAGCCTCTTCCGCTCGGAGTTCGTCCCAGCTACCCTCCATCTGGTGCGCATCCAGGAGCTTCTACAGCTGCGGAAGGGCAGTTTGACGGTCTCCCAGTACTCGACGAGATTTACTGATCTCTCACTCTATTCGACGGACATTGTACGGGACCCATTCTTCCAGGGTCAGACCTTTGAGCAGGGATTGAGTCATGAGATCAGGATGTCCCTGATCTCCCTCAGCATTCCGACACAGGCCAGGGTACTGGAGCGAGCCCTTCTCATCGAGAGCTTCCTTGCTGAGCCTACATCAGCAGCGAGACCTACCACAGGGTGGCACGTAGCAGAGTCTTCTACAGCAGGCAGTCGACAGATGACTCATGGGTCCAAGCAGACCAGACCCTTAGGAAGACGACCTCTGTACACTGGCTCAGAGCTGTGGGGAACTCAGCATAGAGCCAATCTTTCGATAGGCATACAATTCTACGCATGTGGCGGACATGGCCACATGGCTCATGACTGCCCGACCCGTCGTACCGAGGAGCATCAGACGGTTGAGGGGACACCCAGGCAGAGGCAGAGGGTTGACCGTGGGGGTCCGAAGGGAGCAGGCAGACGGGGCAGAGGAGCTGGTCGAGCAGCTGGTGGTGGGAGACACTTTGAGGGTCTACCACCACCACCACCAGGAGGTCCACCCCGACCACAGGGAGCTGGTGGGAAGAGACAGACACAGCTTTAGGCAGCAGAGGCCTATGACCACGGCATGCTATAGATGATTCGAGGTACTATCTATGTCCATTCCACCCTTGTTGCAGTTCTTATAGACACAGGAGCGAGTCATTCTTTCATTTCCTCTACCCTTGTTCGGATCTCAGAGATTCTGACAGAGCCGTTGGCTCAATCCTTACAGGTAGATACTCCTATGGGAGTAGACTCGACAATTATGCACTAGTGCCGGTAGTGTGAGATTAATCTAGGAGGCGAGAGCTTCGGCTGGGATCTTCTTGTAGCGGCGTCGAGGCCTTACGACGTCATCTTGGGCATAGATTGGTTATCTACAGTCCATGCTCAGATTGACTGTATTAGGCGCATGGTGCGGGGTGTACACACTGACGGGAGCAGGTTCACCTTCACCGGCGAGAAGGTATCCTTCGCAGCATAGGATGGACTCATGCAGAGGAGAGGAGAGCCCATCACTCATTAGTTGGCTAGCCTCATCCTAGGAGCAGTTGACGTGAGGAGTCCTAGTTTTTCTGTAGTGGTGGATCAGTATGCGGACGTTTTCCCCGACGACGTTCCAAGAATACATCCTCATAGAGTGGTAGACTTTTATATTGATCTGTACCCCGGGACAACCCCGATATCCACCCCAGCATATCGGATGGCTCCCGCCGAGCTTCAAGAGCTACAGGTATAGCTGGAGGACTTGCAGGGAAAGGGATTCATCTGACCCAGTGTTTCACCCTAGGCTTCCCCGATATTGTTCACCAAGAAGGTGGACAAGAGCTTGCGACTTTGTGTCGACTATCATCGCCTGAACTATGTGACAGTGAGGAACAAGTATCCGCTACTGAGGATTGATGAACTCTTCGATCAGCTCAAGGGAGCATGGTGGTTCTCGAAGATAGACCTCAGGTCTGGCTATCATCAGCTCAGAGTTCGGGATGAGGACGTGCAAGTAACGGCCTTCAGATGTCGGTGTGGCCACTATGAGTTCTTGGTTATTCCTTTCGGCGTAACCAATGCTCCAGCAGTTTTCATGGGCCTCATGAATAGGATCGTTCGGCCATACCTCGATCGATTTGTCGTGGTCTTAATCAATGACATTTTGATATACTCGACCACTGAGGAGAAGCATGCCTACCACTTGCAGGTTGTACTAGACACATTCCGAGAGAACCAGCTTTCTAGCAAGCTCTCTAAGTGACAGTTCTGGTTACTTGAGGTCCACTTCTTGGGTCACGTCATATCTGAGGTTGGAGTTACATTGGATCATGCGAAGATCGAGGTAGTGCAAGCTTGGGAGCCACCTAGGAGCGTGACAGAGGTGCGGAGTTTCTTGGGACTAGCTGGATACTACCTGAGATTTGTGATAGACTTCTCCAGAGTTGCGGCACCACTCTCAGCTTTGACAAAGAAGGGGAAACCCTTTGTGTGGTCAGATAGAAGTCAGTAGATCTTCTAGGAGCTGAGACAGAGATTGACCAGCGCGCCTATCTTGTTGTTGCCAGAGGAGGGAGTAGGGTACGTAGTTTACCGCGATGCATCAGGGACCGGACTCGGATGTGTCCTAATGCAGGAGCGGGTAGTGATCGCCTACAGATCACGTCAGTTGAGGCAGCATGAGCAGAACTATGCTACCCATGACCTGGAGTTAGCAGGAGTGGTCTTCACTCTGAAGATGTGGTGACACTATCTGATGGGCGAGCACTTTATAGTCTATTCTGACCATCAGAGTCTCAGGTACATATTCTCGTAGAAGGACCTGAACCTGAGACAACGGTGATGGCTTGAGTTCCTCTAGGGCTATGACTTTGAGATAGTCTATACTCTTGGAAATGGGAACGTAGTAGCCGATGCACTCAGCAGGAGGTCGGGCATTCAGCTACTTGGGGAGGCGACAGAGCAGCTAGCCGCTTTGCAGATATCCTTCGTGGATAGCGATGAAGCAGCCTTTCTTCAGTCACTCACAGTCACTCCTCCACTACTGCAGTGGGTCAAAGAGGCACATCGTGGGGAAACTGACTGTGAGACGCGACGTGCACAAATATCCTCAGGACAGGCACCTGATGGATTCTTTGTGGGGGGAGAGCACGATGTCCTTTTCAGAGGACGTACCATGGTGCCAGCTGCCTTATAGGAGGAGGTGCTAAGGGAGCTTCACACTTCCCCTTTAGCGGTACATACTGGAGTGGAAAAGATGTACTAGGACCTCAGACTACATCACTGGTGGCTAGGTATAAAGAAGCCTGTGCAGAGCTCATTTCTCGATGCCTCACCTGCCAGCAGGTGAAGGCAGAGCACCAGGTACCAGCAAGCGTGGTACAGCCCTTGGAGGTCTCGGAGTGGAAGTTGGATGGAATATCTATGGACTTCCTGACAGGACTTCCACGCACTTCCAGAGGTCACGACTCCATTTCGGTGATTGTCGACTGACTCACCAAGTCAGCTCACTTCTTACCCATCAGAGAGCAGGGCTCAGTGGAGAGCTTGGGTCGTCTCTACGTTCAGGAGATTGCACGACTTCATGGTGTTCCATCATCTATTGTCTCTGATCGAGATTCTCGATTTACTTCCTGGCTTTGGAAGGGGTTGCAGGAGGCATTCAGGATGTAGCTACGTCTGAGTACCGCCTTTCACCCTCAGACAGATGGTCAGATGGAGAGGACCATTCAGACTCTTGAGGACATGCTCCGCGCATGTGTCCTCGACTTTGGTCGTAGCTGGGGGGACCACCTACCCTTGGTGGAGTTCGCGTACAACAACAGCTACCACTCCACCATCGGGATGACACCATATGAGGTGTTGTACGACCGACCTTGCAGATCACCGCTGTGCTAGATAGACCCTGGGGAGTCAGCACTTGTGGGACCGGAGATGGTCCAGGCCACGACGGAGATGGTCCAGGTCATCCAGGAGTGGATGAGGACAACTCAGAGGCGGCAGAAGTCCTATACTGATAGGAGGCGGAGGCCACTGGAGTTCGAGGATTGCGACCACGTCTTCTTGCGGGTCTCACCTCGTCGTGGATTATAGAGATTTTTTCGAGGCGGCAAGTTGTCTCCACGCTTCATCGGACCATTCTAGGTCCTCAGCAAGATTGATGAGATGGTTTATTTCCTGGCTCTACCACCTCAGTTGCACCGAGTGCACAACGTCTTCCACGTATCTCAGTTGAGGAGATACCTGCATGACCCGACGCATATCATTGACCATGGGGAGCTAGACGTTGATGATGGGTCGACTTTTGTGAAGGTCCCAGTGGAGATCGAGGATCGACCAGAGCGGGTCCTACGTGGATGATTGATTCCTCTAGTGCGCATAAGATGGCAGCACGGTAACCTCCAGGAGATGACTTGGGAGCGGGAGGCTCAAATGCGTGCTCAGTACCCACTTTTGTTTCCCTAGTTTGTTATGTATCTTTACAGGGACATAAATCCCTGAGGTGGGAGTGATGTAAAGACCCAAAAAATTCATGGAATTTTTTTTCCTTAATTTTCTTTGGGATATTACAAGAACGCAGTTTCTGATGGTACCTGATTCCGAGGCCCGGTGTGCTTGGAATCATTTTCCAAAGTTTAGCATGGGTACGTTCAGTGAACGAACGAGCGGGTTTTCCCAACTTTTGAACCGCTGCTCAGAACCGAATTCCGAGGGCACTGATTGGATCACAGCGCCGGTAATTTCTTAGAAACACCTTTTTCGGAGTTTCGATTGCTTGGGCGTGGTTTTTAATTTTTGGGGTTAAGTAAAGGAAATAAAATAAAAGTGGTGCAACCAATTTTTATTTTTTTTATTAACCTAAGATAAGTGGATGAAGTGGGACCCACAATATCCTACCCACTAGGTATGATATTTTTGAGGTGGGGCCCACACGAGCCTCACCGTTTCTTTCAACTTTATCAACTGTAACGCCCCGACCCCAGCTACCCAGAGTCGGTGCATTACTTCGTAACATTGGCATGATCACAAGAAAGATCAAATCTCGAAAGACCGATTGGTTTAGTAGCCTTGGAAACACTAGATATATTCATAAGTTTTACATTACATCATAAAATGAAAAACTACTACAACAACATAATGTTTCCACAATCCACACTATTAACCCCTCATAAAATCCCTGCAGGTCATTCATAACTTACTTCTTCACATCCTGGGAAAAATAAAACATAGAAAAGGGGTGAGCTCAAATGCCCAGTAAGGATAACAATATAGCGGAAACTTTCATAAATAAGAATAAACATTTAAGGCAATGTATAACTAAAACAAAAGCCTTTTAAATATGAACTTTCAACATGGTATGGAATAAATAAAATGAAATAATGCCATTTACTTATTCACATGGATATTCTACTAATCGAATAATCACATGCAAAAATAAATAACCACTTTCATAATGTTGGAATGCATAATGCCAGACTATCATAACCACATAGCCAAGGCCTCGTGCCAAGACTACAAATAAGATTTTGTCAAGGCCTTGTACCAAGACACTAGTTTGTCTCATGAGACCTACCGATGCATCGAGGAGCTATAGCGGGCTCCACCCGTCACTTATTAAGTCCAATGCATTCCCATATGAAAAGGTTTAAACATAACATAAACATTCATATTAAATCTAGCATACGAAATGTCAATAATTTCACCATAAACTATGAATGGTATAAAAATAGCACATCCATAGTCAAACATATCACAAAACCTTCAATACAATATAGAAGTTTTGTATCATAATAAATCAACTTCAAATAATCTTAAAATCCATCAAAGGATGTTGACGTAGATGAAATCAAAATTCTTTTTAAAGAAATATCTCCTTTTATTTTGAAATCATTTAAGATCCATATAAAATAAAACATTTTCTTTGAAAATATTCTTATAAGCTTGTAAGGAAAGCTTTGAAGATTTTATAACGGTGTAAAATAACCGCACCCACCGTATAAGTTAAAAAAACATTCTTACCTCAATTCTGTCGAAAAGGTTAAAAATGACCTTGTTTCGAAAACGACAGAAAGATTCCTTTATAAACCTCTTATAAAAAGTCAAACAAGGGTATAAATGACTTTAACCCATATTCTTGTAAATAGTAAAAATGTTTTGAAATACATTTTTAAGAAACATGGATGTGGATGATAAAGATATCCCAGTAGATTATTACGTATAAACAACCTCGGATAATGAAGAGATTGTGAAATAACCCTTACCTTGTACTTTTCCTTTGTTGGGGTCGGTTAACCTCCTATATAATGGTGAAATAATTGTTTTTAAATTATACAAGAATCATATACATTAATATGATATCATATATGATCTTTTAACATTGCTTTATTAATAATATCTTAGTATTATCGTCGTTTCAGGTGATAATCGATTCGTTCTTCTTAAATGTTTGGTTACGTAAGACATGTTTGTAATGGATAGATTAAATCTTATTCATAATCAGAATGATATTAACATTATTTTTAACCCTAAAATGAGAATAAGACTTGAATGGATACGATGGAGGATGGATCTCACCGCGTTCGTGGAGACGGTAGTCCGTACGTACGCACGAACGCTACTTCCATTTAATTTTTATTTTAAAAGAATTGAATCCAAATGATACATAGGTATGTTAATTTTCCAGTATAACATAATATTTTATATATGTTACTTAAGTTCATTAACACCATCCTTTATACGTTCCATGTGTGGTATGAACGAGTCATATCATTTTAAGGGGGCGGTAGTCCGCACTTCCTCAAATGAAATTATCGTATGTATATACAACATGAAACGAATAATGGTATGAAATAAAATGGAATTACAGAAGCTTATATATAAAATATATATTATTAATATCATATTTAATTACAGTGCCATCATAATGGCCACCATGAGAGACGGTAAGATGTATTTGAACAATCATCGTTTCGTGAGGCGTTAGTTTGCCATCCACAGAAACATTATGTTCATCATCCATTAGATGGAGTTGTGTGTATGTTTAGTTTGAATACTTATTATAACAACATCCTAGTATATTGAGGATACTGGTGTTGTTACAAAAGAAAGGAAATAAAAAGAGTTTGGGGGTTGAAGAAGCAAAATAAATGAAAATAATTTAAGAGAAATCGTTACCTTTAATTTAGGTAACTCACTTTGGTTGGAACCAAAGGACTTGTTGAAATGCTTTCTGCCTAAGGGGAAGCTTCAAGGAGGAGGATAGGGATGTGGGGAGCTTATTTGGGCAGAGTTTGGACGAGCCAAGTGGCTTGAGAGGTGTGAGGAATGAGTAGAAGTGGTCTCCTTTTATAAGGGAGAGGAGGGGCTCTTTAGGAAAGTGTGAAAGTATTACTTTATAATATATTTGTATTCGGTTTATAATAGTCCAAAAATCATTGAGATCGAAGATAATATGACTCATATTCTAAATAACATCAACCAATAAGAATTGGACAGGTTTTAGATAATATTTTAATCATTATAATCTTATTTATTTAAATGATTTATTAATGAGGTAAACATTGCATCATTATTGTGTCATTAATAATTTAAATTATTTGATGTCTAATAATTATAAATAAAATATCATTATGTATGAAATCTTTTTATCTTTCTAATGAATATTTATAATCGAAAATCCAACATGTATAACCCTATGTAAAAATTGTTCTTCTAAAAGATGTAAGCTTATGCCATTTTTATTTTTATTTTAACTTTATTAATATAATGTGTCATTATCACTTACAAGTGGATCCATGGGGTCCCAAAACAGACCCAAAGATGCCCATGGTCGACCATGTATCAACCAATAGGGTTAAGACACGTTTTAGGGTAATTTAGTATTATTATAATATTATTTGTTTAACCCTTATTTACCGGATTTACCCTTTAACCATGGTAAATAAAATATTTACCGCAGTAATTATTCAAAATGTGTAAAAATAAAAGTTAACTATTTACATAATTTGGACATCCTGATTCCAAATATGGAATCCATTTCCCTAAATTCAAAACACAGAAGTGGCAGAAATTAATTTAAAATTAATTCCCGCTGTCAAAACAAAAAGCGTGTTTTTAAGAGGTAATAACTATCAAAAGATTGACACTTGTTTATGTTCGGTTTAATTGTAAAATTATGTCCAATGACCAAAATTATATTAAATGGTAAAAATATATTCTAAATATACTTTAAAACCACTCAAATTCACAATTTATCACTATTAATTATTTTGATTAAAAAAGTTGTTTTTAATTAAAATTTAGTAATTTTCACTATTCATCAAAATATGAAAGTTATCCGAAATGTACCAAAATTTCACCTTAGGCTAAATTCGATATTCCGAATCCAAAAATGAAGTCCATTTTCAAATATAAAATATATATAATTTCAAAAATTAGGTATTACTATTCACAATGGCTATTTTAATTAGTTGTGGTGTGTGTTAGAACTCGAGGTTGCGTACAACACACTCTATCGCATTATTCGAAGGGAAACGTACCATAGAAGCTTGGGGTGTTATATTATCCCCTCCTTCAAATAATTGCATCCTCGCAATTTCTAGGGTATTACTGCATAAAAAGACTCGGGTGGTTCTTCATCATAAGTTCCTCAGGTTCCCACGTTGCCTCTTCCATCTTATGGTTTCTCCATAAAACTTTTACCAGACGCGTCGTCCGGTTTCTCAGTACTTGTTCTCTTGTATCAAGAATCCTGACGGGCTCTTCGCAATAAGACAGATCGGGTTCCAGTTCTAATTCCTCATAGGTGAGTACATGCGTTGGGTCAGGCATGTATTTTCTCAACAGAGATACGTGGAACACATCGTGAACTTTGGAGAGACTTGGCGGCATTGCCAATCGGTAAGCTACAGCCCCAATTCGTTCTAGAATTTCGAAAGGTCCGATGTACCTGGGACTCAGTTTACCTTTCTTACCAAAACATATGACTCCCTTCCACGGAGATACCTTCAGGAAAACATGATCACCGACTTGAAATTCCAAATCCTTCCTTCGATTATCGGCATAGCTCTTCTGCCTACTTTGAGCTGCTTTGATGTGATTTTGGATTACTTTCACCTTTTCCACCGTTTCCTCCACCAGTTCTGGGCCTACAAGTTTTCTTTCACCAACGTCATCCCAACAGGTTGGTGTACGACATCTCTTTCCATATAATGCTTCATATGGTGCCATCTGAATACTTGAATGGAAGCTATTGTTATAGGAAAATTCTACCAGTGGTAAATATTGATCCCACATACCCTGAAAATCAAGTGAGCAAGATCTCAACATGTCTTCTAAGGTTTGAATAGTCCGTTCTGATTGTCCGTCTGTCTGAGGGTGGTAAGCAGTGCTCAAATGAAGTTCAGTATCCAGGGATTTCTGAAGACTTTTCCAGAATCTTGAAGTAAAATGGGGATCACGATCAGAAACAATCAATAGGGGTACTCCATGAAGTCTCACAACTTCATTAATGTATAGTCTTGCTAGACGTTCCAGGGGTAGATCTTTTCTTATGGCAAGAAAATGTGCTGACTTGGTAAGACGATCAACAATAACCCATATTGCATCGTTCCTTCTAGGAGTCTTTGGTAGCCCCATGACAAAGTCCATCGTAATATTGTCCCATTTCCACTCCGGTATGGGAAGAGGTTGCATGACTCCTCCAGGCTGTTGCCTTCCAGCTTTCACTTGTTGACAAACCATACATCTTGACACAAAATCAGCAATCTCCCTCTTCATGTTGTCCCACCAAAAATGTTCCTTCAAATCTCTATACATTTTGGTGCTCCCAGGGTGTATAGAGAAATTGGAACAATGAGCGTCATCCAGCAATTCCCTTTTTAGATCAGGTATATTGGGAACACAAAGTCTCTTCCCGAATTTCTAAATTCCATCTTCATACACAAAGTCTCTCAATCTCCCATCATTTAAAGCTTTAATCTTCTTCTGAAATTCTTCATCATCGGTCTGGGAACTCTTAATCCTTTCTAGTAAAGATGGTTTGGCAACCATTTGAAAAAGCATTGATGTTTCACCTTCCCTGGTTATTCCCATGTCCATCTTCTCTAGATCCATGAAAATTGGATCCCTTTCAATTCTCATCATGTTCAGAACTCCATGGTCTTTTCTGCTCAAAGCATCTTCTACTTTGTTTGCTTTCCCCGGGTGGTAGTGTATCGTGCAATCATAATCCTTGAGTAATTCAAGCCATCTCCAGTGAGGCGGTAAACTGTCATGATAACATTTTCCCTTTCACTGCTCCCCAAAGCCTGAAATATTTTCTCTAGGGAAAATATCCATTGCTCAGCTACTAAGGGATTTGTATTCCCATTGAACGTTGGTGGTTGCTGTCTCATGAATCGATCTAACATTGATCCTCCACGCTGCGGATCAGGGTGCTCCATACGGGTAAGGTTATTATTCATAACCTGAGTAAGTTGTCCCAGTATGGTGATTAGCTGATCAGCACCAGTTGCATCACCAGCCCCACTATAATTATCTTGAGCAGGAGGGCAATCCCTACATGGAGTGCGTGCATTGATACGGTTTCCATTTCTTCCACTAGGCGCCATTTCTAAACAATGGCATACACTAGATCAGTTTATGAATCAAAATACATAATCCCATACTTATAAAACACTTAACATAAATTGAACTATTTATGGATATAATCCATAATCATAAAAGTGTTTTCTTTGAGGAAGTATATACTCATAAACCCTTCATAATGATTTGTAAAGAAAATGAGAGTTATCCTAAGCATATCCCCCGGGAGTGTCGTAACCAAGAGTGCAGCAAGGCCCGTTGTCGTGCACCAGTTCCCGTTCGAGTCTAGCTCAAAGCGGTGTTTTCGGGTTTTACCCCTAGGTACATCTGTGCCAGAGCCGCCTCTACCTGCTCGTATCCAGACAGGGATGTATTGCTCGGAAAACTCACAAAATCTCTACAATACCAAAATTCTAGGAAGTTCTTCTATACTAATCCTCAAAGTTCATCTTAGGTATACATGCTCTAATCAGAGTTTATCTAAATCTAGCTTCCAAGGTTTGTACTAAACTTCCTCTGATACCAACTGTAACGCCCCGACCCCAGCTACCCAGAGTCGGTGCATTACTTCGTAACATTGGCATGATCACAAGAAAGATCAAATCTCGAAAGACCGATTGGTTTAGTAGCCTTGGAAACACTAGATATATTCATATGTTTTACATTACATCATAAAATGAAAAACTACTACAACAACATAATGTTTCCACAATCCACACTATTAACCCCTCATAAAATCCCTGCAGGTCATTCATAACTTACTTCTTCACATCCTGGGAAAAATAAAACATAGAAAAGGGGTGAGCTCAAATGCCCAGTAAGGATAACAATATAGCGGAAACTTTCATAAATAAGAATAAACATTTAAGGCAATGTATAACTAAAACAAAAGCCTTTTAAATATGAACTTTCAACATGGTATGGAATAAATAAAATGAAATAATTCCATTTACTTATTCACATGGATATTCTACTAATCGAATAATCACATGCAAAAATCAATAACCACTTTCATAATGTTGGAATGCATAATGCCAGACTATCATAACCACATAGCCAAGGCCTCGTGCCAAGACTACAAATAAGATTTTGTCAAGGCCTTGTACCAAGACACTAGTTTGTCTCATGAGACCTACCGATGCATCGAGGAGCTATAGCGGGCTCCACCCGTCACTTATTAAGTCCAATGCATTCCCATATGAAAAGGTTTAAACATAACATAAACATTCGTATTAAATCTAGCATACGAAATGTCAATAATTTCACCATAAACTATGAATGGTATAAAAATAGCACATCCATAGTCAAACATATCACAGAACCTTCAATACAATATAGAAGTTTTGTATCATAATAAATCAACTTCAAATAATCTTAAAATTCATCAAAGGATGTTGACGTAGTTGAAATCAAAATTCTTTTTACAGAAATATCTCCTTTTATTTTGAAATCATTTAAGATCCATATAAAATAAAACATTTTCTTTGAAAATATTCTTATAAGCTTGTAAGGAAAGCTTTGAAGATTTTATAACGGCGTAAAATAACCGCACCCGCCGTATAAGTTAAAAAAAACATTCTTACCTCAATTCTGTCGAAAAGGTTAAAAAGGACCTTGTTTCGAAAACGACGGAAAGATTCCTTTATAAACCTCTTATAAAAAGTCAAACAAGGGTATAAATGACTTTAACCCATATTCTTGTAAATAGTAAAAATGTTTTGAAATACATTTTTAAGAAACATGGATGTGGATGATAAAGATATCCCAGTAGATTATTACGTATAAACAACCTCGGATAATGAAGAGATTGTTAAATAACCCTTACCTTGTACTTTTCCTTTGTTGGGGTCGGTTAACCTCCTGTATAATGGTGAAATAATTGTTATTAAATTATACAAGAATCATATACATTAATATGATATCATATATGATCTTTTAACATTGCTTTATTAATAATATCTTAGTATTATCGTCGTTTCAGGTGATAATCGATTCGTTCTTCTTAAATGTTTGGTTACGTAAGACATGTTTGTAATGGATAGATTAAATCTTATTCATAATCAGAATGATATTAACATTATTTTTAACCCTAAAATGAGAATAATACTTGAATGGATACGATGGAGGATGGATCTCACCGCGTTCGTGGAGACGGTAGTCCGTACGTACGCACGAACGCTACTTCCATTTAATTTTTATTTTAAAAGAATTGAATCCAAATGATACATAGGTATATTACTATTCCAGTATAATATAATATTTTATATATGTTACTTAAGTTCATTAACACCATCCTTTATACGTTCCATGTGTGGTATGAACGAGTCATATCATTTTAAGGGGGCGGTAGTCCGCACTTCCTCAAATGAAATTATCGTATGTATATACAACATGAAACGAATAATGGTATGAAATAAAATGGAATTACAGAAGCTTATATATAAAATATATATTATTAATATCATAATTAATTACAGTTCCATCATAATGGCCACCATGAGAGGCAGTAAGATGTATTTGAACAATCATCGTTTCGTGAGGCGTTAGTTTTCCATCCACAGAAACATTATGTTCATCATCCATTAGATGGAGTTGTGTTTATGTGTAGTTTGAATCCTTATTATAACAACATCCTAGTATATTGAGGATACTGGTGTTGTTACAAAAGAAATGAAATAAAAAGAGTTTGGGGGTTGAAGAAGCAAAATAAATGAAAATAATTTAAGAGAAATCGTTACCTTTAATTTGGGTAACTCACTTTGGTTGGAACCAAAGGACTTGTTGAAATGCTTTCTGCCTAAGGGGAAGCTTCAAGGAGGAGGAGAGGGATGTGGGGAGCTTAGTTGGGCAGAGTTTGGACGAGCCAAGTGGCTTGAGAGGTGTGAGGAATGAGTAGAAGTGGTCTCCTTTTATAAGGGAGAGGAGGGGCTCTTTAGGAAAGTGTGAAAGTATTACTTTATAATATATTTGTATTCGGTTTATAATGGTCCAAAAATCATTGAGATCGAAGATAAGATGACTCATATTCTAAATAACATCAACCAATAAGAATTGGACAGGTTTTAGATAATACTTTAATCATTATAATCTTATTTATTTAAATGATTTATTAATGAGGTAAACATTGCATCATTATTGTGTCATTAATAATTTAAATTATTTGATGTCTAAAAATTATAAATAAAATATCATTATGTAGTAAATCTTTTTATATTTCTAATGAATATTTATAATCGAAAATCCAACATGTATAACCCTATGTAAAAATTGTTCTTCTAAAAGATGTAAGCTTATGCCATTTTTATTTTTATTTTAACTTTATTAATATAATGTGTCATTATCACTTACAAGTGGATCCATGGGGTCCCAAAACAGACCCAAAGATTCCCATGGTCGACCATGTATCAACCAATAGGGTTAAGACACGTTTTAGGGTAATTTAGTATTATTATAATATTATTTTTTTAACCCTTATTTACCGGATTTACCCTTTAACCATGGTAAATAAAATATTTACCGCAGTAATTATTCAAAATGTGTAAAAATAAAAGTTACCTATTTACATAATTTGGACATCCTGATTCGAAATATGGAATCCATTTTCCTAAATTAAAAACACATAAGTGGCAGAAATTAATTTAAAATTAATTCCCGCTGTCAAAACAAAAAGCGTGTTTTTAAGAGGTAATAACTATCAAAAGATTGACACTTGTTTATGTTCGGTTTAATTGTAAAATTATGTCCAATGACCAACATTATATTAAATGGTAAAAATATATTCTAAATATACTTTAAAACCACTCAAATTCACAATTTATCACTATTAATTATTTTGATTAAAAAAGTTGTTTTTAATTAAAATTTAGTAATATTCACTATTCATCAAAATATGAAAGTTATCCGAAATGTACCAAAATTTCACCTTAGGCTAAATTCGATATTACGAATCCAAAAATGAAGTCCATTTTCAAATATAAAATATATATAATTTCAAAAAGTAGGTATTACTATTCACAATGGCTAGTTTAATTAGTTGTGGTGTGTGTTAGAACTCGAGGTTGCGTACAACACACACTATCGCATTATTCGAAGGGAAACGTACCATAGAAGCTTGGGGTGTTATATCAACCATCTTTTTAACTAAGGTAACGCACCCGCACCCCTAAACGGAAGTCAACCCTTACATTTTTCTTTTTACGAAACGCCTCAATTAATTTTGGGTGGTTAAAAGTTACAATTAATTCTTTTAACTGTTTGTTTCATTTTTGAATTCCAAAGACGTTGGTTGTACGTTAATAAAATAAGACAACTCTTATTTTACTAGGGGTTGGTTGTGCAAGAGGGTTTGGGAGAATTCACTCAAGCCGTGGAGCCCACCTTCCTCGACGAAGAATGCGATGGACGCGAAGAATGCCAGATCCTCAGAGATCGACGACGCGACGCTGACGAATCCTTTCTCCGCGACGTGAAGATACTTCTTCCGCGACGCTTCTTCCGTGATGCTTCTTCCATGACGTTCCTTCTACCACGACAATCTTAGAATCATAAACCGCTTGAGGTAGGGGTTTTGGTTCAATTAAATCTATGAGATTTATATCCTCAGCATGTGTTTAAATTTTGTCGGAAGCCGTTTAAATCGCTAACGCGGTGGGTGCGGACCAACAAACAAGTCCGAACCCACTATTTCTTCATTCTTAGTGTGAGGATCGGCGGACGACAACGAAGCAGGCCGCAAGGTCATTTTGAGGTCTTCTCAGTGAAGAGCCGGTCCTGGGAGGACCACTGGCGAAGACGGCAGGCAAAACAGACCACCGGAGCGCGTCCGGTGGTCCGCGGCGGCGCACAACGCACCTTGGGGAAGGGCCGTCGTGGCTGAAGCCGCGGCAGCAGGCTGCTTATCCTGCAACCGCGTGGGACTGAGAAGGTAGGGATGCGGTGCTATGCCGCATCCGTTGGAAAGCAGCGGCCCCCATGCGGGGTCACGGTTTCATTCAAGGGGGCGGTCCGGGCCCGAAACCCCCACTTCCGAATCCCTTTTGGTCTATTTACCATAACATGGGATACAGACCTCCAATCGACACACCATCAGTTGCGTAGCGATCCTTGGATAGAGATAGTCGTTTCGGTATATTACACTCAAGGTTTCGGAGTACTTTGGGTTCAGCCGGGTTGGTTCGTACACAAAACCAACCGGGCCCTCGGAGCGAAAATGCTTATAACTTGAGCTCCGGACGTCCGATTGACGTGCCGTCGATTTTGATGGATTCCTCTTAGTGAGGCAGACCTTTTGGCTTACTCTGCTCGAGGTTTGGGTGTAGTTGGAGTATGGTCGGGTTGGTTTTGACTTAAAAACCAACCGGGCCCCTGGGACGAAAAGGCCAATAACTCTCTGACAGTGCATCTGATTGATGCACCGTCTGTGGTGTTGAGTTCCTATTGACGATACAGAACTTTTGGATATTCAACATCGGACTACGTGTTAGTTAATGTATCAACCCTCGGCTCATGGAGAGGACCCTCCTGAACGAGCTTGCTGTGTGCGGGAACCCTATATCTGGCTACGATTGCGACGACGATGACGACTGTACAGAAATCCTCCGTGGATTCGACAGTGACGACTACAGCACTCAGCGATCCTACATGGATCAGTGCTACCGATCCTGTGTGGGTCAGATCCTATGTGGCTCAGCACTCAGCGGTCCTGTGTGGGCCAGCGCCTACAGATCCTCTGTGGGTCCGATCCTGTGTGGGTCATTGCAGGGGTTAGTTACCCATCGATCCTGTGTGGCTCATTGCGGGCGTTAGTTACCTATCGATCCGGTGTGGGTCATTTCGGGGGTTAGTTACCTATCGACCTCTGTGGGTCATTGCGGCGATTAGTACCTATCAATCCTGTGTGGGTCCGATAGCTTAGATTAATCAGTGGCTACATCTGATCATCTCTATCGTCTTACGAAAAAGTATACCTGTGTGATCTGAATCTTGACTTGCTTACCTATGTGGATTGTGTTGTGCTATCCTGTGTAGACGTGATCGAAATTGGGCTCGGATGTTGGATCCGAACTGGAAACTGATGACTTAGGTATATGTATGGGAATATACCTTAGTAGTGTCGGATGTTACTTCGTGATTGTATCTTTCCTTTGTGGATTATCCTTTGTGGATTCTTGGAGAACTTCGGGGGTCTCATGGTCCCTACTGAGTAGCTTATACTCACCCCTAAACGGGATATACCCGCACTACGTTGTGTTGGTTACAGACGACGGACAGTGCCGATTGTGGTTGAGGCTTGTGGAGCAGGACGGTACCTGGAGGTGGACCACTGGGCTAGACGTACTCGGAGCAGATGGCAGGACCCGAGGAGCTGTAGAGGCTATCTGTACCCACCCTTCAGTTGGGACTTCCAGTGGACGGATCGACATTGCAGATTTACCTTTTCAGTTGTTGTACTTCCTTTTTCAGTTGTACTTTGCTTTCAGTTTGGGTTTGTATTCTGGCCCACTTACTTTTCTGCACTTACTGTTGTACCCAGTTTTTACTTAGTGTTTACTTTTGCTTGATTGCTCTGTGGTATTTGTTTACTATACAAAGGTAATGCCCTCCCTTTTTACCGGTAATTACGCCTTGGTGCAATTCTCCAGCCCCTGGCCTATGGAAGGCAGGCTTGGGGTAGTCACGGCACGGGCCCCGAGGATGGGTCGTGACAATCCTCCCTCTTATACTTCTCTTACACCCCAGCCAGCATTGCCTCCCTAAAGGGATGCCCTCGCCACATTTGAGAGATCCTTGATCAGGGAATTTTATTTTTTTGTGAACATACATATACTATTTTAATGACCAACATAGCATGAAGGGTTGGAAAATCATGATCCAAGTAACCTTACCAATCAAAATCACATAATTTTACATTTATATGATTATTAGATCCTATGCTAAATCCCTAGTTTTTCAATCCATGCTTATAATTCATAGAACAATAATGCCTCCTCTATCGAGACTTCCATGCCTAAATCCTTCATTGAGGTATTGAAAACTCATCCATATGATTCCCACTACCTTTTAAAACAACATGGAATCTAACTTATAGGAAGATATAAGTCATTAAATCTCACATTATCACTTTTTTATAAATGGGAAGACATTAGGATACCACACCAGCTCAGATGTCTCTAGGGATACCCATTATAAATATTCCTACATAGAATAATTCATCTCATACCATATGCTAGGATTATAAAATAATGTTTGGGAATTTCAAGGAATACTATGGAATTAGCATATTACACTATTGTAGCTCAAGGAGATCTTAGATCAGAATTTAGAAAAATAACATGGGGTTATAGTACTGATGAAATAGTTTTTGGAAGTCTAGACATGAGATTTTTGTTCCCTCATGAGTTTGTGTTCCAAGATTCCCCAATAACCCTACTACTAAAGGGAAAATATTGGCTACCATCACAACCATCTGATATGTTGTGGTGAGAACCATCCAGAATACTCAAACCACTATCTTAAGACAATCCTGTAATCTTGTTCACTATGGAACCATAGTAGTCTTTGAAACTAGAACACATGGAGTGTTCTATGACAACACACATAAACAATATTAATTGATTGTAATAACTATCTCTCTACAGTTTTTGGTGTGGCTACCAACCCTCAGTTAGATAAAACCTTATTGTATGGCCCCTAAACTAAGGCCTCATCACTCATCAGATCGTCATCATGATAAAAAATCGGTAACCTAACAGGATATATACCATAAGGAATTCTAAAAGTAATAAATATGAACAACTAAAATATTATAATATATATTTATATATAGTTTAACGAAGAAGTAAAAAAAATGACTTAATCATATATGATGCATGTTCTATTGTTCTCTAAAACTAATTTCTTGGTATTCCGGGACAACTTGAAGGTAGTCAGAATCTTGGTCAATGGATATATAACTCGTCGCATAAAAAAAATGTTTCCTCGCCTGAAAGCCTTACTCCATACACATTGATACTATTTTTTATGTCCCAAAAAAAACATCGTAAGGGCAAAATATGAACACCATCTCAAGGAATGAACTACTCTGATACTTTTTAACGACTTGACCTAATAGGGCCTGCCTATCCAGTTGAATGATGAGTATGCACAACCCCAAACACACCAATAATAGGTTAGAGGTTTTCGATAAGTGCTAAGTAGTAATAATATAAAATTGGAGGCCTCTACTAATGTAAATATATGAAGTCACGCAACCACATCCTTTCAAAATTTTAGTGGAATATAATGATGTATGTAATATGTAAATAACATTATTCATGTAATAAACTATAGGGATTACATTAGAGTGAAATAGTATAAAATAAATTGAATTGGTAAAAATAAACACCAAACTAGAAATTAAGTCTCAAACTGATAACAACTGGAATAAAAAACTTAGAGATCATGGTTCCTGATCTTAATGTCTTTTCCACCTTATGTGGTCAACATAGCCAAGTATTGGTATGGTCCACTAAATCCACCATTGATATATCCATCATTTTCATGAGATGAAATATGTGTGGGAAAATACCATGTCTGGGTGAGTATATACATACCAAATACGATGTTCATAAAACCCTAAATGGGTGATAAAGAGATACCATAAATGGACATCTCAACCAAAAGAAAGATGGAAGAAAAACCCAACAGATACTTGTATGTTCATAAATAATCCTTAATGAGACAGAAATGGTATTTAATCTCACATTCCATACAAATTTGATATGTCCTCCAACATATCAAAAATTCCATCATTGATTACATCCATCAATTACATCCTCACAGGAATATATGTGGAGGGGAATGCTTCTTAGTTCAATGCTCTACAATCGATGGAGCCACACCACCAATGGAGGTCTCACACGCCATTAGATCTCAAATGAGATGAAGTACCACTCTGTAGGGAGTGGACCCACACAAATTGTAGGAGATCACCATCTAAATCTATATAAGGAGTATGGGGGACATGTTCCCTAGGGCAACATAGAAGTTCTATACCCTACAACACTCTGATGTTTCAACCATGATCATTTCCATCTTCAAGTGTTTCTTAGTGAACTGTCATTTTTATAACTCCTTACATCATATCTAATATTCCAAAAATAGATACCATAATTTTCTAGGTAGAAATGCACTCAGAATAGGACAACTATAAGACAAAATTTTACTCTAAATAATGTAGATATGAGAGAACAAAGTTGAAGGATAGAATAAATATCATGTATGAGGTTCACACTATACAGCCCCACCTCATTTCCAAGTCATGTAATCCTCTAAACACATGTTTGAATCCATGTAATCATACATGTTGTGTATAGTCCAATTAGGGCCTTCCATTGCTCTCTTAGTCATCCCCATGTACATGGTCATGTACCTAGTCATGCTTAGGGGTCGCCCGATACTCATGTACTCTAAGATTACATAGTGTGTCTGTCTGCATGGGGTCCTTAGCATGTGCTAGATGGCACATGGATTGGATTCCGAAGTATGGTAACATGGAATTTTGGCTCTGACACATGGTGTGTGATCCTTAACTCTTCTTGAAACCTTGATATCAGAGATAAGGTTGTATGTTTCATGTGTTATTCAAAAATACACATCTTGTATTGTGGTTCATCAAAGAGTGTCTAGAAATTTTATGTGGTTTCGAGAATCATTCTTGTCGATGAGAAAACTATTATTTGACCTTGTAAAGATAATAGCGAAAGACTCCATCCATGTTTTCTCATCCTTTAGTGGCTGAAAAATGGAACCTGGTTATCTACGGGAAGTCCAAAGCACATCTTTTGCATGATTCGTTTCCCATCAATGATCTTGATCCCAGATATGCAAATCATCACTAATAATTTATCTTGATCCACCCATAAAACAAAAAACCATTAATCATACACAAAACCATTATGAATTACGAAGTTAAAACATGCTCCAACCCTCCTTGGTAATGTCAAATCCTAGCCCCAAGGTTGAATGATGAATAAAGAGAAAAATGGGTGTGGTAAAAGCGAAAGATCAAATGTGTAACCATAATTGACCAAGCGATCTCATCCAACGATCATTAAAACAAGATATTCAGTGTGAAATTATAGAATGACAAATAAATTTAATCAAGAATTCAATTTATAAAAATGGGCTCATATTATGGGATAATAATCACCGTTCAAATAAATAAGATCAAATCCATGCATTAAGAATTTAATAATGTTGGAAAAATCACAATTTATGAGTCCTACCATGATTTGGGACAATATTGGGAGAAGAATCCATTATTTAATGAAGGATAAAACCTATTTCATTGACTGTATGTCAATATACCTTAAAATAAGCATTTATAGTCCTTGTATTTGATCCACCAGTGAAGAATAGTCATCACATATCTGGATCCTCTCAGGGTTTATATGGAAAACACTTGATAATATTCTTTATTGGGTACTTATAGTGGTTTCACATGGTTAGGAAATTTAAAAAAAATTGTATTTATTTTAATTAATCTCACACTTCAGTGGATGCCTCAACTGAACGTGCAACACCAACCCACCTTAGGTCATTCCTAGAGAGAACACTGCATTTTGAAATTAATAGCGGTCTTGGGATTATTATTTGAGACTCTTTTTAGCAGTTATTAAATATTTATATTGTGTTGTGATTATATTGCACAAATAATATCCTTCGTGATTGAATATACTCTAAGGTTATAAATATTCAAGGTAATGTGTGACACATCAAACATGACTGTTGGAGTTGTACAATCACATTGGGTGGAGGGACATCTACATTTGATTAAATAGGATTTTAGAAAAATGGAATTAACATAAAAAATACAAAAAAATAATAAAACAATTACATAATATAATATTTAAATTAGATAAATGGTTGTATATTTATTAGAAATTAATGTAATTGTGTTTCCTAACCATGCACAATTTAGGTGTATCTTATAGAATACATATTTGAATCTCAATATTATCTACTCTGTGCTACACTATTAATAGTTATATATATACATAATAGAAAAAATGTTTCATAGAAATTTGTGGCTAGAAAAAAGAGTACAATTTCTCACACAACATAATATTACACCTTAGACTAGGTACCACTTTATGAAAAAAAGTTCAATGGACATATTTTTTCACTCTCTTATATACATCCATGGTATGCTGATTTAGTTATCTATATTTTTTCTTGCAAAATATGTATACATAAAAAGAACAACTATGTCTAAAAATTAATGAATGAGTCTAATTTTTATTTTTTGGTGATCTTTACCTTTATATCATGTGTAATGACCATGTTATTATGATGTGTGTTGATAAAATATGTTTTAGTTGTTATTTTTAAATTTTTATCACACAATTGATTTTGATGGTCACTGTTGACCACAAAGTACATCTAGAAATGTCTTAGACTCTAGATTGTGTTAGATTAGATTATTTCATGATTCCCATGTTTTTTATAAGTCATGTTCATATATACATAACACAATGAATATTTATAATAGACATGACATGACTTGAAAAACCATATTAATCAATGAGAATTTCATGTTTGGGTCATTGAGTTTAGGTCCATTCCCTAACCCATTTGGTTTCTTCTACATTATATTTTAATTTTATTAAATTATAAAATAGTTGGAGTCCCAGGATACCTAGACTAATTATTCCCATATTTTATTTGATTTATTTATGGATGGTATTTTATTGCAGGTTTTGAATACTAAAAACATACTCTAGTGATAACCACTCACGGAGAATAATAAATTTCATAGAATCAATGAGAAAATAGTGTATCTAAATACCACTGAAAAATGGACATTGGCTATGGAAATCGATAATAATATAATATTTGGTATTTACACCAATTTTTTGGTTTTCATTCAAATTATGATTCCATCACTGGATCGCAACATGATTATATAACATGGTTCACCACAACACTACTCTCTTCTCATTTAACAAATCTACTGCATATTTTCTTGTGAGTGTATCAATGCTAGGATAATATTGTTGATGGATGGTTCCCCAAATAAAATGCTCCAAGACTACAACCAGTGCTAGGGATAGATGTATCCTAGAGTGATTTTAAGGTATATATGTCCTAAAATAGAATTACTTGTGGAAAACTAAAATGTATAATGGTGGATTGTTTATTTTATGTTCATAACAGTTGAGGGACATCCAAGAGAGACCATAGGGCTGGCTCAATTGATGATAAACGGTGTACTAAGAAAAAATTATTTTAGTTGGGACAAACATTCATGTCTTTCAAGGATTATCCCATAATTACTTCATGGTTGTTCCCATATGTAGTCCGAGAGATACCATAGTACACAGCCTTCGATGAATCCTAAAGAGTTTGGGACATGCAATTAGTATTCATAACCTTGACAAAGTTATGGGGGGGATATTTATATGTCTTGGACATCCCTACCAATTATCATGATTTCTAGGTTCATACACACATCTCCCTAGGAAAATCATAATGACTATATCTACGATTTGGAATAGTGATTATAATTTTACGATCATGAGGGCCTCTCCATCGACCTGGTGATGGAAATTCTTAACTAGTATCCTAATGAAGTGTTGGATGATTTTGGGATTATTTAGTACACTATATTAAGTTAGTCCATTGGTGAAGGGTAAAATAAAAATATTTTAAAAAATATTTGAATAAATTTAATTTCTTCATTATTGTATGTTATATAAAAAACTGATTTTTTAAAAACCATGATATACTATTAATATTATCACATAAACATGACTGTTTTAACATAGCTGTAAAATTTGGAGATATGAATTTGAATAAAACAAATTATTAAAATTATTTATATAGGTATTTGGTAAATAAAATATATTTATAATTAAGTACATAATTTTTTTTAAGTATTTATATGCTTAGAAAAGACATTTTTCTAAAAATGAAACTTTTGGAAAATTTATCTAAAACAATTGAAACATTTTTGGGAATAAACATGTCAAAATTTACTTAACAGTAATTTTATATAATTTTATGAAAATTTTAATTTATTGGAGAATATTGAAAAATAATATTTCTTATTGAAAATTAAAATTTCATTTAAATCATTTATAATGTTAAATATTTTTCAAAAATGTATTGAAAGTAATATATTTAATAAAATTATTAATAAAACAATTTATGTCATTTGAATCAAATTTATGATGAATATTCTTTTAAAAAAATCTATGCGTAAAAAAATTTTCTCTTTAGAAAACCACTTTTCATTACATATGTGGATTTAATTTTATATTAAATTTTTTAACTTATGTGATTTTATTTTAGATAAATTTATTAATTATTTATAATGAAAATAATTAATGTTATATAATTAAGAAAACATAATTTTTTGTCTTAATTAATAAATAAAATAGAAAAACAATTAATGATCATTAAGGTTAAAACAGGTTTACCGGGTGTTAAAATTAAAATACGAATTGTACAATAATATAGAAACTTTTCCAATATATATTTTATATCCATATTTCAATATTATCTCATATAAGGTTCTATAAGGATCTATTTTGGATCCTTTTTCATGTTTTAAACAAGGGTCCACAATTATCTTTTCAAAAATTCCATGTGCTTCCTCTCCGCCACTTATAGAAGCTCATCCTCTATCCTATACTCTTCACATTTAAAAACCCTTTTGTTTTAGAAAATAACTACCAAAATAGATTACATCTTTCTCACCAACAGTCTAGTGGCCTTCTATTAATTTAAAAATCCTCTAATGAAAAATTATGGTTTTAACCTAAGGAGGTTGTTCGAAAAAGTGGTGTCCTTTCTAAACAGGAATTTTTTTTTCTTATTCCACAAAATTAAACCCTAATTAAAAATGATAGCATAATAATATCATTATTTACCATATACATTTATCTTATTATGTTAATGGGATAACCTACATCTCTCTATTCTTAAATCAAATGAGAAGCGAAACTATTGATTGTCTGTACGGCAGACTATCACCTGGAGAACTAATGTAATTATTTTTTAAATTACTTCCTCTCAAAAAAGTATAGATTTATGGATTTAAATTACATATATATATAAGATATACCTGATTAATCTACATTATTTTGGAATGAGATAACATCGCTTGTTTGGATGGCAGACTACCGCCTCACAAAGCGAATTGATTTGTTTTTCATTTACACATTACATGGATGGTAATAAAAAATATTTAATGAATATAAGTAATATATTGGAAATTATAATTAACATTTAAAGTTTATATAATATTTTCCTTCCTTTTGTTTCATCCTTCGTGAAAATGGAAAGAACATTCATTTGTATGTGCGACCTACTGCCTCCGTGAACAATTTATTTCATTTTCTATCTAAAATTTCTATGCATTACTATAAGTACATGTACAATGAATATATATAATAATTATACCATGTTTAAAATACTAGAGATTATGGAACCATGATCAATGTTATAGAACATAAATTACCAATCCAATACATATATGAAAAACATAGTTATTACTTGAAACATGATTTCAACAATGAATTGTTAATTATAGAATTATCAAATGTTATAAATAAATCATATATGATATCATATATATATGTGTGGTTCATGAATTTATGTTTTATAAACTTATATTTATTATATAGGAGGTTTTAATGTGTACGAAGGAAGTTGAGACTTAAGGTATGGTATTTATAGACTCTCTTTTATTTTTGAAATACATATTCCATATTTATTACTAATATATTTTGTGTGGTGAATATACAACTAATTTGACATATTATATCATAAATATAATTATTTATATGGTATTAATGTATTATTAGATTTTATTATTTCATGGCTCTTGTGATTTGAAAATTTTAAAAGTTGTATGGGAATTTTCTCTCGCTTTTATTTTTGTGGGACACAAGCATTATATTCCACATATTTCTTTTGCGTGGTGTATATAAACTACCCAAGAATGTATTTTATGTTTATTATCATGGAAATTATGATATATAAATTTCCAAATATTTTTATTTCTATCATTGTACTTACAATTAAATTTTTTCTAGTGTGGTAGGAGTTTAATATTACAATCTCATCGGTTATGAGAATAGTTTATGATTATGTTTTTTTGATGAACTATTTATATATATATATGAAAATTCATTTATTTTATTCTGATATGGTTGATTTAGGATAATAAATTTCTTCCTTTTATTTTCCTAACATTATGTACCCAATATTCTAATATAATGTTTTAATGGAGAACCAAATTTATTTCTCCCTTTAGTCAAAAAATCATTTCCTTCCATGACAATTTTGTTAAAAAAATAAATTATGTTTTCATAATATTATAAATTTTTATTAAATACATTTTTAACAATGTTTTAATTTTCAAAAAAATTATTATAGTGAATCTTAATAGCATTTTTTGAACATGGAACTTTTGTCTTTTTATTGAAATGTAAAGGAATCATTGTTTGAACCTGTAAGAAATTAATCATATTTACCACCATCATAAACACTCAATGATTCTAATATTCATGTAAAAGTTTCCAATGATATTTTCAATGAATTTGTTTTCTTTTACAATTGGTATATTTTTATATTTTAATGAAGTGATTTAAAATTGGAAATAATATTCTCCTTTATAAATATTCTATGGGATAATTCAAAATAATTATCCATCTAAGATAACATCCATTTATGTTACTTATTATTTTATAGGGTTATGAACCAATGAAATCATAATTAATGTTAATTTTTATAGTTTATTTTAATTATTATTATGATAATATTTTAAAGAAACATATTTTTTTCTACATGTTATGCTTTGATGAATAGATGATATTATTATAAAGGAATTTTTTTCACATGGGTTATTCTATGACAAAATGTTTATAAAACCCATTTCAATTCATTTTTTTTTGGGTATTATGAATATTTTATTAACTTTGGAAACACATATTTATTATTTTCATTATGTGATGGGTGGGACCTATATGTCCCTCCAATTCAATTGGTAATATTTTATATCTCATGAGATATAATGAAAAAAATCCAATGTTATTGATATATAATAGGAAATATGATGATGTTTTTGATCCACTATGGGAAACATGTGAATAATTGTTAACCATTATAAAATTGGAAGTAGGTTTTGATGCCTAATACATTATTCTTTTATGATCTTAGACATCAACCTTGACGTATAAATTGGTTTCTATACTTATGATCATGCCACACTTTTATGACATGAACTTATGATTCATGATTTAGTTATGATTATTTATCACTCTTATGATTCATGTCTTTTGAAATGATATTGACTCTTGTTTATGGTCAATGATAAATTTGGTATAGATATTTTATGTTATGTTCATAACCTAATACCCTTATGTTTATTTTATGATTTCATATAATCATTAATTGATACCTCCTGTGTTTACCCTTACTGAGAATATAATCTCACACTTTATTATGTTTAAATTTCTCAGATTATAATGAATGTTTTATATAGGGTATTTCTATGAAATATACAAAATAGTAAGCTCATTTATAAGATATGTTGAATATATTTCATGAAATAATGATACTGTGAATCTTTTCTCCAAAGATATAAATCCTTAATGGTCCTTGGTAATGTATTTATGGAATCTATTGGATATTAATCTAAAATGATGTAATAATTATGTATGAAAATACCTAGTCATTATATGAATAATCAAATTGAATGGATGTGGAATTCATTAAATCCTAAATGGAGGATATGGAGGTTGTATCTACATAGGTGTTGAGAGATATATCATTGTATCAGGTAACTCGTAGATCATGTAACTAGAATAAAACCACTGAAACATTATGATTGACCCAAAAATATATTTACTAAATTGAGTAGGAGTAGACAAGTGATGAATGTATAAAGAAATATCTAAATAATGCATGGAGTATGGGAAATGAGAAACAACTATGTGTCCACAAATCATGATTAAATTAATTTGACTCTCTACCATTCCCATTTGTTTAGGGGGTGTTGTCTTCCAATTAATTGGAGGTAATAGAAGACACCAAGGATTCGAAGTCCTTAGAGGCCCTAACCATCCACCTTCTACTGGGCTAAGAAAGTAAAATAAAGTAATTTTCCAATATCTAATATATTTTAGCAATGTGTCTTGATTTATTATAGTTTATCATTATAGATCAATCACAGTAAGGCAAAGATATTCCCCTAGTGGTTATAGAGTCACCCTCAGACATAGAGGGGTTACAAATAGTGTAGCCTACCTCTAGTGCCTTATGAATCGATATACAGGTTTTTTAAATAGTTTATCAAGGTTAATAAATTTTTACCTCTATAATCTCAAATTAGGGTAACATTATTTCATATATACTCTCCCAATAGTTAAGTCTCACTCTATAAATTTCACTTATTGTTTTTCATGATTTTTTTAATAACATCTAATGCGATGTCATTCATCCCCAATGAGGATTAGGATCCCAATGTGCTAATCAATAAGGATGATCATGACATTGACCCAATGGAAAAGGTGATAGAGAATTCAATTAAAGGACCCACTAATCAAGATTATGATCCTTCTAACATATCGATGGTGAAGTAAAACAATGATTCATTTAGTAGTAATGAAGATAATTTCATGGTCTATTAGATTGATTCATCACTAACGGTGGATGTTCCTAACAGGAATAGTTCACCTTCCATATTGGGAATTATCTTGGGGGTCTTCAAAAACTTTTCTATCACCAATTCCAATGACATTTTTGGTGTATGAATATACCATGGAAAATGAAGTATACATAGGAATTATTATAGAGCTATGAAAAATATATTAATCATACGAATAGAATGGAAAAACATTTGTATCCATATCACCCGTACATCAATGGGTTTGATTGGATTCCAGATGAGAACTCTATACACTAGGTCGTAAATCTTAGGGCTGGTGAGGATACTAAGGTTTCCCCCATTCCATTACTTGTGACTTCCAATTAATGTAATTGATAATGGAGGCATGATAGCTTGAATCTACTAGGGTAAAAAGTTTCACTCACACCATATATTATCTATAGGTTATTCAGTAATGGATCACTCAATTGGAAGAGGAGTTCTAAATGTAGTTTTTAAATCTTATAAAGGATTATGTGGAAACCAATTCTTGGACTCAACTAGTTGTAAATAAATTTCAGTCTTCCAATGAAATTTCTCAAGTGTAAAAGGTTATGGATCACCAAGGTAGGCACTAAGTATAAGTGGTCAAGGTTAACCTATAAGTTGATTATAAAATGTAGGATATTTTGAAAATATGGTATGATTTTAAATCCTTGTGTTAGAGTTTATATAAAATTGATCATATAATGTATTGGGTGATTCCATATGATAACCTGTACTAACGAAAAGTCTATTGTGTGTGGATAATCTTCCTTATCATTTTTTCTATGTAATAGTGAATAATATTTGTTTCAAAATCACTATTTCTCAATTCATTATATCATCATTATATTAAGAAAATAATCATCCAAAATAATTAATGCCCAATTTTCCATGGGTAACAATTTTTCGTTGATACTTATGAAGAAACTCATTAAAATTAAGGGAAATAGGTTGGGTGTGATTCATGATAATTATTCACTATATCGTTCAACAAACGTTCATGGGTGAGTAACACCAAGGGTTTTGGAGTTCCATATATGAAATGGAAAGTGAGAGAAAGTTAAATTTTAACATAAATAGTCTGATTCAAATAATGAAGTGGAAAATATCCAAACTGTGACTACTAGGAAACTATCAGAACTGAATGATATATTGTTATATCATCATGTATATTGGAAGACAAGATTACTGTAATAGCTATGAAGATATTCAAAAAGTGAGGTTTCAATCATACTATCATTGATACATTATCCTCTATGTTGTGTGACCCTAATTGAAGGTAATATGAGACTAGGGAATAATTTCATTACCATATACTAAGGGTATTACATTGTGAAATAAAAAATTTATGGTTATTCACATTCATGGGGCATAAAGTGTTCTAGTGAAATACTAGGGTTATAAAAAAGGATTTCAATAAATAGTTGGTATTTCCCTTCATACATTAAAAATATTGATGAGGCATACCAAAATACATGGATATCGTATGGTCTAGTATGATTTTGGGTGATACATAAATTCTAACCCCATGAGATACTTAATAATGAGGTTCAATTATTCTCAAATCAAGGGACTGATGTGATCCCTTGTGTGGTATAGTTTTGGTTCATATATCTTAGACTATATTTATTTTTGTGTTTAAGGTTGTATATATTGAACTATTAGGATAATGGTGTTTTTTGTCATATATCATTGATCCAATTCGTATTTTTCTGAGTTTATGGTCATGAAACATGGGATATAGGGAACTTGTGGTTTTCTATATAGCAGTAGGCATAAGGTAAACCCAATGTGAATTGAGATCCTAAAATTTTAATATGTGAAAACATTGATTGATGAATGTAGATTATTTTTGGGATGCAAGGACTAATCATAAATGTAGTTTAAGTTAATTCTTCATCATCTATAAGGGTGTTAAATGTTATGGTTATACATCTCGGACCATCACCATGGAGATTAATACTCTCTTGGAATCAGGTGTGTAAAAATAAACAAATTAAGGAGGAACTGAATATTAAGATGGGATGGGGAGATAAGGGATTTTAAATTGGTATTGGGATTGTAAATCTAGATTCGTCCTTATAAACCATGGAATAGGAATAGAGACACATGATGTTCTATAGAGAAATATCAATTCATATCTCCCTCAAGTACATGAGAATGTGAAAAGGTTTTGTGTTACATTATGATTTATGAGGGGATAAAACCAATATGAATTTTTAAATGTCTCATCACTAGGGTAGTGCCATACCAATATTGGAAAAATTAAGAAAAACAGAAATTGGATATTTTTTACACTCAGATAGAGTGGTGAAATCCATTTTTTGGAATTAGATAAAATATCCAGATGTCATGACATATCACATGGAATAGGAATCAAGACACACAATATTCCCAGTGGTGGTGTGGTATGTGAACAAAATTAAGAGTAGGGCGTGGTATGAGACCAACACCACTACAAAAGGGGTTATCCACTCAGATGGGTTCTAAGGAATCATGCAATTTTTATCCCTGAGATAGGGATAGATTCATATTTTTTAAGTCCATGCAAGCTTTGACCAAGTAGTTTGACTTCATATATTAAGGAATAAGATCATGTAATTTAGAATCATGAAATGAGGACGATATAATACACCATTTAAACTCATTACACAAGGAATATAAAGGTTTTATTAATTTAATATCTTGATTTTAAGAAGTAATGTTATGCATTGTAATGTCATGCAACTTGGTCTACAGTTATGAAGTTTAACATCATTCTACTGGGATGTTTTGGGGATCCTTATTTCAATGTATGATGTATCATGATGGTTTTTACTAAAGTAATCAACTAAAAATTCTAAGACCAAGAGATTCATGCTCAGTGTAAGAAAAAAGGTGTATTAGAGGTTACATACATTTAGTGAGTGTTTATATCATGGGTGGATGGTTTAGTTTTGGAATAACATATCGACCACACTAAGGGAACATATATTTTGGGTGATCATAAAATAAGAGATTCCAAAAGATTAGTCCACCCTGCCAATTTGTTGATATTCACAGTGGAATAATAACAAGGGTATTAAGACTCCACATAAATAAATGAGAGTGTATTAAAGGTACATTGTGACTCTAAGCTTTTTAATTGAATAATTAAGGTGTATATAGATAGAAGATTACTATGGGAAGATTTAAAAAAAAGGTTTTCTTATCATACTAACAAATATTGGGGAACTATGTGGAGGAATATCATGATACTATCTGAAAATCGGGGTTTCTATCATGTTATTTCTAGATATGTTTCTCCTTTTCCATGTTATCTTTTTAAGAGGGTATAAAGGACAATGGTACTATTTCATCTCGAAAAACTGATGAGAGCTTATTTATAAATTAAATGTTTCATTAATGACTCAAACACTAAATACACAAACTGGTTTAATGAAGGGAATTATAGTACTCAATAAGATTACATGAACTCTAGTGATTAAGCATCATGCAATTATCATACTAATAGAGAATGTCAATAATGTTAGAAGTTATTCTAGCAAGTGAAACATCTAGAAATATGAAACTGTTTACATCCATGAGAGACACTTGAATTGGATTTGATGATTTATTGGGGGGAATATTTGATCATTGAGTTGTATAGTTGTTAGTATCCGATTAATTATTGATGATTAGATGGTGTTATATTTTTTATAAATGAGTGTTGAAGTTTTTTGGTTGGATCATTTTTTCACAAAAAATTGTTTTTGGTTTTGGATGTGTGGGAACCAATGTAAATAAGTCTAGAATTCATATAGAAGTTGAAGCATTGGAAGGATGTTGGAAGAATAAGATTACGTATTGGTGGATAGTTATAAAAACTAGGGTAAATCCAAAATAACAAAAAGACTTAGTCCATGTTTTTTGTATGGTGTTTTTATCATAATGAGTCCTTTTATAAAATAGATAATCCTAATATCTGTTTAGATTATGAAATAGTAATGGTAATGTAAAATATATGTCTTTGGAGAAAATATAAATAAAAAATGAGTGTCATACTTTGTTAAGAAATATCAAGATATGTTAATTCCTTAGGATGTAATAAACTCAATGACTTCACCCCAACAGTGTGACAATAGAGGAGAAAACATAGCCCATGTCATCACTTGGTATAGAAGAGCACAAATAGTGTGAGGAATTAATTCTATAATAATGGTTTTAGTGCGAGGAAGAACTATATAAGGATAATGATTATCCTTCCTAGAAATTAGTGTAAAATATAAGTGTTCACCTAATGAAAAGAAATATAAATACAGAAAAATAGTTAGGGAACTAATCAACATTAATGAAGAACAAAATGTTTTTTATAATATGGATTGAACTACACTGTGTTGGTGGAGGACCATTAAATGATGAAATAAAAACATGAACCATATTTTTCATATGTCATGGGGCTTAGAAATTTAGATTTGGTATTTCCTAATATAAAATATGAAATGGTAGTGTGGGAATTTTGGAGGCCTTGGTTTATATCAAATGAATTTGGAAATCATGAATTATTCAGATGACCAAAATATAATAAAATGGTTGTTTGGTTATTAAAAAATCATGGATAATGGTTTATTTCATTGAATATTTACCAAAAAAAAATGTGGAATCCAAGAAAAATAATTTTAGTGATTGTGGGCATGGTAGAAGATATTTAATGATTGAATAAACATAAACCCAGAGGATACCATTTTATGGTGATCTCCATGGTGGGTTTCTAAAGTATATGTGGTAAGTAGGGAATACCCCTACATGTGTTTTATTCAACAGATATGAAATAATTTTTTATGTAGTAGGAGAACCATGGTGATACACTATACTATGTAGTGAGTGTCAGAAATTTTAGATCTAAATCCAATAATGGATAACCAGGCATGGTGATGGGTGTTTCAAATATTTCTTCTCATATAATTGAACTATTCCATCCAAATCATTACAATATTCCATGATAGGTAAAATTCAGTATTTAAAATGATATTATGACCTAATATTAGAGAATAATGTGTCATAGAGTTTAAAACATGTATTTGGGATAATGTCTTAAAATAATCATTTTAGATGTCACAATGTCATGGATGACTGAAATATGGATGAAAATAAGGGAAAATATTTTATTAATATGGTGGATATGATATACCCATATCATGAGTAGTTATTAAAATTAAAAGATGTGTCTCACCACACTAAAATCAGGTTGGACACTTTGTGAGATCATAAAGCCTAGATGAATGAGGTGTGATCCACACCATTGATAAAAAGGCATAAAATTTTCAAATTATATATAATTTTATCAATGGTTAAAATAAACATGAGAAAATTATCATATTTTTAAATCCAAAAAAATAATAGGATTATATTCTCTGAGAGGATTTTGTTGGAATATCATCTCAAGGGAAGAAGATGATGAAAAATAAGGGAATTGTTATTATAGACTAAATTATAAAGAATTATTTCCCTACATGTTATAAATAGTGTGTGATAAGATTTCAATTATTATGTATTTTAACAATGAATATGGTGTTTCCATGAAATCCCATGGGAATGTGATAATGTTGCGACTGAAGGAGATCATATTTCCCATAGAAATATTACTTTTTATGGATTATCTATTGAACAATTTTAATCATATATCGTTATTTATACTTGGATTATGCATGGTGTATTAGTGTCTTATACCCCAAATATAATATATTAAAAATATTAATATATATTAATACACACACATGAATCATTTAAGTTGAATTTTTTTCCAATCATTGGGTACCTAGGATGGGAAATCTAATATTTTTGTGGATTCTAAAATATGGAGTTTATCCCAGGTAAGACCTAAGGTTGGGAAGCATTGAGTGTTCAGTCAAGGAATTCATTGGTTTTGTGTTTGATTAAAATAAATAAATAAATATATTTTATTTTATTTTAAATTCCCACATCCTATGTTCCTCTATTAGTACCTAATTCTAATAATTCTCTTGATTTTTCCACATAAACAGAAGGAAAATTGATATATGCTCTGAATGTTTTTTAATTCGAGGATAATATTAATGGATCATGGGTGATTCGATCAGGGTTTATTGAGAGGTGGTGAATATATCATATCATCTCCATCATTGGTGAATTCATTTATCACTAATTATTGATAGCAATTAGTGGTCGTGATATTAAATTGTGGTTTCTACCATTTTAATTTAATGATTGGTCATGGATTAATTTTATATTTCGTGTTCCTTTATTAATTTGATCCTTATCATGAGATCATATTACATATTATATTATTAATCTTTTAATCCCATTTTTTACTTAATGTCACCCTATTTATGTGATATTTGGATAATAACATTTGGAAAATGATTGTTTCACCTAGTTCTTGTACTTTATCCCTCTCTGTTCATAATGTTCTTCATTATTTTCCCATTGGGTCACAATTTCACAATGTTGGGGTGATTTTGATTGAAATTAGACCCATAGACTAACTATGGTAGTGTGAATGAAAACGGTTTAGCGATTCATAGATGTATATGGATAAAATGTTGGTTTTGGGTGATAGAAACAATGATTATATATTAGATCAAACATATTATAATCTTGGTAGTGACATGGTGTCATGGTATAGCCCCACTTGAATTCATGAGGTTGAATGTTTTCCACTAGAAATGGATCAGGAAAGATCATCTTTGGATCCACACTCCTTGAAAGATTCAATATGGAATCAGGTGCAACTGTCAGTTGAAGGGACATATATAAAATCTGCATGAAGAACAAAGAGTTCAATTGAAAACATAAATACAGTTTATGTAGTCCTAGAACAAAATACATTTAGAACCCTTCCCCCCTACACATAGTTGTTCTAGGGAATCATTTGGTTTTAAGGATCACATAGTGTATAGCCTGGACCACACGTCTTGTGAACCTCCCATGATATTTGGTCCATGTTCATACTAAACATTTCTGGGAGCCATGAGGGAGGAAAAACATTGTATATGGTAGTACACAGTCATTACCTAATTCCTAGTAAATGCCAGATATATAAAGAGGTACAAAGGCACAACCAGAAGTACATGGGCACAATGAGGAGAACACATGGAAGGCATCGTGATGCTGATACATGCTATGTATTCTCATTAACACATTTTTATTCTCAATGGAATGAAAATACATGTGATAGTGAGGACACGAACAGGATTCTAGGTTATGTCACACATCATGTTACCCCTAGTGGACACCATATACTTTTCCTGGGAACCAAGACTTTTCATATCTCCTTCATCTGAACTCATATTTTTGGATTGCGAGTATCTTATACTATGCATTTATTCACATAAAATATCATGGTTTCGTGCATACTATCTTTAAAGATATAAATTAAGGTGGTCTAAGAATTTTTATACTTTAGGAGATCTTAAATCAATATAAATGATCATACATGATCATCTGAAAGAGACTTGGGTTAGAAATCCCCTTGTCGCTGCAAGTTGTGCCCCTTACTCCATGCATCGGTTGAGTGGTACCCACTATTGATTATAGGGTTTAGGTACTATAATGTTTTGAGTGGAACCCTCTGTGGTATAAATGTGTAAGTCCTCCATGCTTTGACTGAAACCCCATAATGCACTAGGGTACGAGTTCTATATTTATACATACTAAGGGGAAAACCATTATCATGTTAGGTTTCAACTTTTCCATGTTTTGAGTGGATACCATAATCTCGCCTGGGTGCAGGTCCTCTATCTATTAATAAAAATCCTTTACTATACTAAGGCATATTCCCACTCTAGGATATTGTTCCCCCTCTCACTATGAAACTGTGGTGGGTTTATTTCTCCCCATATATTTCTCAGATAGTCACACTAGATGTTGTGCATATGTAATGGACCTTTAGAGGTATAGGTATATGCATTATCCTAGGTTGGGTTGTAGATATGTATACCCCATTTTTTCTCATCTTTTTTCTATATTTTCATATATATATGATGGGTTTCAATTCCCTCTTACTATGGAAGGATCTGAACTTTCTTGTATCTTTATATTACACCCTTTTTGGTTTTTGGGTGTCCTACATGTTATCTATATACTATCCCCTCCATGGGATTTTACCGCACATATCATTTCGTATACAGATGATGGATAATTCATTGGTGACATCAGTGGATCATAGTGATACTCTGGTGTATATACTATTTATGGGTGTTGTGGTTGGATATTAGGAGTTGCGACCACTCACCTTTCATTGATTTTAATTTATGTTTGGTTGGGACATCAGTTCTATTTGTCTACGTATTTTTCCCCTTTATACATTTATTTTACTCTTTCATGATCAGTTGTATTGTATATAGGTTATTTATAGCATAGCTTACCCTTGATTTTAGTGTCTTTTATTATTCCTCTACACTATTTCATGGAGATAGTAGGGTTCATTTGTATATGTACATTAAATATAATCCTCCCATTTTATACTATTACTTTTATGTTTCTATCGATTTCCCCTACCCTATTATAGGTGGGATTGGGAATTTAGGAACCTAGCCTTACACCATCCTTGAGGGTCATAATTGTTCAGATTTTTTATAGTAGTGTCATAACAATTCAATATTTGGGATGGTGTTTGGATTGTCCCCTTATGGGGAATTGGTTGTGACATAGGTAAATCGTGTCAAATCATCTTAAGTGATCCCATCACTCTCTAGAATCTATTATTTGTGTAACAGTTGTCTTATACATTCACCAAGACTCTAAAAACCATCCTTACAATTCAATATCCTATGACATTGGTTACAGGTAACAATGATACATTCATCATATAGGATCGATTCCTTAAGATTTCCTTCATGATTAATCTCCCCATATATATATATATATTCTCTTTAACTAGGGTATGTATTTATTACTCTTGATATGTCTATGTGATGATAGAAAGTTATTATTTCAATAAAAAATATTGAAGATGATTGGTTGAGTGATGATGCCTTGTTTTAGGGACCCATTCATGTGGTGTTTCCTACAATGGTAAAAGATCAATGCTCACATCTATTGAGAAGAACATGGATCCTTTAGTGGATTGAGAGGTTGATTATCCAAAAGTTGAGTAGTTGACATCTCTAATAGGATATGATGATGGTACACATAGGATTATAGTGTTATGTTTTTTCTATAAATGGATACTACTTGGGTATCACAATTATACAAACCCTTGGATGGTAGAGGTTTGTCTCAAGGCGGTGTTCTAGATTTTATAGATTATATAGACCCCGACGGACCTGATGGTTGCACTCACAATGGGTTTTCTTTGAGGAACTTCACTTTTTTACAATGCTAGTAGTGGAGAATACACTTATATTAGGTTCTAATCATTGATAATTGATATATAGATCACCACATATTCATGTTGCTCCACACACACCTCTCTAGTAGTAAAGTATAGGCATGAGCTTCTTGTGAGAATGTATCATATAGATAGGACCCCCTTCAAATAGGTTATCATATGGTGATATATCTTTTGGGTAATGCCTGGTCTCAATAGATCTCTATATTGGTAATGATTGAAATGTTTTTATACAAATACATAATAACAATGCTTCCCCGACTAAGATGTGTTCTTGTGATGTGATATATAACCATTTGGGAGAGTCGGTGTTTCCAAAATAGGATATTGATTAGGTATGATGGGTAAGTTCCTTTTAAATTTATTACTGAGGTAATTTTTTAGTGATAAGGTATCATATACGGCCCCATTTAAGGATTGTATTTTGGAAAGGGAATAGATAACTTCATGTAATGGAGTATTGGGACCTCGAGGCTTTGGGTGTGATCAAGGTAAGACCTGTGTCTTATCAAATCTAGTTTTAGTTTTCTTACTTATTATCAATCCAATTTTTTAAGTACATATCCCCTATTCAAGGCCTAGCGATACTAGTAGATTATTTTATCTCAAATGTTGTGTGAAGAGGTTCCTATAGAGAGGATTGGTGATCATATTATTTTACAAACAGTGTGACCTGACTCTAGGATGTGAGATAGAGCCTTGCATGGAATCTATTCACTGCCAGTTGTGATACCATTATATGTTTTCCTCTATATGAAATGGTTTCCTTACATCCAACCCAATATTATTATCACAATTAAGGGTTATAATATACCAGAGTTGGGGGTACAATACATTTCTACGTGGTTGAGAAGGAATTTCAATCATAGAAGAATGATCTAATGTATATGAGAATACAATCTGTATTATTAATTTTATAGTAAGAACTAAGGGATATTATCTTTTGGTCTAGTGTTAACTTTAGAAATATGGATTCTTTCTATATTGAAGGACTTTATGGACATCTTCCCTGATGATGTTTTTGGATGACCACTATGGAGGGAGATAGAATTTTTCATTAACCTACACCCCATGACTGTACCAATTTCTTTTACAGCATATCAGATGGCCCCAACTAAGGTCCATTAGCTAAGGGTGTATTTATAGGACCTTTAAGATATGGTTTTTATTAGACATAATGTTTCCCTCTGGGAAGAAATAGTTCAGTTCCTAAAAACATATATGAGATCTTTAGGATATGTTTTGATTTTCATCACCTGAATTGGGTAATGATAAAGAAAAATTACACCTTATTAAGGATTGATTACATATATTATCAGTTTATAGGAATGATTTAGTTCATGAATATTGATATAAGGTTTATATAACTCCAGTTTAGGGTTCATGAGACTGATATATTGAAGATAGTATTCTGATGTCACTATTCTTGGTGATTCCTGTCTTTGTGAAAAATTACCTCACAGTGTTTATAGATTTTATGAATTGAATGTTTTAGAAAATAATAGATTTATTTGTTTATATTCATGGATTTAATACTCATTTACTCTATATTACTGGATAATAATGCATAGGAAAATGGTATAGTTAAAAACAAACTACGTGAGAACCATATTTATTGTAAACTCTTGATGTTTTAGTTTTGGATAAGTGAGGTTCACTTTCTAGGGAATTTTATTTTTGAGCATGAATTAGCTATTGACTTCATGAATATTTATGTATTTCTTTATAGGGAGGTACCCAATACTGTGTTGGAGGGAAATTTTACATCGCTCGGTGGGGTACTATAATATGTTGGTGCATGAATGTTTCAAAGTAGCATCCAATTCTACCACCCTTACCTGGAAAGAATAGTCTATTATCTTGACTGAGTATTTTTAGGGATCATTTGAGTGGTTGGGTCTATTATTGGGTACTTTTATGGTGTTGAGACTACCAATGGAGGGAATGGAGTGAATTTACTTTTTTGATACCTCTAGATATTTTCTCAACTGTGTGTCGATGAAGAGGGATGAAATTATCACATATGGGTTGAGGTTAGTGGGACCCCATGAGTAAAACTATGTGAATCACAACCTTGACTTGTTAGTGGTAGTATTCACTCTAAAAATGTAGAGGAACTATCTTCTGGGTGTGTTCTTTTTTTTTGTATACATATTCTATCAGTGTGTCAATTATATCTTCACTTGAAGATATCAAAACATGAGAATGTAGTATTGGTTATATATATCCTAAGATTATGACTTCAAGAGAGTTTATAATCCTCTGAAGAGATATTTGGTGCTATATTGCCTTAGCAGGATGTCACATTATTTCTTAGTGGAGGAGGTGTCCGGGTAGTTGGCTTATTTAAGGTGGATCCTAGTGGAGGGTACAAGGGCATCTTTTCTTCAATAGATGGTGCTGACTCCTTCAGTGTGTGATAGAGTCTCAGTTGGGAGTTATCAATTGGGAAGTTCTATATGAATAGATATCCCCAAGATATTCACCAAATGGAATATATAAAGTATGGGTTCACATAATCTTTTTTCAAGTATTGATATTGTTTTTACTCATATACTAATAAGATGAAATGAGGGAGTTTCACACTCCCCCCATGAATATGTATATTTTTCTCGAAAATAACTATAATGAAGTTTATAGGTAGTTTTGGTGGGATAAAATGGGGCGGATTGTGGTTGACTTCATCTATCAGTGTCTCACATGTCAGTATGTGAAGGATAAACACCATGTTTTGGTAGGTTTGGCACAGCCTCTTCAGATCCCAAAGTGGAAATTGGATGGTATATACATGGAATTTATGATATTTCATCCTAAAATAGTGACACCCCACAGTTACATTTTTGTAATATTTTACTGATTTATCAACTCAAAATACTTATTTTCTATTAAGGAGTAGAGTTATATAAATATCCTAGGGTATTTTTGTATAATGGATAACATTTTTCTTCATGGGGTACCCTTAACAATTTTCTGTGACAGTGATCTTAGTTTTACATCAAGGTTTTGTATAGTCTTTTAGATAACGAAGATTAACGTCCATGGATATTACATTAATTTTGCATAGAAAATTGTACATTACACAAATAGACTACCAAAGAACATATTATTTTTTGGCCTTTGGAAACAAGGAAACTAAACATATACTATAATTAAACATCTTCAATGTTCTCCAAAAATATCTTCCCATTTAGTACTTCTACCTAAAAACATTTCTTTAGGACCTGGGGAAAATAAAACATATCAAAAGTGTGAGATTATATGCTCAGTAATGGTAAATAAGGAAAATATCAAACATAAGATGAACATAAGAATGTGAAAAACCTGAACATAACTTTTAAAAATCATACAATGTATAACATATATAGAAATAATGAGTCATGTAATAAATCTTGGTGGTATATAAGGAATAAATCATAAAGGAACATGAGACTTGAGAAAATAGAATTGGTATACATCATGGAACTATAGAAAACACACAATCATGGAATATAATTTCCATATTAGCCGCTACACATTTCCAAGAAAATCATAGTGGAAAAAATTCCATTAACGAACTCATTTAACTACACATTCTAGACATGTAACAATAAGCCACATTTACTTACCATTCCAGACCTCTATTTTTGAACTTATATAATTTCCAATTCCAACCTTATATTAATGAACCGATATCATTTTCTATTCCAGTCCCATCTATCTCATGAGATATAAATCATTACCCAATTCACTGGAGGTAGATATAGGTCCCATCCATCACATAATAAATACTATACATATTTGTTTCAAAATAACATAAATCATATGATAACCGATTGAATGAAATGTGTATTATAAAATTCAATCATTTATATCGTAACCCATGAAAAAGAAATGGGTCTCATAAATATTATTACATTATAACATAATATAAGAAAGATATATAGATTTCATAAATATCAATTCATCATTAACATAATAAAACAATAAGAATAATAGTATACATGAAACATATCCCTATTAAATAATTTCATCTTATATGGAAAATAATTTTGGTAGAATGCTTGAAATTAATTCTTGAGGAAAATATACTTTCTTCTTAGAAAATATATTCTTTTCCTAAAATACCATGAAATTTTTTAAAAAAAATTATTTTTTTGAAAATTAACTTTGAATATTTAAAGGGAAGAATCAATTAAATAATTCATTATGAATGTGTTAAAATTAATTCATGCCAAAAAGGTATATGGAAACACTATTCTCGTACATTGGCAGCATTAATCAAAAAGTACCTCATTTGAAGAATGGATGAAATGATCCTTTCAAAACATGTAGTAAAATTAAAAAAAGGTTGAAATTTTCATTAGAAATATATAGGTGAATATTAAAATATTTAATGAAATCATTTTTAGAAAACGTGTACATGGAGGATAAATAAACCCTAGTAAATATGTACATATAAAGAATCTTGGATAATAATGTGATTAATAAATATCACATACCTTTTTATAATTAGTGAAGTAATATAAATCATAAAATAAATAAGATGAAATAAATATTTAAATATCATAACCTTCAGAATAATAATTATAAAACTAGTCTTTTGAATCATAAACACTGCACAAAAGAAATAGGTTATGTATAAGGCATATATCCCAAAAAAATAAAAGTGAAAGAAAAAATAATCCCTTACCTTGGGTTTAGATGAATTCGTATATATTAGAAAATTGGGTATATTGATTTAAATAATCTCATTGAATTATTCCTGACTAATATTAATTTTTATGATATCATATATGATCATATTATCATTTTTTTTGTTAATAACATTTAATTATTACTCGTTATTCGGCCATTAAGAGCTTCATTTTCTTATGTATGTTTTTGAATATTTATAGTATCTTCTTATTAGTACATAGTTATTTTATTTAATACTGATATTAACATAATATATATAATATTTATTAATTATATATATTTATATAATCATTCTTTAATATATATCATGTAGATTAAATATCATCACATCGTGGAGATGGTAGGTCTATGCCCGAGTGATGATATCATTCCCATAAATGTGAAATTTTATGGTATTGGATGTTATATATATTATTCAAGAATCAATATAATGTTATTATTATCATATATTTATATTATTTCCATTATTATACCTATCAAAATAAGGTGGTGGTGAAAAACATATTACACCGTGGTGTGGAGACAATATGTCGTACGTTCACATGCGTGAAAATTTCATTTTTCATAGACTAAATAAAAGGTTAAATATGGTTGTTAAATAATCATAATAAAATACCAACATATAATTGATACTTTATTTATTACCTTATAATTAAAACAAATCTGGAATAGGGAGTTGAAGAAGAAATAATTTTGAATGAATTGGAAGAGGAGATTACCTCTTCATTGATGAGAGCTCTCCAGATCTCCTATTAGTGGTAATAGAGTTAGTATATTAATTAGTCCAGACCCAATATAATGTGATTGGGAAATCAAATAATGGATGTGGGTAAGGTATAGATAATATTGAAAGCTCAAATTGAAGTGTAGTTGAGTGGGAGGATGTTCCCTTTTATAATTGATGTGAGGGGAACATTTGGAATCCCCAAAAATATTAATTTATTATTAAATCAGACCATATAAAAATGGATCCAAAATTTCATAAATTAGAATATGACATGAGTGAAGGTTTTAATATTATCATTCAATAAATTTTATATAATATATTTTTATCAATTTAAAACTATTCATTTTAATTAAACCTTAATTATTTAATTTAATTTTAACTAATGTGAAAAATATTTCAATATTAAAATGGATTAAATATTTACTTATTTGATGTAAATAAGGCCATAAAAGAATAATTTATAAAATATTTGACCATATCATCATTAGAAATTTTTTAAAATTTATTCTTATTTTTAAATAATTTAATAAAATATTTTTTTGGTGAAATATTAATATTTTAAATTTTGAATCTATTCAATTCATGGATTTCAAAAATATCAAGATAATATTTTATCATCAAAAAAATATTTTATTATATATATAAGGTATCAAGGTCTTCTATATAATTTATTTTATATATTAATTATCCCAAATTTAATTTATTTTAATATTTTTAATAACATTTATGTGTTATCTCCATTAATAAGAAAATTATGTCATCAATATTGTGTCATTATTTAATATTCGTATTTCTTTCTTAAAAATAAAAAATAAACCCCCATGATGAAGATATCACTTCTATACTTCATAGTAATATTTTTAGTTTAAATTATCTTTTTTATTACCCTATATTAAAAATGATATAGTTACTAAAATTTGAGTAAGCCATATTTAACTTTTATTTAAATAAAATATATCTAATGACCTAATATCATTAAATTGGATTTAAAAGGATTCCATTTCAACCCAATCACAATTTTGGTTGAAAAAGGTTATATAATGATAATATCACATATATTAGGGTAATTTTATAATATTATTTTTCCATTAATTACCTGATTTACCTTTTTATCGAATTAAACAAAATTACAAAAATTATTAATCAAAATGTCAAAATATAAAATTAATTCTGTTTAAATAATTTGAGAATAATGATTCCAAATAAGTAATAAATTTTTGAAAATTCAAAACACAGATGTTTCAGTAATTAAATTAAAATTAATCTCATTGTCGGAATGAGAAAATAAGTTTTAAAAGTTAAAAAATTTCAAAAGAGAGAAATAATTTTACATCTAAATTCAATGTAAAATTCTTTTCAATGACCTAAATTATATTAACTATTAAAAATATAATCTATTTATACATTAAAACCATTAAATAATATAAATTAACCATATAAAATTTTTCTATAAAGATAAATTGTTTTCATTTAAAATTTTATATATTTTCACTTTTCATTAATACATGAAACTGATCAGAAAAATGTCAAAAATTCATCCAAATTAAATTTTTTATATAACATCCAAAAAAGTTTATTTGGTAAATATAATATATAATGGTGTTAAAAACTATATTTAAAATGGGTGTTCCATCAAATGGTAGCGAAACAACATTTTTGAAAAAAAAAATCTTTTATCCGAAAAATGGAATTTTTTTTATATATTTTCTAAAAAACATATAAGAAGAATTTTAATAATTAAATTTAAAATATTAGATATATATCTAGTCAAAAAATCTAGCAAGGGTGATTTAATTATTTCATAAACTCACTTATTTCCATTTAAATAGTTTTTTATTAAAACATTTCTTTTTTAAACATGTTTAGTTTTTATTTATAATTTATTTCTTACCAACGAATTAATTATATATACATTTTAAAAGAATATTTTCATAATTTTGTTAATATTTTTCATACCCTTAATTATAATTGATAGGTTATAAGGTAACATAATAATATTTAGTTGTTCTCTTAAACTCGGTCTTCTGTGAAATGAATCATATCAAAGGAACTTGGAATTGTTTCTAACAGAAGACAAGAATAGTATTACATATACCTCATGATAAGATAGTGTTTTATGAAGTGAAATATTATCTCGGAGTATAATATAAAACAATACATCAATTAAATTTAAAAATATATCTCATAAAAATATCTAGTTGTTACATTTTACCACCCTTAAAATGAATTTTTCTTAATAATTTATTCTGTGTTATAAAAGGATTAATACTTGAATGTTTCTTTTATATAAACCCTTATCGTAAAAACAAAGGCTAAATTTTCTGATTAAAAAAGAAATGTTAGAAAAATAATGGTTACCCAATGTAACTCATAACTAGGTTTCCACATATGAGAACATTGGTGGATATTTGGTCATCAGGGAAAACCGTAAATAATAAATAAGATTGATAAAGATCACTGATTATTAGAAAGTGGTCAATACAGTGAAAGTTCACAATCCAAAAACCGTAAACTAAAAATATTTGACAGTTTTCATTGATATCATCGATAATTATGGAAACAAGACAACCTTTTATATCGTGATTAATTTCTTAAAGGTGAATAATTTTCATGAGAAGATATACTTACTTGATTTCAGTACAATATCACCATTAGTCATGCCTTAAAAAATATCCACTTCATCTCATATTCAATGAAATGAATTTGAATTTTATATTCCTAAACCATTATTATACCATTAACTCCATAAATATAATGATAGGTAATTTCATCTAGCTTTATCAAAATAAAAAATTAGCAAAAGATATCAAATATGCATAATTACACGTATGAGTGAGATAATACTTTATTCTAACAAACATAATCCGAAGATTAACTTAGAAATTCAAAAATTGAAAACATTACAATCCTTATGAAAGTGGATAATCCAAAATATCATAAATAATTTCACTAAATAAATTTAACATTTATCTTCCATATATCATAAGGTATATCTTGTTCGTCACATTCCAAACATGTGGAAACATTCATCATGTATTCTCTTGAGTCATGGTAATAACCTTAATTACCATATATCCTTATTGAAAACTTGCAGGTTTCCTTATTCCAAATGTTATTGGATTTATTTCTTAAGTCCTAAAAAGTGTTATACTTCATCCATGATATCATGACCACCTTGACATAAAATCCATAATTAGTTCCCAAAAAACTAGTTCCATCCAATTTACTCATTCCTATACAATATATATTTAACGAAACATAATTATCATAACATAAGGAATGTATTAAGGGTAATCATTACCCTAATAATGTGTTCTCTAAATTTATCATCTAACCCTTAAATCACTTTTCTATGCCTTTAGAACTATAAACCTATCAACTCCAATCCTTAATGAAAAAATTATAATAAAAACACAAACATATTTCATGGTTCATTTCACATAATCTTTGTATTTTGAAACATATACACCATAATCATCTTACTTTATTCTTGAATCACTACTCTGGATCCATCAACTCAGTCATTCTTAAAATATGAATCATGTCTTAAGGTTCCTCAACCATAATCTAACCATGCTTATTAGGTTAAATATAAAAAATAATTCTAGAATATACCTTACATTTAACATGTCGTTTACAATCACTTTATCCTCACCAGTATAACCAATAATAACACCACCTTAATGATTATTTTTATAGTATTTCAACTTAGGAAATTGATTTTCATTATCCCCATTTTTTCGAGAAATAAAATACTCAATGTTATACATGTTTTCTCAAGTTCTGTCTATTGTATAAGACCATAAAAAATAATATGAGAAACAATTATCATAGGTGAAAATAAAATAACCAAGTGAAATTACTTATAATTCATCATTATATGACACATTAGGTTTAATCCAAGTTAATCCATGATCATTAATAAATTCTTGTATTGTAACATATACTAATAATTATCCTTCTATACAACCCTATATATATCTGTAGAAATATATCTAAGGATCTCACAAAAATTTTCACATCATAGTTTCCAAAGGATGAATAAACCATCACTGAAATACTAACTATAATGGGCCAATCCTAATATACATTTACATTACATTATGTTTCAAAATACTTAGTACATTACATAAACAGATTCCCAAAGAACATATTAGTTTTGTGCCTTTGGAAACATGGAACATAAACAAACATTCATGGGATTGATCTTAAATTTTTCCCCCAAATATCTTTCCCATTAGTAAACCAACATAAAAAAAATTATTTAGAACCTAGGGCTATGAAATCATATAAAAAGGGAGAGATTAGTTGTTTAGTAAGGGTAAACAAGGAAAATATAAAAGATAACATGAATGTAATAATGTAAAATGATGAACATAAATTTTGAAATTCATACCATGTATAATATATATCAAAATCATGAGTCATGAAATAAATCATGTTAATTCATAAGGAATTAATCATAAAATATTATGATCCCCAATAAAATATCATTGATATAAAACATGGAATTGGGGACAACACATAATCATACAAAATAATTTCCACATTAGACATGTCTCAATTTCAATAACATTACAATGGGAAATTTTTTTTACTGAACCAAATTCACTCTTTGTTCTAGACTTGTATTAATGAATTTGGTTTGAGTCCCATTATAGAAATATATTAACGAACTGATATCATTTCATGTACCAACTTTGTATTACCGATCTGAGATCTTTCCTATTCTAGTCATGTCTATCTCATATGATATAAATATTTACCCAATGAATTGGATGGAGATTTGGGTCTCACACATCACGTAATTAAAACCATACATATGTGTTACATAGGAACATAAATCATATTATAACCCATGTAAGGAAATAGGTTTTATAAAAATCATTAATTCCTAAAATAACCCATGGATAAGAAATTTGTCTCATAAATATCATTCCATTATAACATAACCCATGTAAAAGATATAGATTTCATATATATTATTTCATCATAAAAATTATAAAACCATAGTAATTATAGTATACATGAAAAATATCCTTGTTAATTAATTTCAACTTAGATGGAAAAATAATTTTAATAGAACACTTGAAATAAATTCTTGTCTAAAAGATCCTTTCTTATTCAAAAATGATTTAATTACATAAATTTATTTAAAATTTTAAAATAAAATAATTTATTTGAAAATGAAATTAAAATAATATAAGGTAAGCTTCTATTAAATAGGGTGTTATGAAAGTATAAAATTATGTTCATTATATATAATTTAAATGAAAACATTATTCTTATACTTTTTTCAGATAAGTCAAAAAGTACCTTATTTGGAAAATGAAATAAATATTTCTTTCAACCATGTAGTAAAACTAAAAAATGGATAAAAATGAATGTAAACATATATAATAGTATATTAAAACATTTTATGAAACAATTTTTCCAAAAAATTGACATGGATTATAAATACATCCTAGTAAATTGTTTTGTGTAAACAATATCAGATAATAATGTGATTGTAAAATTATCCCTTACCACGTTATAATTAGTTGAATATTACTCCTCCTAAAATAAATTATATTTAGTCAATATGTAAATACCCTAATAATAATAATAATCATCATTAAAACATTTATAGGTAGTATAAACATCACACAAAAGAAACAAGTAGTTTATAAGGTATATATCCCAGAGAAATAAAAGTGGGAAAAAATGATCCATTAACATAAGTATGGGTGACAGTGTATATTTTAGAAAATAATTTATAATGATTTAAGTAATTTAATTTAATTAATTATAGATCCATATAAATTTTTATGAAATCATATATGATCATATTACCATTCGTTTGTAGTAACATTTCATTATTACTTGTTATCCGGGTATTAAGTGCTTCATTTTCTTATGTATATTTTGTGGAATAAGTCATTTTTATCCTTATTAGGTAATATTAATATAATTTAAAAATTATATTAACAGAATATATATCATATTTATTCATCAGATACATCTACATAATAATTATTTTATAGATATCATGTAGAATGAATCTCATCACATCTTGGATGCGGTAAGTCATACGTATGACCGAGCGACGATATCATTCCCATAATTGTGAAATGGTATAGAAGTAGGTGTTATATATTTTTATAAATAATAAATATCCTGTTATAATAATCATATATAGTTATTACATCCATAATTATACCCATCCAAATGATTTTGTGGTGAAAATAGATTACACCACACCATGGAGATGATAAATCATACTTACGCACACGTGGTGATTTCATTTTTCATAGGATGGATAGAAGAGGAAATATGGTTATTACATAATCATAATAACATATAATAATATAATTAATAATATATTTTTTACTTTGTAATGGAAATAATCTTTGAATAAGAAGTATAATAATAAATATGTTTGAAAGAATTTGTAGAGAAGATTACCTCTTCTTCGATTAGCTCCCTCTAGATCTCCTCTTGAATGCACTATATATGGTTTTTTAAGAATTAAAGAACCTCTATAAATTTTCTATGGAATTTTAAAAGGTATATTAGAAGGTTATATCCTAGATATATGTCTTTATGTGAAGTAATGTCGTAAGGAAGGATGTTCCCTTTTAGAATTGAGGTGAGGGGCGTATTTGGAATCTCCAAAAATATTAATTTATAATAAAATCAAACCACATCCAAAAACAATTTTTTTTAATAATTTAGAATATAAGAAGATAATGGTTTTAATATAAGCATCCAATAAATGTTTGATATGTTCTTTATCAATTTAAATCCTATCATTTTAATTAACCATTAGTTATTTTATTAAATTTTACGAAGGTAACCAAAATTTCAATATTAAAAGGCTAAAATATTTAGTTTTTTTATATACATTAGACCATAAATGAATAATTTTGAAATTTTTAGACCATATAAAACATACTATATATTTTATAAAATGTTATATTATTTTTAAATAATTTAATAAAACATTATTTTGAAAAAATATCAATAACGTCTATTTTGACACTATTCGATTCATGGATTTTGAAAAATATCAAGATCAGATGTTATCCTCAAACCAAATATTTTATTATATCCCTAAATGGTCAATATTATATATAAAATTAGTTTAATATATTAATTATACAAAATTATATTTATTTTAGTATTTTTAATAACATTTATTTTTTATCTCCATTAATAAACAAATTACTACATATGATTTGTATTATTATTATTATTATTATTTATGTGTAAAAATTAAAAATAAAATACCTTTAATAATATAAATCTTCTATATTTTGGAGGAATATTTATAGTATAAAATTTTATTTATAACCTTATATTAAAAAAGATATATTTATTAAAATTCGAGTAAGACATAAATTTTTTTTCATTAAATAAAATATATTAAATGTCGTAATCTCATTTGAGTAGCTTTCAAAGGATTCCATTTATACCCAAGGATGATATGTGTATAAAACCCCAAATATAGTTATATTACTAAATGATTTGGGGTAAATTTATAATAATTTGTTTACCATTAATTATCAGATTTACCGTTTTACCGGATTAATAAAAATTACCAAACTTACTATTCATAAGTCCCAAAAATAAAATAAATATATTTATATAATTTGGAACTACTAAAATATAGAATATATTTTTCAAAATTCAGAAAACAAAATTTATATTGATTAATTTAAATTTAATCTAATTATCATAATGAGAAAAAGGGTTTTAAATGTTAAAACATTACAGATGATTGAAATGCTTTTACATCTAAATTCAATTCATAGATAATGAAAAGGACCTAAATTATATTAAATGATAAAAATATAATATTTTTACAATTTAAAACCATTAAATAATATAATGGATGCATATAAATTATCTCAATGATAAACATTTTTTCAATTAAACTTGAGTATATTTTTACTATGCATCGAAAAAAACTTATAGGAAAAAAATAGAACAAATAATCCAAAGTAAATTTTTATATCCATATTCCCAATAATTAGTTTATTTTATAAAATAGTATATAAAAAGAGTTTAAAAATATTTTAAATGGGTTCTCCATCATAAGGTGGAAATCATCATTTTTGGAAAATTACTTTCTTTGGAAAAATTAAGTTGTTCTTATATATTATCATGAAAATATATAAGAAGAATTTAAAACATTATATTGAATATAATTCATAGAAATTTCATTAATAAAATCCATCAATAGTTGTTTTATTTTTTCATAATATCACATAATTTCATTTAAATTGTTTTTTGAAAAATCTTTTTTTATTTAATAAGGAATTTATTTTCATTTATAATTTACTACTCATCAATGATTTAATTATATATACATATGTAAAGATTATTTTCATAATTTAGTTAATATTTTTCATATCTAGAAATATAATGGATGGGTTATAATTTAACATAATACTTTTTAGTTTTTGATGTAAACTCTATCTTTTGTGAGATGAATTTCATTAGAAGAACTAGATTTTGTGTGTAATAGAATCCAAGCACAATATTTCATATATTGTTAGCTAATTTAGTGTTTTGTGATGTGAGATATTAGCTTGGTGTTTCGTACAATATAAGTCATCAAATAAATTAGAAAATATCTATCTAATAAAAAAATTCATGGTGTTCGAGTCTTTTCAAAGGCCTTTCGGACCCAGTTTTAGATGTGTAAATTGTTTCACGCCCAAATTCATAAAAAGACTGAGAGGAATATCAACGTTTCAAAGGATATGTTTATAGCCTATCATTGTAAATAATGAAAATCTAGAAGTATCACTTTTCATTGGTATATTTTTATTATAATAACCACTATCACTCTACGATCATCATGGAATCCTTTGAGATCCAATAGGTATTAAATGTAGGTTACTTATATACTAGACTAGTATTCATGAGACATCTCTAGGTTGGTAGTACATGATTTATGTGACTATAGATAAGGTTTATATGATCGATGATTGTATGAGGATAGGTGATAGTAGAAAGAAATATTTAATAGATCGACATCATGGGTCATTTTAGTTTTAGAAGGGAGTTCTTTTTTCCCTAGAATCTACCCATGGTGAATATTGTCTATATTCATTCAGGGAGGCTAGTTATCTCTTAGGTTCATTAGAAAAATTGATGTCTGGTAGATGGTTTATGATTTTTCTTACCACCATGAGTTAGAGACACAGTTTGATCTGGTTCATGATATCTTTCAGGTGTCACAACTAATAAGATACATTCATAGTCCAAAAAATGTTATTAGCTTCAATTGAAAACATATTTTGTAGTTTGTTTGATTAAAATAAATATTTAAATTTATTTTTATTATTTTAAATTTCCACAACATAATTTTCTCTATTTACACCTCATTATAAAATTTTTCAAATGTTTTTAGTATAAACCCAAATAGAATTGAGAGGAGCTCTAAGCATTGTGCATTTATAGTTTGATATTTAAGGACGACATGTGATCACCTCAGGGTGGACTAGAGGATACTAAAGTAGTGGATCATTTCTATCAATGGAAAATTAATTCATAACCATAGATCAATCTTAAAATATTATATGACTCATAAATTATTGTTTCCATCATTTTGAATAAATTATTTTGAATTGATTAATTATATACTTCTTGATTTTTAAATTATTTTATCCTTCCCAAGATCCATGTTTCCTTATTATATTATTAATCAATTAATCCTATTGTTACACATGAGATCATTGTGTTTATGGGATCATTGTCCAAGAATACTTGGAAAATTATGGTTCCACCATGTACTTATGGTTTTCCAATTTTTATTCATTGTTATATTCATCGATGGATCATGGGGTCATGGTATAATAGTTTCATGGTTGGTTTGAGCATGGGAAAACACTTCGACTCATTGTGATTGCATGGATGATGACTAGATTAGTGATTTATCGGTGGATCATGATGATTCATGGATTTCTAGGGATGGATACATAGATTAGAGGTTGGATAATACATAATATTGACTTGGAAGTGGAATGGAATGATGAGAGATCCCCAAAACTGTATGGGCATCTAGAATCCAAACAACAAAAAATGATTGGGAACAAATATCCTTGGATCCACACACCCTGGTATGTTTTAAGGTGGAATTAGGGGTGGTTGGTGATGAATGGTATGAATCTAAAATTCATGTGAAAAACCTGTATTTTTATTAAAATACTATCTACAAATTGTTTAATCTAGGAACACCTATTGTGAAGCCCCTAACAATGGTGGTAGTGTTTTGGTTATAGTTAATGATCATATGTCGTGTGGCCCAACATACAAGCCATGATATCCTCATAGGAATCTATTGCATGTAAGAGATACCCACTCCCAAAAACCCATGCAAGAGGACATGTTGTGTGATCTACTAGTTAAATGGAATTCATAGGGTTACATAGGCATGCCTCAGTACCTAGGCATGTATAGGTAAATGAGCATAACCCAAAGTACATGGGAACAACAAGTAGAACATTGGTAAGGTTTGACTAGATGAGACATGCCAAGTAGTGCCCTTAAATTCCATGTAGTATTGCATTCAATGAAAATACATATCTTGGAAGTGACATGACATAGAGTTCAGGTGAGGTAACACACTGTGTGTCCCCACGTGTATATGGTCTACATTTATTGGGAACTTCCACCTTTCATATCTCCTTTATATAGGGTTGGTTTTCTTTCATGGGTAGCCTGTCCTGAGAAGTTTTGCATATAGAACATGGTGGTATCCTTTATAGTGTATTTAAAAAAATTAGGTGAGGTGTCAATAGTGTGAAATTTCATTAGAAAATGATGGAATGGTAGTAATTATATAATAGGATCATTAAAGAGAGAATGAGGTTGAAAACCCCCAAAGTGACTATGGTGTCAGCCCCCATGCTCATAGAATAGGTTCAGTGGTACCACATATCGTTCTGGGGTACAGTTACTCTAATCTTATGAGTGTAACCCTTATATGATGCTATAGTGTAGGTTTTCAATGCTTAAATTAGAACCCCTCAAATGCACTAGGATGAATTTCCAATATCGATCATGCGGTATCCCTATGATATTAGGGTGATGGTCCTCCTTGATTTGAGTTGAACCTACCTATCATACCATAGTGAAGGTCCTCTTTATATTAAGTGTAACCCCATATAAAACTAATGCATGAGTCCTATATTGGATATTGTCCCCACGTGCTGTGGAGTTGCAGCAAGATGTGGGAATTCCACATGGATTTCATGGATTGAAACGTCAAATTCTAATAATCGATGATGGACCATTGGATCTACAGGTAGACACATCATCTACAGATGGGATATGGGGTTAAAGATCACGTTTTTTTTCTTGTATTGGTTTCTTAATGAGCATACATATATGGGTTATGTTTCCCTCATTTTATATTTTGAAATTTTGTTTTATGTATGTTTCTATCTCCCCGTTTTTAGTTTTTGGGGATTTCTAAATCATATATATATATTATCACTACTACATGAGCTTCTCCCACATGTTTTATGTCTTATAAAGAAAACATGAAGTCTGATAGTAATATCATTGGAGTATACTAACACTCAGAAGAATAGTTAACAATGGTGGTCAGTCTTTGAAATCTGGATTTGAGAACCCTCAACTTTCATTAATTCTATTTGTTGTGAGGTTGGGAATTTATTTATTTTTAGGCATGAATTTTTATGCTTAACACTTTTTTTATTTCTTATTCAGTTTTATTTCATAATGGTTATTTCATGTGTGGTTTACTCTGTATGTTACTATATTTTATTATTCCTCCGTAGTTTTTCAGGGATATGGTTTGATTCATGCGTACAATTAAATTAGGATAATGCCTTCCATTTTATAGTATGCATTTTTGGTCTATGTTTCCATCCCATATTTTTCTAGATGTGGTTTTAGGGTTGTTGCGACATGGCCTTCCACCAGCTAAGTAGGACATAGTGGGTCTATTCAATGTAATTTCCATATAAGAACAATACTTAAAGATCAATGACACTAACTCATATTCAATGAAACCAAATAGCATTAAAAATGTTCATCAAGGATTGTATACCAAAATGGTAATCCATTATTGTAGCTGTGAGAAATTGAGTGGATGTTATTGACCTAATCCTAGGGTGGTGTTGATATATCCCTAAAAAATATAAGGGGAGTGACCTTAAGAATGTGTGACCTATCCTAAACACACCATTAATCAGTTTTTTTAGTGGATTCTATGAATCCCCCATCATAAAATTTATGATTATTTGAATATCTGAAGTCTTGTGAATTGTGTAAAATATATGTTTCCTATGTGCATTAATTACTCTATGTTCTACAAGACACAACTAATAAAAATGGGTAAAAATTCTTAACAAACCTATTTAAAGTATAAATTAAAGAGGAGTACTAATCAGATCAGCAACTAAATAAGAGAAAAATAGTTACCCTAAAAACAATGAGGTAAATATAATATTAAAGCTATGAGAATTTTGGAAGAATTATTTAATTTTGAATGAAATTCCATACCATATTCACCTCCACCTTCCCTCTCAGAGTTTCTTTCTCATTAGTCCCTTGTGTTCCTAATAATTTGTATCAAATAATGGGTTATTTTCGTTGCATTTTTTTCTAGATTTTGAAAAAACATATCTTTTATAAACATTACTCCATGATTTATTTCATTAATATACACATAATAAAAATATATATGACCAAGAGGACTGGTGTTTTTGGTAAACCTAAAATAAAACATTTACTTGTATCTCGATTATAAATACATTGTATAAAAACACCACAACCTTCCCTTAAATTTATTTGATAATATGATACTATGTGGGAAAACCAGGGGATGTACAGAAAAATAGTTGAGCTATAATATCTTTTAAAGGAATAATAAAATAATATCATAGAGTAAAGTAGTACATGAGGGTGAACTAGAATAACATGATGAAATATAAAGGTTATAATAACAATCATAAACCATAAAACCCAACATAATATGACAACATAAAAAATCATATAAATTTTTTAATAATATAAAAAATATAATCATAAACAAAAGTCTAGTCTAGCCACCATGGAAACATAAAATAGTGTTCTTAGTCTAATTACCCATGCACCATACATGCTATCTCACTAGATAAAAAAATTCCCAATGCATTTGAGTGCTATATAATTATGGGTCCACCCTTCACATTAATATCAAGTACATGAATTTGTGTGTCATATATATCATATAATATAAGAATATATATCATCACTTTTAAAAAATTGATTAATGATTTTGAGTTTCAAACATGGATGTTCTCAATAAATATGTGATAGGAACAAAATGGTGAATACCCTTGAGTGGAAATGAGGATGGGTATTCACAACGTAAAATTGTTTCATAGAAAATCACAAAACAATTTTCACTGTATAATTGGTGTATATAAAAATCCATAGATATGATTAATGAATGTAAAATGAGGTAACTAATTACATAGTAATTATATGCATAGTAAAAGTATGACCAAATACACAATCATAAATTAACAATTGAAAATTAAAAGATTTAATACAAAGACTATACTTGAATAAAGAGGAAGAGGAAGAGTATACGTTACTCATGAGATTACATCTAAAAGCTTGGAAGGAGCTTTATAAGAGATTTTGAACACCATGGTGGGTCCATAGAGAGTGAGTGGTAGAAGAAATTCATGATCAAATGGGGTTTAGTGAATATTAAATGGATGTTTGGTGGGTATATATATCAAAATATAGGTGAATTATTTATTATTTTCTAAACCATGGTTTTGGCCTCTTGGTATTAAAATAATTAAACTAAAAACATTGGAATGGTTTTTCCATTATTTTTTTATAAATTATAGTGGTTACAATATTTTATCTGGTTATGAACAAAACACATTAATATAATACCATTCATGGTGTGTAAGTGAGTCATGTTTATAGAGAATATTTTTAAAACCATAAAATATAAAATAGGTTTTGGAGGATGCATTACAGGTTTCTAAAATTAAACAAATAACATAAAAACACACTATTTTAAAGAAACAACTCATATTTTAGTCATGTATTCCTTCTATATTATTTATTAAATAACTATTATACCATAATGATGTCATAATTTATACTATCTACTTATATCATATTTAATTTCTCCCTATGAAACAAATATGTCAGAAAATATTTAACGATTCACCATTACATAATTTCTTTTATTTTTATTTAAAAAATAAAAATTATTTTTTCAAAAAACTATAATGTTATAATATACAATATTAAATTAAAATGTTTATTTATCAAGAAATATATATTTTTCATTACACTAAAATCATTATACCCCTTATAAAAATTAAAAGGACTTCGTTATATTATATTATCTCTTATATATATATAAATATTATTTATTAATAATTTTCCTTGAATATACATTTTATTTAAAAACTCTCTTATTTATCAAAAATATTTTTTTAATTTAATATATATATACCCTAAAAATAAAATTTTTCTTTCTTCATATCAAAATATAATTTATGTCAACAAAATATTTAATCATGTATATGTATAAAAAAATTAAAATGGTTTAACAAACTGATACATTATGATATATTTATTTTTAAATAAATTCAATCCATTAAATATATTGTGTTGAATGCACCACTAGTATTAAATAAAATGTGATACTCAATTAAAATGTAATTATTTAAACATGACCATTAAAAACATTTCATTTTTATTAGTAGGTATGAATAGAAAAAATTAAATAATGAAACATATGAATTACAAATTTATAAATTAAATTCAATGGGTATCTATTTATTATAAATAAAATAATAATATTTGATTGATAATGAAATTTTTTTCTAAAAAACATTGTTTTTCATGAAATAATTATTAGTTGCGCTCTTCACACAACATTTAAAATTATTTTTTCCCATTTATAAAAATTTATTTTACCAAATTATCATAATTTTTGAAATTTTCAGATTTAAATTATCATTGCGTAATTTTTTTTTCATTTTTATGAAAATTTTCTTTTTTTAGGAATAATGAAAAATTCTCATTTTTATTAAAAATCAACTTTTTCATAAAAATTTACAAGACAAATTTTAATTTAATTTATTCCTAAAAGCATAATTAATTTAATTATATATTAATTAATAATAATTATTTCATTTGGAATCAATTTAATAAAATATTCTATTTAGTAACCATTTGGAATGAGAAAAACTTGTGTGTAATTATTTCATTTCAAAATTCACAAGTGTGTTCTCTAGCCCCCTTATAAAAGGTCAACCATATCCTCTCAATTCCAAACATCTCGAACCCCTTGTTTCAACCAATACAAAAAAATATCTTTCCTAATTCCTTACCCTAACCCTATAATCATTTTTTTCATAAATCTAACCTTAGAAGGCTTTTGGTTTAAACAAACAGAAGCTATCTGAAGAAGAGGTAACTTCTTTAACTGAGCATTTTATTTTTACTTTTTCTTACACCATTTTATAATAAAATTAAAATATTATTATATAAAAAAATTAATATTTCTTATATATTCATATTTTATTATGTTATGTTCATTACCTTAGACCACCTCCTTCTCCCTGTAATGGGAATCAAAACTTTTGATCATGTTTATGGCAGACTACAACCTCATGAACTGATATAATTAATTTTTCATCACCACTTATAATTGATGGATATAAATTTCGTATCTAATGTTTTTATATTAAATTTTTAATATAACTATACTTATTGAGTTATAATATGATATCTACATTCTTACATTCTATATTTTATAGAATATCATAATGTCAGTCATTTATATAATGGACTACCGCATCACGTAGTTATGTGACACATTTTTTACAAACACTTTTCATCGAAGGTAATAAGGAATAATTTTATGTGTATGTATATTATAGTCCTGAAATATTACCAATTTTTTAAAATCAACACATATCATATACTTTATTACCTTATTATCCATTGAATAAATGATAATGTCATTCATGTGTACAGCAAACTATGGCCTTGCGTAGTGATGTGGTAAATTTATATTACCATATAAAATTAATGGTATTTGTAATGATATATAAAAATAATCTAATATTAATGATATAATAATCATCTAGTAAAAATAAAATAACACTTAACTTCCTTCAGTCCAGATCTTTGAAAAATGGAAATGTTACTCATGGATATGTATGGCCTACTGTCTCCACGATTATAATTTCGTTAATTTTGAATCACAAAACTTCATTATAAGTTCAAAAATATTAATTTATGTATAGAAATGAATTTTTTTTTTATTTTTAACCATTTTAAATATGATGATTTAATAATATCTTTGACCTTAGTGAGCTTAAAAAATTGATTTTGTACATATGAGAATTATTATTAAAACATATAATGTGAAATTAATTGGTTATGTAATTGAATATGACATGGAGAAATTTAAAATAAGAGGAATAATATTCATGAAATTTTTTCTTAAAGTAAATAATTAAATTAATTTTATTATTCTGGTATATAAATAACACACTTGGAAAATCGGGCTAAAGGTAATGGATCTTTCTAAACAATACTTTCATTTGGGTTATTAACTTTATTTATATCTCACACTGTCTCCTTATTCTATGTTATTTAATTATTAAAAACTCTCTATATATGGATCTTACATAGACAAAAATATTTTTCTCCATTCCATTAATGGGGGTATTAATTCAGTTATGACTATTTCTCAAATTCCATCATTATGAAATTTCCTTTTATTATCATTTGATTCATAATTATCCAACCCATTTTCTTTCTATTAGTAATTATTGTTTTATTCCTTACTATTTATTTCATTTTTTTAAAAAATATAAATCATGAACATGTTATGATGTGTGGTCCCATATAGTGCTCCACTGCATTGGTTAAATCTTTAGTACCATGAGGAGTCGTGTATGGGATTAGGGAGTACACTTAATCCATTATTGGAATTTTTATTACATGTGATATTGTCTAAGAAGTTATCCTTGACTCATGTTTATATCATGTTATATATAATTTCCACAATTCCTAGGATTTCATGATCTTTAGATGACATTTTATTTAGGATATGCTTCCCTGAAATTAAACATTGGACTTCTATATTATGATATCATGCTATACATTCGACTATCTTGTTATTTTTATTTATCATATTTATTCTCTTACTGGGATTTTTATCTCACCACATTCTTCATGTATTACCCAGGTTATCCTATGTAGTTTTAAGATCCAAATTTTTTTAAGGACGTTTCTTATAGAATAAAATAACAATAATGTTTTATGTTTTTTTAATTTATTATTAACCTAGTTTTCAAGAAAAACTAGGCCACTATGATCCTTGTTTTGTATTAATAGATATTTATATTTATGAATCATGAAATAATATATGTCATAATATTGGTTCAGCATAGATGGTATCAGAGAAAATTTTTAATTATCCTTTCTAACTAGGATGAGAAAACATTTGTTGGAACACTATGAAAAAGTATAAAGATTAGTCTAAGAATAAGACTAAGAGTAGAAAAGTTTCTTATAATATTTATAATTTATAGACCAAGTGGTTTTTAAGTAAATTCATCCCTATATGGATACTATAAGTGGATGTGGATCTGGAATATGGGTAACTATGGGTAATTATCTTGAAATGCGCACATTGATCTAAACTCATCCATCTCTAAGGGTGTGACAATGGGCTTTATTGCACACCTAGTTTGACAGTCTTGGGGAGATATGCATTATATATTCACAAAAAACATGGAAAACCATTATAAAGGACATTAAAAAATTATTATGTTGGAAAACATAATAGGAAACCTTACGATGAAAAATGTATATTGAAACATAGAGGAAAATAATTCAAGATATACATATCAATCATGAGTTATTACTTTTATTTTTATTGGTTTTCCTTTCATAAGTTAATGTATGATCATCATATTTTTTGTGATTTTATTTAATGGTGTGAAATATTGTAAATAATAAGTAGCGAGAGGACTTCCACAATTATATTCCTTTAAATATGGGAGTAGGATCTATGAACTTTGTGGTAGTACTGGTTGAACTTGCTTCATATATGAGTGATAACATTAATCATGGGTAACTCCATACTCCTACAAATAAGGATCAACTTGTAGTTAAATATTGTTTCTGAAAAAGTACCCATAACATTAGTGAAACTTATAACCTCCTCATCATTGAATGATGGATTAAATTCATTGAGATGTTATTATATGTCCTTCAATGCATAATGTTTTAAAAAGGTGTGATGGCTGTTTTGAATTGTGGGGAAGCTAATTATTTGTGCACATAGATCAAGAACACAAAGTACAAAGTGAATATTTATTCTGAGGAATTTCAATAATTACTAAAACAAATTTTAAAAATATTATCCTCAAACTCATCATCTTAAAATGTAGGGGAGTTCCCCAGTCAGAAAAAAAAAATTAAGAAGTTTCCATCGGGGTGTGTGAGGAAAACATCATAGGGATATCACTGTACACTTCTTGATATATTATTATAAATGAATGTATGGTAGACCATTTAATTAGTGTATTAATTATTGTTTTATGAAAATATTTGGGGATTTGAGACATTGATAGTTAATAAGATATTATTATTTTTTCACTAAATGTTGATATAGTGATTGGAGACTCATAGTGGTTACATGGTACTAGATAAAAGAAATGTAAAATCGAGTTTCATTCAGGACCTTCCATAGATGTATACCATGGAGGAACGAAACCCCAACATCCCACTTGTAAAAAGTGTGGAATGAATAATCCAAAAAACTACCTAAGGGTAAACATAAGATGATTCATGTGTGGAAATAGTGTAATAACACTAATCAATGTCATAAGGAAATAAATAACCCCACTAATTTGTATGAATAAAAAACAGGTTCAGATCAACACTATTCATATCATATAGTGTTTTTTACTATAAGTAACATGGGAATAATGAAATCTAATTTAATAAACCAACGGTTTTTAGAGATAATCATCACTAATAACCTCTAAGGTAGTAAGGAAGGAAATATGTTATCAATAATACTGAAGTGGATTCCAAAAATGATGTTGTTAGATATATGATAGTTAATCAATAGAAAATAGAAAACATACCTTCTAATTCTCATTCGATGAATTATTTCATATCTTAAAAGATTAGTATAAATGTTTAAACACCACCTCAAAACATTGTGGTTGAGCTATATGTGAAAAAAATGGAGTGCTAGTAGTATCCCATGTATATACCTCTTCCCTAGTCAATTTTTTTGGATTTAATATTCTAGAAAATACCATATTATATAATTTATTACTGTTTGATAAAATTTTGGGATTGGAATTTATATACTTATGTAATTACAACATCAACTATATAGAGAGGGAGATCACTCTTTACATCCCAAACCATCCTCTGTATCTTTATAAGTGTAAGTAGTAGGATGATTATCTATTGTAATATTCTATTCTATAATGAAAATTATCACCCTATGAGAAAGAATATCTAGCTAAAATTAATGAGACAAAGGAGAGAATCATGATTGAATGCATTCCCATTATGAGGGATCATAATAATGTATTCCTTGAAAAATTGTATTCTCTTCCTCGTAACAGAGAGGTTGAGTTCTCAATAAAACTTAAAATGGATCTCTACCCATATCAAAGACTCCTTAAAAAATTCACACTATTTTGTTGTAAGAAATAAAGAATTAGTAGCAAGAGAATCTAGAAAAGGGTTTTATACCCCTGAGTGTTTCACAGTGTGGTGCATAATTCCTCTTCATTATGTTGAAGGATGGGTCAATCTGCCTCTATATTGATTAGAATAAGATCAAAAAATTGTTGATAAAGACCAATTATCCCTTACCATAGATAGACTACTAGTTCAATCAACATTACAAAGCTCATTATTTCTCAAATGTGGACCTTCATTCCATATATCACCAATTAAGGTTGATTAAGGAAAATATTCCCAAAATAGCTTTTTGAAAAAGTTATGTACATTATTAGTTCATATTGATTCTTTATAGACTCAAAAATTCTCTTGAAATATTTATGGAATTAATGAATAGATCCTTTATGGATTATATTTACCAATTTTTTATAGTCATTATAGATCATAATTTTATTTAATCCAAAATTAAGTAGGAGTATGAGGATCATTTGATTTTTTTCTAAGGTATTTAAGAAATGGGAATAAATATACAACATAGAGTTAATTTGAGTTATTGGAGAAGAATGTATCATTTTTAGGGAATATTATCACCATAAAAAATATATATATAGACCCTTATAAGGAAATGAAAATTGAGGATTGGAATAGGCCAACAAGTATAATTGAGATCTATTGTTTCCTTATATTATATAGGTATTATAAATGTTTTTTAAAAAATAATTATTTTATAACAAAAAAAGTTAACATTGAAGGGAGTAAAGTATTTAAGGACTAGTGATTTTTAAGAAAGCATTAAGGATTTAAAATAGAGGCTTATCACTATACAAGTACTTATGATACCCTCAATTGGGTAACTTTTTATGGATTAAGTTGATGAATTAAAATAGGGTTTTCGTTTTCTACTAATATATACAAATAATGTAATAGAATATGGCTCATGGAAATTTAAATTTCTTGAGAAAAACTATACCACATATTAATTATAGTTGGATGCATTGATATTTACGTTGAAGATCTAGTAAAATTGTCTCCATGGGGAGAAGTGTGAAATATATATGGATCATAAGATCCTAAAATATATTTTCTCATAGACGGAGTATAACATGAGATAGTTAATATGTTTAGATCCAATCACGGACTTTGAGTGCTCAATCCATTTCCAACCAAAGAATGCAAACAAATAAGAAAATTCTCAATGAATAAATGGTATGCTGATTTTTTCAATTAAGATAATTGAGAAGTATTCAATATTCCTCTATTTTAAAATTATGGATATAGAAATAGTAAAAGGGTATTCACCCTAACTTTGTCATATTAACGGATCAACCGTCCATTCTTGAGAAGATCAGGGAGGTACAAAATGATTATGAGGTTCAACAAAAAAATATATAAAATATTCTAGAGATTAAATTTTATGGAAATTTAGTTATATGATTTTAAACCCAGATATGTGTCTCATAAAAACAATATTTAAATAGAAAAATTATAGATGATTCATATAGATAATCCTTCTATATTTATCCAGGAATCACAGATATGTTTTGAGATTTGAAGAAAAACAAAAAGTGGGATAATGTAAAGACAGAGATTATTGAATTTGTACCTTGATTCATGGTATGAAAAAAAAGTCAAGGTTGAATGAATGATGTATATGGATGTGATTAAAATATTACCTCCAGCATTTATGAAATGGAAATATATATCCAAGGATTTCATCACAGCACACCGTAGGATGCCAAAAAGTTATAACATGATCTAGGTAATAGTTGATCACCTAAAAAATTCTGCACATTTCATTTTTTCATGGAAAATTTCTGTCTTCAAAAACTCTTTATTATTTACATAAGTAAATATGTGTTATTAATATAATTTCACTCTCTATAGTATCTAATCAAGATCCTAGTTTTACATCAACATTATATAGAATCATTCCACATGTGTTGCATTCAAAAAATAGTTTCAACACTGTTTATAACCCTAACACGATGGGTCGGTATAAGATAACCCTATAACTATAGATAATCTAATGAGTTATAACTAAATTTATTCCCAATAATGTTAGGATAATCACCTTCCCCTGGTAGAGTTTTCATATAACATTAGTTTCCATTCTATCATTCAAATGAAACCTTATGATGCTATGTATGAGAAGTGGTGTTGGACTCTAACATGATGGGATGATGTTTGAGATAAGAAGTTGATGGGACGTAATAATTCCAAAGAGACGATATAGAAGGTCCAAACCATTCATCATCACATTAAATCTAGGAATTCTTGATATGAAATATATGCATACAACCTTGAATGGACCTAGTGTTTGAGTTTATTGATAAAGTGGTCAACTATATTTTACCATTGAAAAAAATAATAAAGATTGGGAAGAAGTGAAATATTATCCCTAGATAAATCATCCCCTTTTAGATCCTTGATCACATTGTAGATATTACATACCAACTTAAACTTCCACCTAACATATATTAATTACATAATGTGTTCCATGTATCCCTATTGAGGATGTACATACCCTCCCCTCACATGTACTGAATCTAGTTATGATATCATTGGGGAAATAATTTTCATATAAAGATCAGCTAATGAAATCATGGATTGTCAAGGGAAATCTATTCAAAACAAGACAACCCACAGGGTAAATGTTCTATATTGAACCCACATGTTTGAGGAAGCAACTTTATAATCAAAGAGGCGATGTAGCAGAAGTTCCAAAAACTATTTTCCCCATAGAATGTAGTATGAAATTTTGAGGGTAAATAATTTATTTGTGGGAGAATGTAACACCGTAATAATTTAAAACATTTTAATTTTTAAATAAATTCAATCTCTTTGATATCATTCAATTCACACAACACCGGGGTTTAACCAAACACGATAATCTATTGAAATATTATTATTTAAACATGACTATTATAACTATGTGATTAAATTAATAGGTATCAATAAGAAAAAATAAATTATTAAAATTATTTATTACAAATGTTTAAAATGAATTCAATTTTTTATAATAATTATAAATAAAATAATATCCATTGTCAATAGAAAAATGTATTCAGAAACCCTATATTGATTCTGAAAGGTGGATTATTCATTATTTGAAAGGAAAATTTAGCATGAAATTCTTATAATTTTATAAAATTAATTTAAAAAATTGAATTGAATTTTGAAATCCGTATATTAAAATTTAATTATGGTCAATTATGTGAATTTTTTAAATAGATTCATTTTTCAATGAATACAAAAAATAGTTTTTTTTATTAAAAATTTACGTTTCATTTAAAGCCATCAAATGGGACATTAAATTATAATGTGGTTTTAAAAATAAAATTTGATCAATTATATATTAATGAAAACAAATTATTTCATTTGTATCAATTTAATAATTAATTTTAATATAGAAACTTTTTTGACTTTTGAATGTTTTTATTTTTGAAAATCGTTTTTTTGAAACGTATCCAAGTATAAATTGAAAATAAAATACTCCAATCATATGAGTTAAATTTTAAAAAATTGAAACTATATTTCGAATCAGAATTATTTATTTTATCCTAAATGTTTTGAAAATGCTTTTTCTCTAATAAATTCTGAAAAGATTAAAAATAATTTATTGCAGTTATGGAAAAATGATTTTATAAGTGGTTAAACAAAAAATATAAGAGTTAAAAAATACCCAAAACATTTATAATTATTTTTTATGGTCACATTTATACATTTAATATAATACGTTTATAAATGTTCCTTTTGGATCCTTTTTTGGAGAAAAATATAGGTTTAATTGAAGAACTTTTGTGGTGTTTTTTAATAATATTTTTCCTTTGTTGAGAACTAACTTTCTTTGAAACTGTTTTTAATCAGGCATCGAACCCAATTCCACTGTAATAGAATTTTGTAAGAAATTAAAATGTTTTTTTTATGAATTAGATCAATTTTCATTGTATTCAGATCATCAGATCCCAAAGAATCAAAGGCTGAAATTATTGTTTATTGGAATTTTTCTAGTGTCATAATCAGAAAAAGATAGAATTTGCTGATTGAAGAAGTTTTTTTGTTGCTGGGGAGTTTTGAACGAATATTTTCAAGTCACATGTTATCAATTTTTCATATATTCTAAAAAAATCATAAGATGCTTTATTTTTCATATAGTTTACAGAAATCCTAAAAACTCCCATGATAAATTTATTTGAATAATGGGTGGGGAAGTTTTATGAATTTCAAAGATTCAATATGGAGAATCCATTATAATGGGATATCCATCATAATTGGAATTATATTGTAATGAGAATTTCATTATAATGATAACCCAATAAAATTAACTATGAAGGGTATAGAATTCAGATTTACTAAGAAAGAAATAGAAGCAGGATTCATTGAAAACTATATAGAAATCGCATTGATCTAATTATGAAGAAGTTTGAAAAATAAAATTCCAGAAGTTATATAATGCATTGAAGAGGTCAAACATAAATTTAATTTTTTTGTAAATATAAATGAAATCCATGGTGGAATACATGAGTAAAATTTAATGTTTAAATGTGATATATCATCAATATATTTTGATATTTTAGGAAGTGGGGAATGTTATCCAGTTTCCCAATGTTATTTTTGAGTCACCTGTTAATACTTGCTAATATAATTTGTTCATTAGTGGACTTTCACACAAGAAGAAATGGTGGAGCACCAATAAAATAATGTATGAGTTATTACCATCTAGAGATCTCATAATGAGGATCCGATAGTTGAATATTTATCTACCGGATTGATTAAAATTGAATTAATAAGACTATATCAAGTGGACCATATTGAGAAGATCATATTCAATCAATCTGATTGAGTGAATTTGACTGAAGAAGATCATATTCAATCAATCTGATTGAGTGAATTTGACTGAAGAAGATCATATTCTGAATTTGAGCATAGTCTGAGTTTTGAAGATTGTGAATGGGTTTATCATATTGAGTCCATCATATTGAGAGAATCAGATCTAGGGTGATTGTTTTAAGAATGTCAGATGTAGACTCATCATATTGAGATAATCATATCCAAACATATTTCATTGAGAGAATCAGATCCATGCTCGTTGGATTGAGAAAATGGGATCCAGCCAAATCAAACTGAGAATTTGGACTCAAAAAATGTTGAGAATCTTCAAAAAAGTATTTATTCTCTTTTATGGATCACGTATTTTATAATAAATCATTGTAAAATTATGACAGTTAGTATAATCATTCATATCAAGATATATAATATGTCTAGTGTGTAAAACCTCAGTATTTTTTTATAATTTTAAATACATTAATTTTTTAAAAATAATAATTTAAAATTAAATGTTTTAATTAATAATAATAATTATAAATAATTATATTTAAAATTGATATCATTCAAATTATTTTTAAATTATTGTTCTAAAAACAAATACTTTTTAATAATATTATTTTTTGTTAAAGAATATTAAAATATGAATATATGTATTTGATTATTTTTATTACGAAATCATTTTTAATCAAAATATTGTTTAATTAAATATTTTATGAATAATATATATTGAATATTATAATTTTTTATAAATACCAAATCAAGATTAAAAATATATTCACTATTAACAAGACAAACCAAGATCTTATGGTAAGTTTCATCACAAATAATTTCAATTCATTAGATTGCTTATAAGAAAATAACATTTAGTATATGAAAAACATCACTTTTTTATTATAATTACCTGATAAAGGTAGTTATAACCTAGCCATTAAACATAATTTATTCACTTTTATAATTTGAATTTTAAAAATTGGACATACATGGTAGCGATCAATAAGATATTTATAGTTTGATGGAACAAACTACTTTTTTAGTGAATCAAAACATAACCTTATAAATAATAATTTTAACCTTATGAATAGTTATGTACCCTTATTAATATTAATATGACTGTTCTGAATAGTAACCTCAACCATAAAAGTATAAATAAAATTTAGGTACCTTATGAATGAAATAAAATATTTTAAAATTAATAACTAAATGTTCATTTTTTGTGTAATAAAGATATAATTACATTTTTTTAATTAATAAATGGATTTAAAATAAAATTACTTTTTCAAAAAAAAATATTTCTAAATAAATATTATTTTTCCAGTGATTTTAGTATAATTTAACAATACATTAGTTCATTATTTTGGGTGTTATAAAACTAAATTTTAATATTAAAAACTCCTTTTCTCGAGTAGATGATGATTTTAATAAAAAATTAAATTTCTTATATTTATAAATTTATTTTGACAAAACAGACTTTTTTTATTCTACATGTTGAAAATTGTTAAAGGTGAATTTTTATAACTTTTCTAAAATACTTGAATTTTTTGTTAATAGTAAAATACTTTAATTTAAGATATAAATACATTATAATATAAATATAATATTATTTATATTGGTAATAGTGTTGGATTTATTTTCATAATGTATCAATATGTGTATGGAATAGAAGTGGTTGAAGTGGTTTGAAGTGGTGATGAAGATTAAAGTAGTGATTCTTAGGGTAATGTTATTATCTTAGTGAAGAGCCCACTATTATCAAAAATTGTACATGGGAGTGGTGATCAATGATATGGTAATATCTCATTGATATCAATATGATGAAGTTGTTACAAATATAATTATTTCTATAGAATTGTTATGGATTCACAGCATTGGATGCCACACTTTGAAAATTCTCCATACTGTCACAAATCAGATGAATGTTTAACTGATCTTAAGTTCCAAATAATGTGTCAATGAATGACACATTATTAGAACATTTTAAAAACCCCAAGAAATACTCTATTGAATTATGAAAGTGGAATATCCCTCCAATTTCTTCTAATTTGATGAAGTTTGTGAACTAAATTAGACGATTGATATAGTTGATCTTCAAAGATGAAAACATGTGTTAAAAAAAGAACACATTGTTCATTACAATGATACCATGCATAGTGTTAATGTATGAGCAATGAATAAGAATCCATACATTATCCATGGTTGGATAAAGGAGGAATATTAAAGATCTTGTATTTTTTTCCAAAAAGAAAAGAATGATGATGTTTGAAGATGAAGAAAAAAGGAAGCATGCATGGGCTTAGTATATTTATTTGGAATCTAACCGGTGCATTTCCCATGCATGGGATTTGAATGAAGAAGGTGTCCATGCACTACCTCTATACTAGACACTTGCTTTTTTAACAATGTATATTTTGTATCATGTCCTTACATTAAAAAAACGTAGGCCATCTATGCAAGCTAGGTGAAACCCTTAACCAATGAATATGTGGGACTCTAGAGTCTACCATGCCCATGAGAAGCACTTCAAGCAATCCCACAAGAGGGATATGGGTTTGTGTATAAACCTTGATAGATGCATAGTTGGGACATAAAGCATTCCCGAAGGAGAAGAAGTTGGTGAAGAAGGAATCCCATAGAACACTGGTGTGGGGCTGCACTGGGAGAGGGGAGAAGAGAATTCAGAGCAGATGTTTCCTCACCTAGTGGTCTAAATGATCCATTTCCCATTTTTTGGTTTTGATGTGGGACAAAGTTTTAATACATGTAAGAAATCCTTGCTGTCCATATGATCATGTGTGAGATCTCGACCACACAACTTAATCTGAATCAGAGATTTTTACCACCACTGCTCATCTGATCATGTGTCTCACTATTTTAAATAGGGACCATCTAATCTCTGTCACTGTTTCTTCATCGACCTCCGGCCACCTGAAGTGAACTAGTATATCATCACCACTGTTGGTCCTCCATGATCGAACTTCAGACACCTTTGAAGCTCAAACCTCCATGCATAATGATTGTTGAAGAAACACAATAAATTTCATGAAACTATGATTATATGCATGAAATGAATGAAGAATATCACATTTAGAAAAATCCACCTAAGGTGTGAGACCACATCATGGACTTCAGGTGATTGTGATTGAGGTTTTCATGCCATATAAACTCATGTATGGGATGTTCTTACCAAGAAACAAAGAGCCATGTCGAATGAAAAAAAACTGCAGGAATTGTCAAATCTTGAATCATGGGTTGAAAGTTATAAATGGATGATATCTTAGGCCCTAAAATCATTGAACCCCATATATAGGAATTTGTATCCATTCCTATAAAAGGAGAAGGCGTCGAGTCAAAACATGTTTCTTCCATTATTAGATAAAATTTATCCTGTTTCTATGAAGAAATAGACCCAATGCAGACCCCACTAATTCATGAAAGGCAAGGGTTTCTGTAAAGCCTTTCTATATGAAGAAAAGGTGACACTCATCTCTTACACGAAGGATAACCATGAACCACCTTGAGTTGTGAAAGAAACCTCACCCTCTGGGTGATAGAAGAAATCTACAAGAACATGATAGGTTCTTTAGAACCCTCATGTGTATTCATGTGAAGCATCCCACTGGTACACAATAGGTGCAATCACACCCTTATTTTACTCTGCAAAGATAGGGACCATAAAACTTCTTGGTTCTATGAAGATGAACCATGTTCACTCCTTGAGAAATGAATAATACCCTTGTGTTCCCTACAGTTTTCATGAAGAGGAAGAAAATGTGATCCCTTCATTTCATGAAGGTAAGAAGGATATATTTTATTAGATAGTGTATGCATACACTGCCCTTGAATAATGAAAAGAACTCATGATCCCAATGAGCATATACCCATTCGGGTTGTGCGCGCTAGAAAAATAACAAAAAAAATTACTCTTGCATGCACATGCATGCATGAAATCATTTTATGGAGAGAAGAAAGGTCATACACATATGCATACATATTCATGATTTGAATAATCCCTAATAGTGAGTTCACATGTGAATAAGGTGAATGAACAAAGAAGAAATAACACACAAAAATGAATCTACACGTTCAAGGTCGAAGATACACACACTTATATAGAACCTAAAAAAGATAATAAGTGTTTGTGTGAAAAGAACCAATGAAAATAATGTGTGTGTGATATTAAATGAGGAAAAGAATAGTATAATGTGTGTCCACAATGCAAGAAAATAGATCAAGAATTTATGCATGTCCATTCAATGATACGAGAGAAGGAATTGAATTGATAGAACATGTAAAAAATCTTGATCCACACACATTGAACCTGAAATATTGATTTATGTAAATTTTGTGTGTTTTTTATCACAAAAAAGATAATATGAATGTATGAAATCCTGAAAAATAACATTCAAAAGTAAAAATTCATTGAGATATCCAAAACTATAATTTTGGATTCCATGCAATATTTGCAAGAATTTGATGAGAACTGAGACTGAAGCCAAATATAATTAAATGAAGATCTAGTATATGAGTTGACAGTATTTGAGAATCCAAGAAGGAAGACATAGAAGATATTGTGAAAAAAATATTATTTCCATCATGAAGAGGTTGGATCCACCACTTGCATACACAAAAGTGAGCCCAAGTATTCATCATAACAAAAAATAATTTCCAGATCTTTTTTTCACTAACGACTGATCACAAAGTTGATCATTGTTATTGAGAAAGGCCAAAAGACCTTACCAAAGGATGTAAAAGATTATTGAAGAGATACATAGGAAAGTGTGATTCGTCAAGCCCATTAGGTAAGAGAATAATATCAATAAATAGTTAATCAAAAGGGATAAATGAAGGAAGTTTCTCGTGTTACTCGAGATCTAGAAGACCCCTATGGGATACAGGGAGGAGGAGAACACTTCAGTGAAACTCTGGATCCGGCCAGTGGGACTCTGGTAACACTGTGGGAAGTGTTATAAAGAACATCATATAGGACTCAAGAGAGATATAGTGGGACTCTTTATTGACCATTGTAATTGATAATATGATTATAGTGGAGGTGAAGGGGAGAATAACTAACACAACAAAGATTAGGTCTTTGAACCAACCCTTGTAAATCACAGTGTTCATTTCATTTACATTAATAGAATCATTTTGGGTAATGTTGAGAGACACAAGAATAGTGGATCAATTCTTTAACCATACATAGAGGTTTAATTGAAAAGAATAAATTTTTAAAATGTTTAAAGGGATCACTGACTCACCCCACCCCCTCTCAGAGATTCCCACTAATCCAGTTACTTCAACTAGTGTCATAGTGTGGGTACCTCTTAAAGATACATGGGATTCATTATGAAGTTAAAATTTTAGGAAATTAGTGATAAAACTCAAATAGATATTTTTTCAAATAATCAGTTTAATAGAAAGAATAAACATGCAATGAAGATGAAGAAAAAGCTTACTGTTAATGGGGAGACACCTTCTACTAAAGGTAATCCGAAAGGTACAACATGTTATGATTATTTTTATTATTGTGACTCTTCTAATAAATCATGTTCAAGCTTTTATTATGATAGATAAATTAGTTATTTTGAGACTACACACAAAGATCATATGAATGGAGTCCCTAGAGAAGTGGCAAGACACATTGCGTCAAGCGTTAGTTATCTTCAGGATGAAAAATTATAGCTAGAATAAGAAACTAATGCCTGGGAAGAGGCACTTGCTAAAATGTTTTCCATATTTAACACTCTCAAAAAAATATTCTATTAAAAGAAAGAAGAAATTTATTTTTTCAATGGAAGACATGATTAATTTACTCATGAATTTCAAGGGAGTATTTGTGAGATTGAATTCATTTATATTTTATTTTTAAATGATTTCAATGAATTTGAAGAGTTGCACAATGTCTCTATGGTTTCCAATTATACTTAACTAGAAGACAAATCCAACAAGTTAAAAGATATTTACATCTCTTTGCAATAATTAATAAATGTTCATGAAGAATAAATGGAAAAAAATGAAAGAGAATTTGGAAAGAAATATGAAATCTATTGAGGATGAGAAGAACTCCCTCAACATGATGTTTTTAGAGTTGGAAGTGAAATTGAAAAATCATCAACCACTACAAGCTGGAACATCCCAAACAACTGAAAGAAGAGAGGTTGCCACTAATGTTTTCATTGTGGAATATGATTACAAGAGGAATATAAAATCACCCTTTAGTCCAATGGAAACATCCTCTAAGAAGAAGGTATCCAAAAAATCAGTTATTTCTGTTTCAACTAATGTAGTTGCATCTGCAAGTACAGGTTCAAAGATAAAATATGGGAAGATGCGTATTTATAAAAATTTTAATACATCCATAAAAATTTCAAGAATGGATACTTGGATTATTTAGAATAAAAAATCCAAAATGGTTTCTCCAAATAAATAAATAAAATTCTAGAGACAACAATTCCCTAAATCTAGGAAGACCAATACTACAATAAAAATAAGGAGATTTATTTTCTACTATTGGTGTTTCTCGAATTTTAGGCATCAGAACAATTATTACTGGAGTAGTATGTTATCATATGAAAATTATATATGGCCAACATTAATGAAAATTATATGTGAATAAATGAAGAATCTTGTAATAAAATTTCATAAAACACAAATGAAGAAGAATCTTTTAATCTAGAACATATTTGAAAATTGTGAAGACTTCTCTGATAATTGCAACCTATGTTTTCACAGTTATGATGACTTCTGGTTTAGTACCAAAATGCCTCATTCATATGATGATAAAAATAATATTCCTAAAAAAAGTATGAGAAATAAAAAAGAGTTGAAAAAAATTCCATTTGGAATATACAAAATAATGAAGTGACGAAAATAGTGAGTGAAATTATTCCCAAGAAAAATATCAAGATGGATTCCAAGAATGTCATCTCAACCAAGATAATATGCTTCTAATATGAAAATAATGGTCATAACATGGATCAATACAAAAAATCCATGGAAATGAATGTAAGTAAGCTGGAAATAAAAGGAGAATCAATCCAGAAGAATATTGGATTGACTGAAGACATTTCTGAAGATAATCTTAATATGTTTCCAAATAAATGTAACTTAAAGACACCGAAGAAGCCATGTGGAAGATCCAAATCAGAAAATGTTAAGAATTTTTTAGTAATCTGGCCTATACAATTGAAAATTACTAGAGAACTGCAAAGAGATTAAGATGAAGTACAAGATAAATAAAAGGAATATGTGAAACATGTCATTCCAAATGAAGGAAAATTCTAATTTCATCAGTGGTTGTCATCACATGACAACCCAAGTGTCTCACAACTATTGTGTGGAGGGTGAAATTAGGCAAGAAATCATGAAAATAATTTTGTAGCTATTTTACCTTACCAAATGTTGATTTTGAAAATTGGAAAAACATGCACCAGTGGAAGATACTTCACAATTGTGAAAAGTAAGGAAACATAGTCCACATAAGTTTAATGTAAATTGAAATAAAGGGTCCATGTTGACAATGAACGATCAAAATGTTAAATAAAGAGGAGACACAATCCTGAAGGGTACCAGACACATTATAGATTCCAGGAATGGAGTTCATTTGTTGAGAGGAAATTATCATCCTTGTTCCTCCCCTTAAAAATCTCACATGTGTCCCATATTATTCCCTTATATATTTTTTTAATGTGCTTTTACATTTAAGTGAATTGAAGATAAAGGACATTTTCAAGATAAAAATTGAATAAGAAAAGTGGGGAACAAAAAGTTGGACTCATTATTCATGATTTGATAACAACATTAAGTGTTTCCCAATGGAAATTTATTAACAAGAATATCTTAAAGAATATGTGATGATATTTTACACCATGATGAATCAAAGGGATTTCACCACTTGAGTGGGATATAATATGAAGGGGATTATATCAATGATTATGTCATGAAAAATCTTGAAATTACTATCATCTTAAGAAGTTGAAACATGAGGTATTCTAATCAAACTTTTATCCGTAGTTCTTAATTATATTTATAATGTCAATTAATGGGGTGTGTGATTGATGACAAGATGGGATAAAAGGGGGGTCTGTCTTTTCACTTGAACTTTTTCATATGTTCGGTCAAGTATGTGTGAGATTTTGAATTTAATTGATAAATATGACTATATATAAACCCTTGGTTATGATTTGAAGAATTTTAAGAATGATTTAGCATGTATTGTTGTTTATTGGAAACATTTAAAACCATGGTAATATATATCTTCTTTTATAAACCAGGATAGCCCACATAGACTTAGATTTTATTTTCTAAGGGGTATTTTCTATGTGAACCATGTTACATCATCCCTCTCTCTGAAATATTCAATAAGATATTTTTTATGCGAGGAGAACATGTTTTGGAACAGACCCCACTAAACCTATAAATTTGGTGTCCAATAATGGGGAGAAATGATTGGCACCCATTTTGACCCATTCAAAGTGTTCTTAAGTGATATTGACAAAAAAATACGAATGGGTAGATTGTTACGAAAATTGTTTCATTTTTTTTCAATAATGTTTCAATATGTTTATGGAAAGTTAGTGATTGAAGTAGTTTTAAGTGCTGATGATGATCCAAGTGGTTATGCTTAATGTAATGTTATTAACATAGTGATGATACCACATTGATCATGAATTATACTTGGAAGTAGTTATAAATTATTTAGGAATATCTCATTGTTTTCAATCTATGAAGTTGTTACAAAGCTAACGATTCCTGGAGAATTGTTATGGATTCATAGCATTTGATTCCATGATTGGTAAATTCTCTATATTGACACAAATCTGATGATTGTAGAACTGGTCTTATGTTCTAAATCTAGTGTCAAAGAATGACACATTGTTACAACATTTAAAGAACCCTATAAAATACTGTATTTCTTGGTGAAAGTGGAAGATCCATAAAATGTATTATAATTGGAAGAAGGTTTTGAACCAAATCAGATGATCGATAGAGATGATATTCAATGAAGAATACATGTGTTAAAAGAGAACACATTGTTAATTACAATTATACCATGCATAGTGTTAATTCATGAGAAATAAAGAAGAATACATACATTATACATGGTTGGATAAATTAGGAATATGTATGATCTTGGATTTGTTATTCCAAAATTAAAATAAGGATGATGTTTGAAGATGAAGAAGGATAAATGAAGAATGCATGGGATTAGTATATTTATTTGGAATGATCTAAGTGAATTTCCCATGTGTGGGCATTTAATGAAGAAGGTGTCGATGAAAAACTCATGTACATGAAATTTGGTTTTCTATGAATTTATATTGTGTATCATGGCCTTAGATTAAAAAAGTTAGTTAACCATGCACGCCAGCTGATGCCCTCACCCAAGGCATATGTGGGACCCAGGAGTGTACTGCACCCAAAGCGAAGACCTAGAATCTAGCCAACAAGAGGTGCATGAGGCTGCATATAAGCACTGAGGGATTAATATTAGGCACTTGGTGCCCGAAAGGGAAAAGGTGGGAACAGAAGCGTGCCCGTAGAACACTGGTGCGGGGAGACACTGGGAGAGTGGGGAAAATAATTCTGACCCGAGTTTTTAGAACCTAGTATTATAAAGAAGTTGCATCTAGTGTGATGGTTTTAATGTGGGACAACATTTTAATCCATGTAAGCAATCCCTATAGTCCATCTGATATCATGTGAGATCCACTTCGCACATCTCGATCTGAATCTAAGCATCTAATCACCACGACTCATTTGATATTATGTCTTTCCATATTAAATCAAGACCATCCTATCTCCTTCTTTATGTTATCATCAACCTATGGCCACCTGACGCGAACTAGTACATCACTACCAATGTCAGCCCTCCTTGATCAAAATCATGCCACTGTTGAAGCTCAAAACTCTGTGAATAATTATTTTTTGAGAAAGATGATATCATACAAGAAACTATGCTTGAATTCATGATACAAATGAAGAATATCGCATGTGGATAATGTAAAAAAGGTGTAATTCCATGTCATGGACCTTGAGTGTCCTTGATTGAGGTTTTTATACATTCTTAAACACATATATGTGCCATTCTAACCACAAAATAAGGACCCTCATTGAATGGAAACAGACCAAAAGAATCAGCATATCTTAACCTGTGGTTTTAATGTTTTAAATGAAGTACACATCAATATTTCAAATCGATGAAACCTGTAAATATGAATGCTCATAATCACCTATAAAAAGAGATGCACATAGTTGAAACATGTTGCTTCCATTATTAGAAAAATGTGGTCCTGTTTCTCTAAAGAAAAAAATCCAACAAGAACCCCTCTATTTTGCAAAGGGTGGGTGATTATGCCCAACCTTGATAAGTAAAGAAATGGTGTTGTCCATCCCTTTTTCAAAGGATAACCGTGAACCACCTTTGTTCATGAAAGAAGTTTCACCCTCTGTGCAACAGAAGAAATATGTGAGCACATGATAAGTTCTTTAGAACCATCTTGTGTCTTGGTGAGAAGCATCCTGCTGGTAAAAAATAGGTGCAATCACACCCTTTTTGTGCTCCATGAAGATAGAAACCAAGAATGTTATTTGTTCTATGAAGACGAACCAGGCACACTCCTTTCATGTAAAATATTACCATGTGTTCCTTACGGTTTTCACAAAGAAGAAGAACTCGTAAACCATTGGTTTCATGAAGAGAAAAATGATATTTCTTAAATGATAGTGTACACATACACTACCCTTTAAGATGAAGAAGAACTCATGCACCCACCGAACATATACCCATTCGGGTTGTGTGCACATGGAAAAGAACAAGAAAGAACTATTTCATTCACTTGCATATATAAATAAATTTTAAGAAGATAATAAGGGAGGTACACATATGCATACATATTAATGATAGGAAGAATCCATAATATTTATTGCATATGTGAAGAAGGATAAGGAATGAAGATGAAAGAACTTAGAAAAATGAATTTACCCATTTGGTTTTGAGGAAACACATAGTGATATTGAATGTAAACAAGATAATAAGTGTGTTTGTGAAAAGAACCAAAGAAAAGAAATTTTTTATATTATTAAGTAAGGAAGATATAAGGATAGTGTGTGTACAAGAAGTAAAGGAACAAAACGCTAATTAATGCATGTCCATGTACCCATAATGGATAAGGAATTGAATTGACCGAACATGTGAAAAAGCATGACCCCCACGCATTGACCCTGAAATATTGATTTAATAGAATTATGTGTGATTGGGTTCACACTAATGATAATATTCATGCATGAAATCATGCTTAATTTCATTCACGTGTAACAATTCATTGATATATCCAAAACAAGATGTTTGGATCACATCAAATCCATGCATGACATTGATGTGAACAGAGACTGAAGCCAGATATAATTAAAAGAATATTTGGAATCTAAGTTGACAATATTGGAGAATCCAAGATGGAAGGATGAGTTGATACTGTGCAGAATTATTCTAGTATTCCTGATGATATTTTTTTTCACCACTTTCACAGACATAAGTAAGGCCTAGTATTCATCAGAAGAAGAAATAATTTCCTGAGGATTGTTTCACTAAGGACTGATCACAAAGGTGATTAGATTTATTGAGCAAAGAGAAAAGACCTTACCAAAGGCTGTTGAAGATTCATGATGATATACACAGGATACTATGATTCACCAAGCCTATGAGGGATGAGAATATGATCAATCTATAGTGAATCAAAATGGAACAAAGAAGGAAGTTTCTCGTGTGACTTTGGAGCTAGAAGATCCCTATGAGATTAAGGGAGGAGAAGATGACTTTAGAGAGACTCTATAGAAGGCTAGTGGGACTCTAGTAACACTATGTGATTTAGTATAAAGAACCTCTTGTGGGAGTCTGAAGATATACAATGGGACTCTGTATCATCCATTGTGATTGATACTAAGATTTTAGTGGATGATATGTGTTGGGGAGAATAACCAACACTATAAGGAGTATGTCTTTGAACCGAACATTGTAAATCCTTGTGTTCAATGCCTTTAAATTTATAGAATCCATCTAGGTAAGGATAAATGACACAATAACAGTGGGTTGGGGCTTTGACATGCCATAGATGATTCATTTAAAATAACCATTTTGTATAAAGTTTAAATGGATCACTGATTCACCCCTCCCCCTATTAGTTATTCACATTGATTTGGTCACTTCACCATTCATAATTTATTTTATAAGAATCCCTTAGTATTAACTCACATGAACTTATTACTATTTTTTGCACAAAAATAAAAAACTGTTTCTTTTCCTATGAAAATTAATAAAATTACGAATAAGATATTCCAAAATCACCCTTCTCCACCACTATAAAAACCACCCTTCACTCCCTCTTACCCTCACATCTCTAAGCCTAGAATCTTGTCAAATTTCATCCCATATACTCTTCCATATCCTTTACCCTTTTCAATGAGATTTTGATCATTCCAATATTCCAAAATAAATCACCTTAAAAATATTATCAATGAGGAGTATCCAAGAAGTAAAATCCTCTTCCATTTCCATTTTTTTCAAGTTCAATATTTATTTATTATTATATCCTCACCTCCCTTGAATAAATGATCATGATAAATAAATGATCATCGGTATATGGGAAATATATAATTTTAAATTAAGATAAATCATCAATCTCATTACTCACTCTCATTTATATTAAAAATGAAATCATCATCAAGAAGGTTCCAATTTACAACTTTTGTGGACGACAGACCTTGATTCTTAAATTTCTCTTTAAAGAATGGTCATGAAAACATTTATTTATTTAAAAATATTATAAAATACCTATTATATATTACTTTATGTTTATTGAACCTAAAGTTTTACATGATAATAATTATTATAACAAAACTAGTTCGTTGAGCTTGAAAACTGCCAAAAAATCTAAACGATTATCACTAATTGACTTAGCTAATGATTCATCCTCATACCATGTAACAAAATGATATATATAACCATTTATACTTATTTAAGTTCATTAATAATATTTAAATTCAATATTGTAAAATTATATCCATTTTACATGAACTTACATACTTATAATCAAGAAAATTGATTATGCATATCAATAAACGAATAGTCTCGAACGACAGAATTCAATATTATAAATTATCAAAAGGCTACAAATGAACTTAATTAAATTATAATAAATTATAAACATATATAATATTTTCTTAATTAAATTTTTAATATGTCCAATTTCATATTCCGTGACCTATCCAATTTAGAACACATTCATACATAAGGTAATGGTTTTCTCAACACACTTTCATTTTCGTGAGATACACCTTTCTCACCTCTGTTTCTTGTATGTGGTGTATCGATACAGACCATTTCTATATCTTATAATGAATTTGTTTATTTTAATGATATTTATTGTATCATTTGAGGATTATTAATTTGAGGACATATGATTTCATTGATTACAAAGTGGTAATGGATTTCTACCCAAACCATCATTTTCATTCAGGTTACTCTTTTTCTCTTCTTACCAAAATTTAATTATTATTTATTTTTATTTACTACTCATAAATAATATGTTAATTTTTTATGTATGTGTACAATTTATAATCCTTCTTTAATTTACAATGATTTACTTGTTTTAAAATGATCTTTTAAAAAAATTCCCGATAAACAATCTCATTTCAATGGAACTTCTTGAGTTCTTACCTATTTTAAAATGCACTATATAATATATTTTAAGAAATAATTATTTTTATAAAATAATTTATTTTATTATGAAACACTATTTTAATCCACTTCTGGTTTTATACAGATATTTTTCAAAAAAACACGTCTTTTCAATGTAAAAGATTATCTTTATCAAGAATTACATAAAGATTTTATAAGAGTATTTTAATTAATTTCAATACTCTGGTTGATTCATTTTTATAATTCAGAAAAATATTAAATGATATCATCTATAATGATTTATTGAATTGTTTCTGATTATTTTGACTATGGATGTTCTATAATGAATCAATTCAAAATATTAATTTGAATGATTAGTGTTATATTTAATGATTGGGGAAGTGATTTAAATTTAATATGTTGGTTTCAATATGAATATATATGTTATTTATGTTTCACCCTCTTTCATATGAGGAATTAATTCGACTTAGTATGTGTCAGGTGGGGCCCGTTATATCCCCTCAGGGCATTAGTGGGTCACATGATACATACTATATATGGTTTTTGTTTAGGCCTTACCCATTTAATAAATTATTGGAATGAAGCCTTAAAAATAATGGATTCTTGGAATGTAGCCATAAAAATAAATGATCATGGAATGAAACCATGATATATTCTTGTCATGAAGCTGTAAAGGTATGTAACACCAAAAGATTGCATAGTACATTACCTCTTCAATGTAATTCAATAACATTTTTAACACTGAAGATCAAGTTTGAGTTCCCCAAAACATACCAAACAAGTTGTTAAAAAGCGGTTTTGAATAGTATTGAATGAATTATAAATTTTATATACTCCATATAATTTTTGAATGCAAATTATGTGTTTATTCGACATAATATAAGGACAAATTCATTTTTTTAGATAAAAGAAATATTTTTCAGAGAATGCAATTTACCGCCTTTTAATGGAGAACCCTTTTTAAATCCAATATTTGAAATTTTTATATATTAAATTTGAAAAAATAAACTTATTATTTAGAATCAGGACCTAAAAATTTTGTTTCATTTTTTTTTCTGCTAACTTTAATATTTTGGTGAATAATGAAAAATACTAAATTTTAATTGAAATCAACTTTTTATAAAAAAAATAATTTATAGTGTTAAATTATACATCTGAATGGTTTGTAAGTATAATTATACCATATTTTCAACATTTAATATAATTTAGGACATTATATTTTATTTCACATTTAAATTTGACATAAACACATGTCAATCTTTTGATAGTTTTTACTTTTTAAAAAACATGCTTTTTGGTTTTGAAAATTGGAATTAATTTTAAATTAATTAATGTAACTTCTATGTTTTGATTTTTATAAAATAGAATTAAATTTTGAATTTATAATATCAAAGTTATCTTAGGGTACATTTTTGGTATTTTAAGAGAAACATTCAATTTTTGATGAATAGTGAAAACATTGTGTTATTGGTTAAAATTGAATTTTTATTAAAATATTTATTTATTTTATTTAAATTTATTATAAGTAAAAATAGATATATAATACCTATATTAATTCAATGTAATTTATTGGATTCATTTTATTATAAAATTAGATGTATAAAATGTTATTGAACTTTTTAACGTGTTTTACCCACCTTCTATGCAAATTTTTAAATTTTCATAAAACATAATTTTACCACCCCTGTGATTTGAATTTAAAAAAATCAGAGAAATATGGTTGACATCAATAAGTAATATTTGGTTCAATAAGATGAAAATAATATTTGGTGAATAATAACATTTGAGTTTTATTTATCATGGTTAAAAGTAAATAGGGTAATTAAAGGTTAAAATGATATTATAATTAACCTAACGAATTTCCTAATTCTATTGGATATGTGTATTTTGACTAAAACCAACCTCGTAAATAAATTTTGATCCTTTTGGTCCACTTGGATTAGATTATGAAATGTATTATTTTTTATTAACATAAGAGTTAAAAGTGATAAAATCAAAATAACTAAACCATATTCAATATAGGGTTATAAATAAGAGAAATTTGACTATAAATATTTATTAAAAAGATAAAATGATTTCATAAATAAAGGTATTTTATTTATAATTTTTAGATATTAAATAATTAAATTTATATATGACACAATGATGATGAAGTAATTACTTTATCAATGAAATATTTAAATAATTGATATTATAAATATAAAAATAAATGTAAATGAAATATTTTCATGACATAAAAGAATTTTGATGATTAATATTACATTTTATGGTTGATTAAATAAAATTTATTAAAAGTAATCATGTTGTTATGACTTTCACAAAAACCAAATACTAAATAGTGTCAAAATTGACAAAAATGATTTTTTAAAACAAATACTATATTATTAAGTGATATAATATTTCTAAAAATATAAGTTTCGGGAAAAGGACTAATAGAATGATAAATATGTCATTAATTAACCACTATGGGTTATCTTGGCTTCTAATAGAAATTGTATTAACCATTTATTATATCAATACAATAGGACATGGTAAAAGTTAAACTATTTAATTAAGAGTTCAATCTAAAAGACAGGGTTAATATGGTGATCAAAACATGTCTAAAACCTATTGGTTGAGAGGATTTCGATCCATCCTCACATTATCTTCGAAATAAATGAATTTTTAGCAATTAGAAACCGAAAATTCTTTTATAATAAAATATTATTTCAAACTTTTCATAATGTGAGCCTCACCTCTCTTATAAAAGGGCACTTACCCTTCTCTCAAAATCACACATCCAAAGCCATTTAACTTGGGAAAACCCCTCCAAATCTCCTCCAAACATCCATCAATTAAACCTATATTCCTTCCCTTGAACATATATCCAAAATAATGATCATTTTTGTTCAAATCAAAAGGAAACACACAAAGAAGGGGTAATTATTTTATCTCATATTTTAAAGTTATTTTCTTCTCCCACTTTCTTATTCATTATTATTTCCATACCAAAAAATAATAAATCCAGTACCTTACACATACTGTGATGTTATTATAAATGTGTTCCAGCTATACTAATTACTCAATCCATCATATAAATGATAATGTCACCATTTATGCCTACGTACAGCTTACCGTCTCCATGTTGTGGTGTAATTTTTATTCAACACTATGTTTTTTGGATTGATATAATGATGTGTAATATATATAGAAATAATAAAAATAACATGCTAATTTCTTAGTAAAATTAATATACCATCCAATTCCATATATTTTAATCATTAAGTAAATGATATGGTCACTCGTGGGTACGTATGGCTTACCGTCTCCATGATGTGATGAGATTCATTTCTAGGCTCACCATTCAACGATGATTACAAAAATATATATTATTAATAAGTATGTAATATATGAAAAATTAATACTACTAAAGATATATATATATATGTACTTACATATATATTATTCACTTACTTCTGTTTAATAGGATATGAAAATGGAAATAGCGTTTATGCTTACGTAAGACCTACCGTCTCCATAAATAGTGTTTTCCATTTCATATATCTATCTATTACACATATTTATATTCTAATTATATATTATATATAAATTGTTTTTTATATTCATTAAAATTTTTTATCATGATTTAAATGACAGGATCAATGAAAACAAGATAAAACATGTACGATAAAGAAAGCAATTATCACCCGAAATGATAATTTAACATGTAAATCTTTATTAATTAGGTATTTAAAGTCATAAATGAATAATTTAGGATATAATAAATATGAATATGGTATTGGTATAATTTAATATCAAAATATGGTCATTATACAGGAGGTTCAACGTACCCTCGACCAGAGGAATGTCCAAGGTAATGTTTAATTCCTCAATTTCATTATTATCAAAGATTGTTTATGTGTTAGAATTTTCTAGGAAATATTTATTATCCATGAACATGTTTCATAAAATAAAATTTAAAATTATTTTTTAAAGGTACTCTTTAACAAAAACATAATTTTAAATATTTTAAATATTTATTCTTCAAAATATTTCTCATTAATGTCCTTGTTTTCAAAATGGTTTTGAGGATTTATTAATAGAGACATAGATGTTTTAAAATGTTAATAACTTTAAAAAGTTTCAAATTGTTATGGGACACTTTTATTAAAAAATACCTTTTAAATGTCTTCTGTTATAAATTATCTGACTTTTAAATGATTTCATGAAAATGGGTATTTCACTCAAAGAGTTTTATTGATCATTTTCGACAATATCAACATACATTACTAGATATTATTCTTGATTGATGTTTCTTTATTATAATAAAATCTTCTATATTGTATTGAATGATTTATTATATGTTTTACTATGTGTGTTATATTTTTATACCATTAATTGTTTATGGATAAAATATTGACATTTCTTATAATAGTTTTAATACTAATGTTTATGTTAGGTTTCAACATTTTCATATGCGGAATGAAATAGACTTAGTAAGTGACTGGTGGAGCCTGGTATAGCTCCATGATAAATCGGTATAGATCATGAGACAAACTAGTGTCTTTACACAAGGCCTTGACAAAACATTCTTTTGTACACTTGGAATGAGGCCTTGATTTTACGGTAATGATTTCCGGCATTTGGCATTCCATGATTATAAAATTAATTATTACATGTGATTATTCAACTAGTATAATATCCACGTGCATGTTTATATGGAAATGTTTAATTTATTTTCTCTATATTATGTTTAAAATTATTTTTTATTATTATAAATCATTCCATAAAAGTTTATATCTTCCACTAAATTATAAACACTTACTGAGCATCAGAGCTCACCCCTTTATTATGTTTTGTTTTCCCAGGATTCCAAGAAGTGCATTATGTTTGATATGTAGGGTTAAGATATTGGAATAATGTCATTATAAATGGATTATTTATGTTTTGGATTATGTTTGAATGTGTAATGTAATGTTCATATATGAAATCTATTTTCCGAGACTGCTAAACTAATCTGTCTTTCGGGACTTGATTCTTTGTAATCAAGCCAATGTATGAAAATAATGATTTGGCTCTGGGAATCTGGGGTTAGGGCATTACAGTTGGTATCATAGTAATTTTATCAAGAACCTTGGAAATAGATTTATATAATATGTGATTTTGAGACATTACACTAAGATAGACTTTGGGGATTATAATTAAAGAATTTCATAGAATTTTGGTTATGTAGAGATTTTGTGAATTTTCAAAGAAATACATCCCTGTCTGGATATGTGTAGGTAGAGGTGGCTATAGCATAAATGTATCTTTGAGTGAATACTTCTACAATGAGTTTTAGGCTTGACCCGGGGTATCCTGGTATATAACAATGGGCCTTTCTGTACCCTTGGATATGACACTTCTAGGGGATATGCTTAGGATAATTCAATTTTTCTTTACAAACCTTTATAAAGTTTTATGGGTAAGTTTCTCCTCATAGGGAATTTTTTTTATGATTATGTATCATATGCATAAAATTTTCAATTTATTTTAGATAATTTACATGTTTAGAATTATGCATTGTGATTGATAATCTAACATAGTGTATGTCATTATTTAAAAATGGTTCCCAGTAGAAGGAATGAGAACTCTAGCAATACGCATAATCCAAAGAGTATGAAGGACCATTTCATTCATGGTGTTAGGAAAACATTTAGAAGGGAAATAGTTTCCCATGTATTCTCATCATATGAAGAAATGTTGTCATGTGTTAATAATATAAGTAAATAATTCTCTAAGTCCTATGTCTTTGATGGGAAGCGAGAGAGGAAAAAGATGGTAGATAAAAATATGGATAAAGGGAAGAAGGTAAAGAATGATTTTCCCATATATGATAACTGTGGAAATAATCACTTTGGTAAATTCATGAAGGTAATGAGAGTTTTTTATATTTATGGAAAAAAATAACACCTTGTATGTAATTTCAAGGGTAAAAAAGGTTTCAAATGTACAATGCTTCATCTTCAAAGAGTTGGTACACTACGCAAGACATTTTCCAAATCATCATAGTATGCCACAAATGATTCTGTTGAATAATAAAAATGTTATTATACTACTACAGATTAAGGGGGTGACTAGTGTTCTTATATTGTTATTAAATAATTATTTCATTTGAGTATTGTATCAATGATTTACGGGTTATATGAATGATTGAAATAAATAATGATTGTACTGTAGTGTTATTTCATTGAGGGTTTGAGATTATATGATTCTAAGAGAAGAAACTCAATATCAAGTTAAACATTTTAGAAAATACATTGTTGATGGAATGATAAACCTTAATATGGTTCTGAAACTGAGGTAGTGAATTTTTAATAAGATATAATGGATTTGGATGAATTATATTCAATATTCTTGAATATTTTGAAACTAATTAATTTTTTTATTACATAATTGTTGTAGTTAACAAAATTTTTGTATAAAAGTAGTATATCCAATATTCCACAAGTATTAAGAGAGAATTAATGTAATCAATAAGGTTTTATGGTAATTCAGGGTGTAACCATGTTTTAAAAGAATACATGATTAATGTATTCACATGTCATTACATTGTTAAAAAGATCTACATTATCTTTACATTCCTTATAAATTTTGGGCTCTGAGTTTGGATAGAATTATTTTAGATAAGTCTGAAGGTTGTAATGAATTATGATTTACATTGGATACTGTTTTCATGGTTAAATAGTTTCTTAAGATTATTTTTGGATTGTTATAAAAAGTATAACCCGGAGGTCGGGGGACAACATGTCGTGTCCGCCAAGGCCGTGAGACTTGATCCTACAATTGAAGGGAGAAAATGGTGCATCACCTATTGTTGTCCTATGGGATATCGTGATTTGTGTAATTTAGTTTTTTTTTAAAATAGTCTAACAATTGAATTATAAATTCATTATTTTTGGAACCCTGTACGATTAGGATAAATAGATTATTTTTCCAATCTTTTGGAGTGAATATTGAGTTTGTGGTAGGAATTTGATTAAGGATAAAACTCTAAATGTCAAGTATATTTTCCCCTTTTTTCTAGGAATAAATTAATTCTTAATATTTAGGGAAGGGATCTTAAAACCAAAAATGTGTTATCAAAATACCTTATGTTTAGTTGAACAGATAATATTTTAAATCATCAAAGATTGATGGCTTTAAAACCCTAAATTTTACACTTGTTTTTTGATTTATAACCTCAATAACTACCAATAAATATATATGTTTTTCGTCCAGCTATGAGTCTCTAATTTCCACCGATGTTCGGCTAATCGATATCATAATTTGGTCGTGATATTTTCATTTACCTTTCCCTCTTATTAAGACTAAATCTTTTTAACCTAATTTTTTATGTGGGTTTTCAAGAAAGTTATTTTCTATTTTTAACCTTTTTTTTCAAAGAACAGTTTCAAATTGCGATGAAGAAATTTATTGAAGGAGGGGTGAATGTAATACCCCAAGATTTCAAAGTACATTATTTCTTCAAAGTAATACAATAGCGCTACATGCAACACCGAGTTTGAGTGCACCACGACTTACCTAACTAGCCATTCAGAAGTAGTTGAGAATAATATTAATTGAATTTTAAATATCATATACTCCATATAAATTTATAATTTATATTATTTTTTTATTAAAAAAATTTAAGAACAAATTCATTATTTTAGAAAAAGCAGTATTTTTCAGAGAATGCAATTTACTGCTTTTTAACGGGGAACCCTATTTAAATACAATATTTGAAACTTTTATATATTAAATTTGGAAAAATAAACATCTTCTTTAGAATTGGGTCATAAAAAATAAAGTTTCAATAATTTGTTTTCTCATAACTTTCTTATTTTTTTTAATAGTTAAAAATACAAAATTTTAATTGAAAAAAACAATTTAAATAAAAAAATAGTGTTAAAATATACATTTTAAT